>CM074722.1:254935344-255485344 GCA_037306005.1 Rhinophrynus dorsalis
CCACTTTTGTCCTTTATGACTTTTAGTTAAGATGACAAGATATTTCTTTAAATGCTGGACAAGTATAAAGATATTCTGCAGGACTGTACAAGAAACAGCACAACCCTGCAGTATGTGTTTTTCATTAGTCTCCTGAATTTATCTACTATGTTACTATGTTACTATGTTACTATGTTAAAGGGAAATCTGACCACCATATCCTTAGGGAGCAGTATTTGTTTTGTGCAAGGCTTCATCTACTCCCCATAGCTCCTGAACCTCAGCAAATCTAGCTATAAATGCTGGTATTCAAGAGCAGAGCTGGCTTGGGATGATGGGAGCTGTAGTCCCCAGCAGCTGGAGGTCAAGAAACTGACTACTCCTGCTCAAGTGCACCCCTTTAAATAAGTAAATCTTAATGATAACTAAGTTGAGTCTATGTCATAATGGGGTATTTTATAGGCCTTCCTGCTGTGAAATAGCCAAGTAGAAGCAGGTGAGAACATTTGCATGATTGCACTCATAATTATGCGCAGCTGCCTGCCATGTGACTACGACAAATCAGTTGATGCTATACTTACTATTGTATGATTCTCTTGTGCTAGAAGGAAACAAATCTTATTGCAACTGTCACCACAAGAGTATGGTAACCAGATTTCCCCAATGCAGGAAGCTTATAAAAACGTCATCCTGTAGGGCTGCACAGGACCAAACACAACTCTGAAATGCGTGGTATTTTTTTTTTATATTCATCTTGCAGTAAAGGATTACCATTCACATTATACATAAGACTCTTCATAAGCATATGGTGGCAAAAATATTTCCAGATAAGGCTTGGCTGCACAGGCCCCTAGTGGATTTATTAATAATTTAATACAATGTTCTGTATAATTCTCCCATTTACATCATATATCTGCTAGAAGTAAAAATGAATACATCCAAAAAAGCTAATTTTGGTCAATTTGCAAAAAAAGCATAATTTAATTCTGCAAAAAAATAGGATGGAAGCTGGAGAAATTACAATTTTGGGGGAAGGTACAAATCCACCATCACAGCCCATTTATTGTACTTATTCATAAGCCTGGAAATCCTTTGCCTGTTCCTACCCTTTTGTTTACTCGCTTTTAGTGCTTAGTAGCACAGACAACAAAACCAGATCAATCCCCTAATGAAAGCAAGCCCAAATGCCTCCCCTAAATCAAGTGCACAAACAAGAAAAAAATGTAGCTCTGATTTCCAATTGTAACTACATAAAGTAAAACAAAGTGCAGAGGGATGGAACAGTCCAAGATGCTCATACACTTCAACACTGACCCCCCCCCCCAACAATTATGAAAATCCTGAGGCCCTGCAGCTAGGGTTACCAGATATCCCTTTATGTGCTAGATATTTATGAAATATACATTCTATGGGATTGCTCAGTGTCATCTTGCTGTGTGTGTTTTCCCTAAGCATCCTGATGTTAAAATTGTATCTGGTACCTCCAGCTGTTGATGACTACAACTCCCACCAGCAGGTGCCTAGGGATGGTGGGAACTGTAAGTCTTAACAGCTGGAGAGCTGTTGTCCACTACTCCCTTTGTGCAAAAGGTGGAAAGCAGGTATATTTCAGTGTAAAACTTTCTGTACATAGGTATTAGGCAGAAACAGCATGCAAAGGTGTGGATTCCACTGCAGCTGCTAACATTATCAAGGGTATGAAAGATTCAATCTGCAGGGCTGCATAGGAATCATTGTGCGCAGAGTCTGTTTTTATAGGAATATATGGTCGCCTTTTTAAAAATGGACACCAAAATGCTTGCTGTATGGTTACATGGGAACCATTTCATCCTAGTAATAACAGCTGCAGCCCTAAAGCTAGCATTTTTAATGTGTCCAGTTTTCAAGGGATGATCGAGCAAACAGACTCACTTCAAGGGATGATCGAGCAAACATACTCACTATAGTGAACAAATAACAATGCTCATTTTCTTTAGATTAAATATTTTCCTAACTTCGTGAAGGAAAGTCAGGATTTTATTAAAGACACAGAGTCAGAATGAAGATTGATAGTTTCCATAAACAAAGATGGCCGCTAGGACATTCAATGATGAAAGACTAAAGCTCCATTGTGAGCATGCGTGAAACACACAGAGTTGTCCCAGAAAGTTTAGACGAGGAAAGTAAGGTGTTGGATCGTTAAGGCAAAGAACTTGGGCATACAAATGAGCACTTTTAAGACACTTCTAGGGGGCACATTATTATTACTATTCTTAGCTCCAACTATAAGAAAGTAATCAACAGACAGAGAAGGGGAAAATGGACCAAATAAAGGATAATAAACTTTACAATAATAAAGTTACATAAAATGAGAGGGAAAACATCCTGGACACCAAACTTAGACATATATAACCTGTTTAACAACGACTTCCATAAATTCGTCTTTTCGGGATTGGGGATTGGTGGACAGTATACTGAGGGGTGGAGTTAACATGTTTGAACTGTTAATGTTTTTTCTCTGTATGTTATACACTTTTGCTGCTATAGTATTAAAGAGATATTAAGCATAATTTGAAGCCTCCAGTCTTGCAATAAAATTGGACATTTAACCCCTGGAATGCTACAGAATCTCTATAGCACTGAGAAAAACTTGTTGAAGACATCTATATCATCCAGTGGTTAAAACCTCAGTGAAAATTCTTATTTGTTGTGTGGTGCACTTGGTTTGTATCTATACCTATATAGATATAGAGTAAAATATCAACATAAACCGAGGGTGTTCCCTTGACCACTGGTAACCACAGATCCCCATGTACACTGTCTGACCCTCTCCAGCCTTTTTCCCTTGCCCACTGCTAGCCACAAATCCCCATGGCCACTGCCTGGGCAAGGGAAAAAGTCTGGGGGTGTCAGGCAATGTATATGGGGCTAACACACAATGTGGCATAGGGATGATGCTATAATAGGAAGATGACACCTCCTCTATACTTGTATATAGTGTAGCCTCATTCAATGTTGTATCCCAGCTCCCAATTTTGTTATCACAATTCCTATCTAGCCAATGTGAACGTTCGTTTTGTAGTTTCTCATATGTTTGACCAAAAAGCTGAAAGGAGCTTTGCAGCACATAGATACATTTTCTTGCGCCTGTTCCTTATTTCTAACTTATGCAATAAACCTGGATTTGTTGTATTTGGAATCAGTGGGCAACAGGGTGATGGGCAACACCTTCCTGCATCTGCATTCTAAGCATCAGGGTGATTGGACAAAGAGGCAGGGTACACAGTTATGGGTGAGATGCTGGGAATAGGGAGATGGGAGAGAGGCAGGTGTGAGAGTAAAGTAGGGATGGGCTGAGGTATGTGAGAGGAAAACAGGATAAGAGAGAAGCGTACGGTTTTTCCAACTGACAGATTTCCTAGTGGACCAGTCAGTCAGGGGCCCACTTTTGACACAAGGCCCACCACTGCATCACAGGGGTTGCAGGGACCCTCCGTTATGCAACTGCCTGCCAGCCCCAGATCCAAATATCTTCTTAATTTTTCACACTACTCCTTTTGCCGATTCTTTTAGTCTCATCTTCTATCCACTTCTTCTTGCCCCAGTCCCAGGGGTTAGATCCATGGTGGTTTTCCTGATTGCAGATGTACAGGGAAGGGGGCTGTATTCAGTGATACGCAGCAGATCAAAGTTATACTAAGCTGCTATAGCACAAAAGGCTGGGGGTCTATTTAATAAAACTGAGCTTTAAAAACACATTGCAAAACAAATAGCAATTATTACTGAGTTTGTCATATTTAATAAAGATGGAAAGTAATTCTGTGCCTAATAAAAATGTAAATGTGCAGTTCTTCTAGAAAACAGACTACATATCTAACAAATTTATTATTGCTTCCAAAAACTTAGCAATGATAGTAAAATATTACATTTTTTAGGTAAAAAGGTACTAAACACTAATAAAATGTTCCATTGTTTAGGAAAAAATAGCAGTGCTAATAACATCCACATTTGTAAAAATAAATAAAATAAAAAAATGAATTGCAGTGCTAATAAAAATTTCATTTCTCCTAATAAAAATTCACATTGCTTCTAAGGAAGGTTAGCAGTGCTAATAAAATGTTTCAAGCATCTAAAGCTGCAAATGTTTCTATGCACTTTTTTTTAGAAGCAATACAAATTTGTTTAGCTCATCAACAAAAACATAGCTGGCACTAAGTGTGCCTTTCCTATTAGACCTGTGGTGTGCATTACCTAATAGCCCTGTGGATTTCAGATGCAATGTAATCCACTAGTGAGATAAAGTAGGGTGCTACTGGTGTAAAACAACTGCCACAGCATGGAACAAATACAAATTCCCCAAATTTACATTGATTTAAAAGAAGCTTTTGCCACCTTGAATTGTAGAGACGTTTCAAGTGATAGAGCCAGAATCCTGCCACATCCTTGAATTAGTCAGCTATCGGAGGTTGCAAAAGTAATTGAAATCTCCAGTGTACATAGCTGCATGATCTGCAAGGTGGCCCATATGCCGCTGTGCAGATAAGGCATGCTGCATCTTGGATGATTTCTGTTCTGTTCTCTATGCACTGAAGTTGCAGTATGCTGCAGTCCACACAGAAATAATCTTCTGTGTTAACAGCACCATAGGATTCAAAGTTATGATATCCTATGTTGTTATTTTAATGCATCAATGTCACCTGTTTGAACCGATCCTTAAAAGGGAAACATATAAAAATGCATACTGTGTGGCTACATGGGAACCATTGTAGCCCAGCTGTAATAACATCAGCTTTGCAGCATGCATTTGCCATGTATACTATTTTAAACCAAATTC
Organism: Rhinophrynus dorsalis; assembly: GCA_037306005.1. Taxonomy (NCBI): domain Eukaryota; kingdom Metazoa; phylum Chordata; class Amphibia; order Anura; family Rhinophrynidae; genus Rhinophrynus; species Rhinophrynus dorsalis. Next base: position 254,940,137 of record CM074722.1, read on the forward strand.
TATGCAATGAACATTTTTCATAAATGGTCTGTTTTAAAGGGAAACTTTCTTCTGTGGAGCCCCAGAGAGGGCAGAGCTAAGAGCTTAATCAGGATTGATTGGGGAAGTGGATGGAAAGTAGGCACAGTGTATGAGGAGTGGGCAGAGTTACAAGAAAACTCCCTAAAGCTGGAGAATCAGCCTCTGTCTCTGGAGACCCAGTAATTAATGCTACTATCTGAAGTCTCTGGGGCAGATCCACAGATTTCCCAGGTATGTTCATTAGGAAACTAATGTTGGATTGAAATCTAATACAACTGAAGAGAAGAAGACTGCACAGGAACGTAGAAGTATGATACTAAAAACAGGTTTATTCACAGATCATAACACAAAGGTCACACAAGGTGAACTGTCTCATGCGTTTTGCACCTGAGTGCTTAATCATAGACACAATTCCATTTCCCATGACTCAGATCTCATAAAGGGAGCAGCAACACCTCCTAAATGATTATCCAGTCAGTGGTAACTTGGAGTTTAGGGCCTAGATTCACTAAAATTCAAAGAGGGCTAAAAATGTTGATGTCCTGTTGTAGGCATATCAATAGTATTCACTAAATTGTCTATGAAATCACATCACTAGCACTCCGACAAAAATATGCCCACATCAACATCAATCCGACAGGTTTATGAATTTTCGTTCATCACATTGACAATGACCTATTTCCATATGGAAATGAGGCATAATGAGATACTTTAGCATGCAAGGGGGTGTGTTGATATGTTAATGTGACACTTCAACACATTCACTAAACTCCGATAGCAGCCTCTGCTGTTGGAATTCACAGTTGCAACTTCACCTACCTCAGGTTGTCGAAGTTGGGATCTCCATGTACTTTCCTGTGCTGTAACAGCCCTCAAGCAATCACAAGCAGGGAGGGCTGTAACCTGTACTCCGTGTGGAAGGGATGTCCTTCCTTCACACATCTCCAGCATATGACAATTCTGAAGTCGAACAGCATTTTCTCTCTCGGCAAAGACAAAGAACACAAAGGGTTCCCAATAGTGTAAATCAGCAATTTTTCAATGCAACTATATCAGATATGAGGGTACTCACAAGTGTGATGGTTAGAAATGATTCTGACTGAAATAGTAGATGGAGAAATTGTTCCCATCTCCACTCGGGTAACACAGACACTCTGCTGTGGACCAGTGTTGTTGGAATTCACGTTCTTATGTCAGCAGCCTCTTTATACTTGAACTCTTTCTCTTGCTGAAGCCGGTACTGATCAGTCTCAGCCTGGGCCCCCTCTTTAGTTTGTTTCAGACAGCGTTTCTTACGTTTCCGTGCCTCTCCCACTCCCTCAGTCTCTCTCTTTTCTGCCTGTAACAGCATTCTCTGTCTGCTTCCCTACTTGGCCAGTAGGGGAATAAAGCTCAGTTTTATTAAATAGACCCCCAGCCTTTTGTGCTATAGCAGCTTAGTATAACTTTGATCTGCTGCGTATCACTGAATACAGCCCCCTTCCCCGTGCATCTGCAATCAGGAAAACCACCATGGATCTAACCCCTGGGACTGGGGCAAGAAGAAGTGGATAGAAGATGAGACTAAAAGAATCGGCAAAAGGAGTAGTGTGAAGAATTGAGAAGATATTTGGATCTGGGGCTGGCAGGCAGTTGCATAATGGAGGGTCCCCGCAACCCCTGTGATGCAGTGGTGGGCCTTGTGTCAAAAGTGGGCCCCTGACTGACTGGTCCACTAGGAAATCTGCCAGTTGGAAAAAGCATACCCTTCTCTCTTATCCTGTTTTCCTCTCACATACCTCAGCCCATCTCTACTTTACTCTCACACCTGCCTCTCTCCCATCTCCCTATTCCCAGCATCTCACCCATAACTGTGTACCCTGCCTCTCTGTCCAATCACCCTGATGCTCAGAAGGCAGATGCAAGAAGGTGTTGGCCATCATCCTGTTGTCCACTTATTCCAAATACAACAAATCCAGCTTTATTGCATACATTAGAAATAAGGAACAGGCGCAAGAAAATGTATCTATGTGCTGCAAAGCTCCTTTCAGCTTTTTGGTCAAACATATGAGAAACTACAAAACAAAAGTTTGCACTGGCTAGATAGGAAGTATCCATCTAAAGGAGACTAAAATAGTCATGGTGCACTCATAAATTCAAAACTATCAATATAACAAGCATGTAGGGAGACTTCTTCCTTATAAGAAAGGTGGTAAATCCCAAGAAACCAGAGTCTATTAAATTGAGGCACACAAAGAATACCAAAAAGAGAAACTTTATTAATCACAGAAAAAATATATATTTATATAATGAAAGGATAAATAAGATAGAATTAGCAGTATAAATACATAAAAAAATGATCACTTATGTAAATATAAAGTGCTGTGAAGTAGTCAATACGTGAAGGGTCAAAGTAAACTGCCTAGATAGCAAAAACACCCTACATAATTAAAGGGCATATATTTGATGTGTATATATCAAAATCAACAGTGTGTAAAGTGAAATACCATAAAACAAAAATAAAAATAGGCAGGATTTTTATCTATCACAGCAAGAGTTATAATGCCTGATGAAGCCATTTCTGGCAACGTGTTGGGTTTGGGTTGTTTTGACTTGCCACTCCATTTTTCTCTCGCTTGTGGTGCCTTGCTATTTAGGCAGTATACTTTGATCCTTTTAGGGTATATTGCCCTAATCCTGTAATGCAGGTGTCTGCTTGTCTGTTAGCATAAGTTGATTAATGGATTTAGCTCCATTTGTGGCAAAATATCTGGAGTAAAACAATTGTACTTATGCATCAAAGTAAAATCCCTATTTTTCAGCTGAACTTTTCATTCAATATTTTTTATTATAGAAAAGTGATTTTTACCATACTTACATTTACTGAAATGCATCTTTCTATACACTATTTCCCTGATGTTGGTTGCAGGGTGCTGAAATGCCAGGTGGGCTTTCTGGTAGCCAAAAAGCCATACCTCCGACGTGGAAACAAGCCAAGCGACTCAACTATGCATGAAAACACAGGAACTGGGGTTCAGAAAAATGTCAGTAGGTGCTCTGGACTGAAGAGTCAAAATTGTAAATATTTGGTTGTAGAAGAAGGCAGTTTGTTCGCAGAAGGGCTGGAGATCTACGCAAGAATGAGTGTATGCAGGCAACAGTGAAGCATGGTGGAGGTTCCTTCCAAGTTTGAGGCTGCATTTCTGCAAATGGAGTTGGGGATTTGGCAGGGGTCAAGTCCTGGGAAAAAAAAGTGTGGGAACTCACCCAAGATTCCCCCCTGCCCAAAATAAATATATATATGGCTCACATCAAGTGTGTCTATCTCTATACATGTGTGTGTGTGTGTGTGTGTGTGTGTGTGTGTGTGTGTCATTGTATGCATGAGTGTGTCGGTGCATGTGTGTGGGAGTTTTTGTGTCTATATGTGTGTATGTCTGTTGCATGTGTCTTTGTCTCTATCACTGTTGCATGCATGGACACACATTGCCCCCCCCATCATCTCCACATTGCCCTCACATTACCCCCCATCATCTCCACATTGCCCCCATCCTCACATTGCCCCATCATCTCCACATTGCCCCCATCCTCACATTGCCCCATCATCTCCACATTGCCCCCATCATCTCCATATTGCCCTCACTTTCCCCCATCAGCTCCATATTGCCCTCACATTGCCCCATCAGCTCTAACTTGCCCCCCATCAGCTCCAACATTCCCCCCATCAGCTCCATATTGCCCCCATCAGCTCCAACTTGTCCCCCATCATCTCCACATTGCCCCCATCATCTCCATTTTGCCCTCACATTGCCCCCATCAGCTCTGTATTGCCCTCACATTTCCCCCCATCAGCTCCATATTGCCCCCATCAGCTCCAACTTGCACCCATCAGCTCCACATTGCCCCCATCATCTCCATATTGCCCTCACATTGCCCCCCATCAGCTCCATAATTCCTCCCCCCCATCAGCTACATGTTGCCCTCACATTGCCCCCCTGTCTGTGTCCTACCTCCCTGGTGGTCCAGCAGTGTGGCAGGAGAGGTCTGTGCCTCCTTTGGCACAGTCCTGTAGCTGCTGGAGCTCCCACGAGGTCTTCTCTTCAGTAATGCAGAGCGCTGGGAGATTATATCATCTCCTAGCGCTCTGCATTACTAAAAAGCTGACGAGGGAGCTCAGCAGCTACTGGTCTGAGAACTCCTGCTACCGGAAACAGCGTTCCTGCTGTGGAAAACGTACAGGCACGCTGTTTCCATGCATTCCTGCAGGACTTGAGCACCAGTATTTGGTCAGAATTGATGGTCTCCTCAATGCTGAGAAGAACAGACATATACTTATCCATCATGAAGTACCATCAGGGAGGCATCTGATTGGTCCCAAATTTATTCTGTAGGATGGCAATGACCCCAAACATACAGTCAAAGTCATTAAGAGCTATCTTCAGGGTAAAGAAGAAGAAGTGATGGTATGGTCCCCACAGAGCCCTGATCTCAACTTCATTGATTCTGTCTGGGATTACATGAGAAAGAAGCAACTGAGTCTGCAAAAAAACACAGAAGAACTGTGGTTAGTTGTCAAAGATGTTTGGAACAACCTACCTGTTGAGTTCCTTAATTATCTGTGTGCAAGTATACCTAGAAGAGCTGATGCTGTTTTAAAGGTAAAGGGTGGTCACACCAAATATTGATTTGATTTAGATTTTTCTTCTGTTCACTCAATATGCATTTTTTAATTGATAAAAATAAACTATTAAAATGTCTATTTTTGAAAGCATTCTTACTTTGCAGCATTTTTTCCACACCTGGCACATTACTCTAAATGGGGATTGTTACTAGCGATATCAAAGATATAACGATTCGCAAACAAGTTACAGGATCAAATGTCCCATTTCTTCTTCTTCTGCTCACAGACACAGTAACCCTCTGAGTGCCCAAGAGATAGTAAATGCATTACAAAGCAATACATTTGCTACCTCTTTGGCACTCAAAGGGTATTGGGTACACCTGGCAAACTGCTTCCATATGGGGGGGGTGGCTAGGGTGACCTTTAAGTGGGAGACATTTTAATATTGCCCTTGTGATGCCTGCAACATTCTGATGTCACCCCTTTTGAGGGTCGCCATGTAGGCGACATTTCAATAGGATACCCTCTGAAGCTAATTGCCCCTCTTCATTTCTCTTTATTCCTTCCTCCCTCTTCCTCCATCCCCTAACTCCATTCTTCCATCTTCTTCCTCCCTGCATCCCTTTGTTTTCTTCATCCCTCCATGATCTTCCTCAAGGTAAACAAATATTTTAATAAAGGGGGATTTGGGGTGCTGAAGAATAATCTAATTTATTACAGTGTATATTGTTGTTTGGTAGTGCTAAATGTGTTTTGTCACAGGGGGCTGAGGGGTGCTGTGGAAGGCTGTGTTTTATTATTTTTATTGTTTGGCTATTGGTAAAGGTGGGGAATATCAACAGAGTTTGCAGGAGGGCCAGCATTTTGTGTTGCTCCACTGATGAGAAGCAACTTTTTGAATCTAATATTCTTTTAAACTGTCTTCTTCTCCAAGTTCACAATGCAATGCTCAAAACATAATATAAAAAAAAAATTGCATCATGGGTTGGCAGTAAAAAGACAACTGTATTTTCAGAAGTAAATCTGTCACTTTTGAAACTGTATAATAAAGAATTAATTTTTGGGCTATTATTCAGTTAATCTGTTTTTTTTTCTCCAAGTTTGGACAATTTTTATATTGTCAGAAAAAGGATAAAATTAAGCAAAAGATGACAACTATAAGAAGATTTTTTTCTTAAAGCGGAACTTTCAATTAATAGTCAGTTGCCATGCAAAAAAAAAATACTTGCGTTTAAAGGAATCCATCTCGTTTCGGGACTGACGGGCAGGTTAGAGTGGTCCGTGAGCCTGCGCCTTCAGTCCCTTCCGGTGACCATATGGTGCAAAGCAGTCTACTCTATGGAGACCGGGACTGACGGCGCATGTGCACAGACAAGATGTCTGCACTCTAGCCTCAGTTCCGGCCTCCAAACGGGACGGATTCCTTTAGACACAAGTATTTTTTTTGGGTAAGACATATATGTTCAAGCTAGTTGCCATGCATTTAATGAATTCATGGCGACTTGCTATTATCTGAAAGTTCCGCTTTAAATAGCTGACAATATGACAGTAGATTAAAACATGCCCACTTTTAAGACTACTTTTTGCCTTTGACAGACAGTAAAATTAAATGCAAAAAATGACAGTAATAAGTTTGAGAATTGACAGACCATTGAGTAAATACTTCTCCAGACTAATTACTGACAGTTTCTTTTACCACAACTTTTTGTACATCACGCCCTTTGAGGTGTTTTTTTTCTGAACTTTTATTTCTTACAATTTATACATAAGGACCTTTGTCATTAAGCTGGACTCTGGTTGTGTGATTGACCATATTGTAGATTGTCATCAAATTATTGTATATGCTTCTTACTGATTTAAAAAGAAACGTAATGATGTTTTTAGACCACAAAGTTACGCTTTTGTCAGTGGCGTAACAATAGGGGTCGCAGGGGTCGCACCTGCGACCGGGCCCGTCACTCTCAGGGGCCTGGCCGCCCCCTGCGACCGCCTCGCCACCCGCCCGCAGCACAGTTGATGTCCCGGCGGCCAGCGCTCTAGTAATGCAGAGCGCTGGGAGATGACATTATCTCCCAGCGCTCTGCATTACTAAGGACCGCGCGGGAGCTTGTGTACCAACCAGTCAGAGGTTTGTTCCTCATGCACGTGTCACACACACCGCTAGATCACCAGGAGGTAGGAGGACGGGGGTCAGTAGGGGCAATGTGGCGGTGGGGGCATTGCGGAGATTGGGGGAAATGTGGAGAATGAGGGGCATTGTGGAGATTGGGGGGAAATGTGGAGAATGAGGGGCATTGTGATGGGGGCATTGTTGAAGGGGCAATGTGGAGGTGGCCAATGAGGTTGAGGGGGGCCAATGTGGTCGGAGGGGGGCCCGTGCCAATTCTTGCACCAGGGCCCCGTGGCTTCTAGTTACGCCTCTGCCTTTTGTCCCTCATTGTAAGGGACAGATTTACCATCAGGCAGTGAAGGAAACTGCACATGGGGAATGATAAATGACATATAAGGTATCCTAGCCACCCCATCTATGCTGAATTGTAAAACAAAAGATAAAGCACCTCTAGGTGTAGTAGACTTTACTGGTAATGAGCCTTGTATTTGCATATGTAAATGGGATTTTATGCATATTATAGGTGCAATTCTGATATGCTAAAGACGATTAGTTCTGGAGCAAACCAACTGCACCATACGGTACAAATAAAAAAAACAACACATATTCCATTTCCCAAGGAGACCTTTCTATCTTTCATGGGTTTAATTCCTTGAGTGCCAGAGAAGTATCCAACACATTGCAATGCGTTGGATACCTCCTTGGCACTCAAAGTTAAAAGCCACATTTAAATCAACAAACATCTTTGGAATATCTATTTGTCCCATATGATGCAGCTAATTTGCTCCATAATTGCTCCTCTTTAGTTCCCAGAATTAGGCCCTATATCTTTTATTGTGCATGCTCTTTTATGTTTATTATATCTTTATTATTTATCATTGGAGAGGTACCCCCTACATGGCTCTCATACATACCTTTTATTATACATTTCTACTGAATAAACCATCTTTAATTCTAGTAATTTGGGGGGGGGGGGTTATTATTTCTTTTGCAGTCATTGTTGAGTTGTTCATTCCAGTAGAGTTAGGATTCTGCAGGATAATCTATTGAATACAAACAGGACTGAACACTGGTAACAGGCTGAATGGAATGCAAGTAAATTATTGGCAAAATAGGAGTAATGAATAGTGATGAGCGAGCATGCTCGGCCGAAGCTCGGTTCGGCTCGAGCATCGCTCTGCTCGGCACATGGCGGTACTCGTACGAGTACCGCATGTGCTCGCCCGCCATGTTCGGGTCTCCTCCCCGCACATTTTGCGGCTGCTGCGCAGCCAATAAACGTGCGGGGAGGCTCTGACATCAGTGTAATGCCAGCAGCCATGTTGGCTGCTGGCATTACACTGATTGGCTGGCCAGAACCCGTGATCGGGTGCTGTATAGCACCTGACCAGCGAGTTCGGCTCAGTCTTAGCCAGGGAGAGATGATGATAGGAAGGGAAAGTCAGTGTAGGGAGAAGAAAAGTGTTGGAACACCATATAAAGACCCAAAAGTCCTTTTTAGGACTGTTGTGTGTGGGGGCAGCAGTTATTTTTTGTTTGGGGGGCAAAAATTTAAAAAAAAAAGTCACATATTCCGTTCACTGTGCCTAGCCGCAGATTAGCAGCACATTCTGTTTAGTGTGCAAAGTTGCAGATTAGCAGCACATTCTGTTTAGTGTGCAAAGTTGCAGATTAGCAGCACATTCTGTGTAGTGTGCAAAGTTGCAGATTAGCAGCACATTCTGTTTAGTGTGCAAAGTTGCAGATTAGCAGCACATTCTGTTTAGTGTGCAAAGTTGCAGATTAGCAGCACATTCTGTTTAGTGTGCAAAGTGTAAAAAATAAACGTCACATATTCCGTTCACTGTGCCTAGCCGCAGATTAGCAGCACATTCTGTTTAGTGTGCAAAGTTGCAGATTAGCAGCACATTCTGTTTAGTGTGCAAAGTGTAAAAAATAAACGTCACATATTCCTTTCACTGTGCCTAGCCGCAGATTAGCAGCACATTATGTTTAGTGTGCAAAGTTGCAGATTAGCAGCACATTCTGTTTAGTGTGGAAAGTGTAAAAAATAAACGTCACATATTCCTTTCACTGTGCCTAGCCGCAGATTAGCAGCACATTCTGTTTAGTGTGCAAAGTTGCAGATTAGCAGCACATTCTGTTTAGTGTGGAAAGTGTAAAAAATAAACGTCACATATTCCGTTCACTGTGCCTAGCCGCAGATTAGCAGCACATTCTGTTTAGTGTGCAAAGTTGCAGATTAGCAGCACATTCTGTTTAGTGTGCAAAGTGTAAAAAATAAACGTCACATATTCTGTTCACTGTGCCTAGCCGCAGATTAGCAGCACATTCTGTTTAGTGTGCAAAGTTGCAGATTAGCAGCACATTCTGTTTAGTGTGGAAAGTGTAAAAAATAAACATCACATATTCCTTTCACTGTGCCTAGCCGCAGATTAGCAGCACATTCTGTTTAGTGTGCAAAGTTGCAGATTAGCAGCACATTCTGTTTAGTGTGCAAAGTGTAAAAAATAAACGTCACATATTCCGTTCACTGTGCCTAGCCGCAGATTAGCAGCACATTCTGTTTAGTGTGCAAAATTGCAGATTAGCAGCACATTCTGTTTAGTGTGCAAAGTGTAAAAAATAAACGTCACATATTCCGTTCACTGTGCCTAGCCGCAGATTAGCAGCACATTCTGTTTAGTGTGCAAAGTTGCAGATTAGCACCACATTCTGTTTAGTGTGGAAAGTGTAAAAAATAAACGTCACATATTCCTTTCACTGTGCCTAGCCGCAGATTAGCAGCACATTCTGTTTAGTGTGCAAAGTTGCAGATTAGCAGCACATTCTGTTTAGTGTGGAAAGTGTAAAAAATAAACGTCACATATTCCTTTCACTGTGCCTAGCCGCAGATTAGCAGCACATTCTGTTTAGTGTGCAAAGTTGCAGATTAGCAGCACATATTCCGTGTAATATGAAGAAGGCGGGTAAAAAGGGACGGGGAAGTGGACGTGATCCTGATAGTTCAGGGCGCGGGTCAGGACGCGTAGAAACTGTGCCTGGTGCCAGAGCACAAGAAAGAAAGACATCCACCATACCTAGCTTCATGTCTCAGTTTACAGGGCGTCGCAGGACATCACTCTCGAGGTCAGACCACTGCGAACAGGTGGTCGGTTGGATTTCAGCTGATACTGCTTCCAGTCGGTTAAGCACCACCCTGTCTTCCACCAAGTCCACTCTCAGTAGCCAAGAGTCTGGTCAACATAATCCTCACCCTGATCATCCTTCCTCCCACCATAGAGGGTCTGGCCAAAGAAGTGATCCCACACTGGGATATAGTGAGGAGCTCGTCTCATCACCAATCCTTCATTTGAACCTCTCTCCAAGCACGCTTGCAGAGGAACATGAGATCTTGTGCCCTGATTCACAACCTCTAGAGGGTACCCAATCACAAGAAGATGACAGAGGGGAACGGCATTTAAGGTCAAAGGAAGTGGATGATGATGATGATGAGACACAGTTGCCATCAAATCAACCACTATTACTGTCTCAAGACCTTGATGAGGAGGATGATACACAGTTGTCAATGACTGAGTATGTGGTGGGATCAAGAAATGAGGAGGATGATCAGAGGGAGGAAATGGAGGAGGACTTGGTGGACGATGAGGTGACTGACCCCACCTGGGAAGGTGGAGAGCCGAGCGATGACAGCAGTCCTGAGGGTGAGCCATCTGCAGCACCGCAACAGGCTGGAAGAGGCAGTGGTGTGGCTAAAGAAAGAAGGCGGACCGCACCAAACCGGCCCGCAAATGTTCCACGGAGCACCCCCTTGCGTAAATCTCCCTTGCCAAGGGCTAGGTGTTCCGCGGTATGGCGTTTTTTTAAGGAAAGTGCGGATGACAAAAGAATTGTAGTTTGCAACCTGTGCCACACCAGAATGAGCCAAGGCATGAACACTAGCAACCTCACCACCACCAGCATGATCCGACACATGGCATCCAAGCACCGTAATAAGTGGGAGGAACGCCCGGATCGCCAATCTGTGTCTGCAGGCCACACCACTGCTTCCTCTTCCCCTGTTTTCGGTGCCGGCCAATCGCCTGTCGAAGGCGCAGGCCCGCATACCTCCCGCCCTGCACCTGTACCATCTGAAGCACCATCAGCGACCACATCCACTTCCCTGTCCAAGCGCAGCGTCCAAATGTCGTTACCTCAGGCATTTGAGCGCAAGCGAAAATACCCAGCCACCCACCCACAGGCCATAGCACTAACCTCACACCTTTCCAAATTACTGGCCATCGAAATGCTGCCATTTAGGCTTGTGGAGACTGAGTCCTTCCGCAGCCTGATGGCAGCAGCTGTCCCTCGGTACGCAGTCCCCAGCCGCCACTACTTTTCCCGGTGTGCCGTCCCCGCATTACACCACCATGTGTCCCGTAACATCACCCGTGCCCTGACCAACGCAGTTACTGGGAAGGTCCACTTAACGACTGACACATGGACAAGTGCTTATGGCCAGGGACGCTACATTTCCCTGACGGCACACTGGGTGAATGTCGTGGAGTCTGAGAGCGACTCGGACCCTGGGATGGCACAGGTGCTACCCACGCCGAGGATTGCGGGCCCTACCTCCATCAGGGTTTCCGCCAGCACCTACGTTATTGGCTCCTCCTCCTCCTCCTCCGTTTCCACCTCCGAATTCTCTGCGCGCAGCGCCACTCACCCATCAGCCGGTAGCTGGAAGCAGTTTAGCACTGCAGTGGGGAAGCGTCAACAGGCCGTGCTGAAGCTGATCTGTCTTGGGGACAAACAGCACACGGCCTCAGAGCTGTTGCAGGGGATTAGTCACCAGACCGAGCAGTGGCTCTCGCCACTCAACCTGCAACCAGGCATGGTTGTGTGTGATAATGGGCGTAACTTGGTGGCGGCTTTGGAGCTCGGCAAGCTCACACACGTACCATGCCTAGCGCATGTATTTAATTTAGTGGTTCAGCGATTTCTAAAAAACTACCCCAATTTGCATGATCTCTTGACCAAGGTGCGCCGCGTGTGTGCACATTTCCGTAAGTCATCAACAGCTTCAGCCGGCCTGTTGAAGCTGCAGCAGCGCTTACAATTGCCAGCTCACCGGCTGCTGTGTGACGTGAGCACGCGCTGGAACTCCACCTTCCACATGTTGGCCCGGCTTTGTGAGCAGCAGAGGGCAGTAGTGGAGTACCAGCTGTTACACGGTCGTCGCTTCTCCGTTCAACTTCCTCTAATCAGAAGTGAGGAGTGGGAATGGATGTCTGACCTCTGTGAGGTTTTACGCAATTTTGAGGAATCGACACAGATGGTGAGCGGCGATGACGCTATTATCAGTGTAACCATCCCACTTCTGTGTCTACTGAAACGCTTGCTGCTGACAATTAAAACCGACGCTTTGCATGTGGAAGAGGTGGAAATGGGGGAGGAAGAGCTTACACAAGGTGATAGCCAGAGCACCCTCACTTCGTCTTCTCAGCGACAATTGGAGGAGGCGGAGGAGGAGGAAGACACGGTTGCCTCCGCTACAGAGGGTAGCCATGGAACTTTAGTTCCATCTCTTCAGCGTGGGTGGGCAGAAGAGGAGGAAGAGGATGAGGAGATTGAGAGTCATCCTCCTGGTGAGGACAGCGAAATCTTGCCTGTTGGTACTCTGGCACACATGGCTGACTTTATGTTAGGCTGCCTTTCCCGTGACCCACGCGTTATATGCATTTTAGACAACACGGATTACTGGGTGTTCACCCTTCTGGCCCCCTGCTACAAAGAGAATTTCTCATCTCTCATTCCTCCGGTGGAGAGGACAAGCAAAATGGTGCAATACCAGAAGGTTCTTGTTGAAAAATTGCTCCAAAATTTTCCATCTGACAACGCTGGCGGCAGAGTACGTGCTACCTTGGCCAACCGAGAAGGGGAGAAAAGGGGAGCACACAGCAGTTCCGACAAAGGCAGGGCAACACTCTCCAAGGTGTGGGACACCTTCATGACACCCCGCCAGCACCCTCACCCTGATGCGCAGCCTAGTGTCACAAGGAGGGAAAAGTTTTGGAAGATGGTGAAGGAGTACGTAGCAGACCGTATCAACGTCCTCAATGATCCCTCTGTGCCTTACAACTACTGGGTGTCCAAGCTGGACACGTGGTATGAACTGGCACTCTACGCCTTGGAGGTGCTGGCCTGCCCTGCCGCCAGCGTTCTGTCTGAGCGGGTATTTAGTGCTGCTGGTGGCATCATAACAGATAAGCGTATCCGCCTTTCCACCGAAAATGCTGATAGGTTGACACTTATAAAAATGAACAAGGCCTGGATTTCCCCTGACTTCTCCACTCCACTGGAGGAAAGCCCCGGGTGAACATAAAGTCACTTTATATATGTTATTTACAATGATGGGAATACTCTGTATTCCCATTCACCCCTTCCACCCAAAAAACGGGTATATGGTTGACTCTCTTCCATATACCCTGTGATATAATTTTTATATAGGGCCAGCTCACCAGCGGGCCCTGTGATATAATTTTTATATAGGGCCAGCTCACCAGCGGGCCCTGTGATATAATTTTTATATAGGGCCAGCTCACCAGCGGGCCCTGTTTGACAACTTTTTGTATAGGTCAGCTCACCAGCGGGCCTTCTTATATAATGTTTTATTGGGTCAGCTCTCTAGCGGGCCCTCTCATATAATGTTTTATAGCGTCAGCTCACTAGCGGGCCTTCGCATATAATGTTTAGGATGGTCAGCTCCGCAGCAGACCCTCACCCATAATGTTTTAGATGGTCGGCTCAGCTGCAGACCCTCATTCCTAATGTTTTAGATGGTCAGCTTAGCGGCATGCCCTCGCCCCTAATGTTTTAGAGGGTCACCAGCAGGCTATTAATCCTAATTTTTCAAGGGTGTGTATGATGCCCTCGTTGATGTGTAATAAAGGGTGTATTGGAGTGACATTTCAGTCTAATGTTTGGCAGCCCTTTCACTTAGTGCATCGGCTTTATGAGTGTTGGACCACTACCTGAACTATTGTACCACAATGTGAATGAGGCCCTCCATTTTGTGATATACAGGTTGTATCGGAGTGCCTCAGGTCCTCCCATTGAATTAAATAGGGCTGGGGTGTTCGACAGAGCAGAAGGTAGTTCTTGGCTTCATCCACTAAGTCACTTCGTCACTTTTACTGAATGGATCAGACCCCACTGTTCCGACTATAAATTTTGGACTTAACAAGGGCAAACGGACATGTTGTAAAACCTGTGGTAGCTGCGGCCTCCGTTCCTGAATGCTGTACCTTACCCGGGCCATAACCACGTTGAACACCTGCTTTACTCTGCGCACGTTTCCCTCTTAATCATGGCCCCAGTTCCGAAAAATCGATGACATTTTTTGCAGAATTTGCCTCTGCGCACGTTTCCCTCTTAATCATGGCCCCAGTTCCGAAAAATCGATGAAATTTTTTGCAGAATTTGCCTCTGCGCACGTTTCCCTCTTAATCATGGCCCCAGTTCCGAAAAATCGATGAAATTTTTTGCAGAATTTGCCTCTGCGCACGTTTCCCTCTTAATCATGGCCCCAGTTCCGAAAAATCAATGAAATTTTTTGCAGAATTTGCCTCTGCGCACGTTTCCCTCTTAATCATGGCCCCAGTTCCGAAAAATCGATGACATTTTTTGCAGAATTTGCCTCTGCGCACGTTTCCCTCTTAATCATGACCCCAGTTCCGAAAAATCAATGACATTTTTTGCAGAATTTGCCTCTGCGCACGTTTCCCTCTGAATCATGGCCCCAGTTCTGAAAAATCGATGAAATTTTTTGCAGAATTTGCAGATGATATACAAGTAAATATACAGCAAATACTGTTTGGTAACAATTTTTCGCCTAAAGTCGTTTTTATCTTCCTTTTTGTGTGTTTTACGGTCAGTCTGTAAAAATGGCATACTACGGGCGAAACATCGTTCCCAGCAGCAACGTTGGAGTCCAAGATGCATCCAGACATCCTCCCTATGCTGTCCCTGAACCATTTCTGTGGTGTTTCCATCATTTTCTGCCCTTTTCCTATGGACCAGGCACCCTCCCCTCATCAGAGCAGGGGGTGCCTGGTGTAATGCTCGAGTCCTCCCATTGACTTCAATGGGGCTCGGGTGCTCGGCCCCATTGAAGTAATTGTTTGCCCCAGAATGCCTCCAATTTTAATTCAAACATATGGCCCAAAGTATCTGACTGCAGTGGGGATACCATTGTTTTGCTAATCAGGAAAAGCACTACAATATACATGTGTTTTAATAATAAACATTTACTGCACATTTAAACAAATGGGAATGATAGGAATTTATTTATCCCCTGTAGTGGTTGGTTTACCCTGTAATTGCTCCTCCTTCTTTGTGCAGAGGCCCTTTAAAGATTTGAAACATTCACAATGCATCGTACAGCATTGGGAAAAGTACAGGAAACCCCTTTCGGCAAGCAAATAGTTATATTGTTAGAAAACCCATATGGGTATTTGGACCAATTGTAATATGCATGTAGCACATAGTATTTAGTAATAGGTCCACAACCTGACCTCATTCCAGGTCTCCAGCTCAGTAGCACAACTACAGCTGATGCCCAACAAGGAATATGAGGGCAGAGGATGATTAAAGGAGCCCTGCATCCCTTTCTTATAGGTGTCATATGCCCACAGTCCATCTCCCAATTTCATATTGAAAGATATGTAAATAAGGGTTCACTTTTAAAAGGTCACACATGCGACCTTTTAAATGGATACCATAAATAATTACATTTACATTAAATCAATATAATAAAAAATAAAATATCCCTTGATTGCCCAGTGTTTAAAATATGAATAAGAAATTACATAAAAATACAATAATAATGCATCTTGTAATAAAATAAATGAACAAGAAGAAAATTAAGAAATGAGTCAGTGGAAAAAAAAACATTGAAGGAAAGTGAAATTAATGAGACTTGTGTCTAGTCTATATGAGACGTTAACAGCTGGCATGAGTATGGATGGAGGTATTGTGGAGTGACAGACAGCTCCTAGCACACTGAATAAACTAATTTAGTAAACGTTCCCTCTCTCCAGGTGTCTGAAGTGGAAAGGATAAGCATTAACATAATCCATCTCATAGAGTTGTGCCTACTCTGTAACAATTAATGAGTCTCTTCTTGGTTAGGACACGAGTTGAAGTTGTTCCAACCATAGCACATATCGATCAAACCAAGTGGTGATCTAGGGTTCCAGATCAGATTGCAGGAGTGGTGGAACAGTTAATGAATGGTTTTATTGAAATTAAGCATCGCTACTCCCAGAGGAACTTCCTAAGGAGTCTGGAATATCATTACTCTGTGTGACTTCAGTATTATCTCACAACCAAACTTTTAGTTTAAAACATGCTTCTCGCATGCACATAATGTTCCTTCAAACATACTGGTCAAATGAAGTCTCAAACACATGCGCTGGAAATATCTCTGGCACCCAAGGGATTATACAATCAAGAGTAAAGAAAGGAAATTGAAATTACTTATATCAAAAGGGCTGCCAGAGTTTTATGATTTTCTATGAATAAAATATGTTTATGTGCAGTGCCAAAGTGAGCCACAAAAATACAAATATGGTTACACTACAATTCTCTCAAAAACCAAAAATATGTATAAATGTTATCATTTTTATGACCAGCCTTCTGCACATTTTAATGTTTGCTTTAAATGTTCCTTTCCTTCAATCTGTGTGAGATAAAAGCAAACTCGTATCTGACATGCATCCGCTCCCTAACCATTGTGTGGCTTCCAAGTTTATTGTGCAAATGTGTTTCCCAAAATCAAAGTATGGGGCTCATTTTGTAACGGTTTTATCTGGAAAGCTTATTTCTTTGAACATTTTAAATGGCTACAAATCCTTATTTAGCTGTCACCATCTTTCTATTGTTTTCATTTGTATTCGTCTTGCATAGGATAAATGTAAAATAACAAAAGGAAAATATTATTCAGCACCTCCCAGAACGTGACCCATTAACTTTACTAATTGCTCTGTAAAATACGTCTTCTGATTGAAATGTTAAAATAATTGGAAATTGGTGCTTTAGATAAAAGACATACTTTACTTCCATTGAACTAGGCTTGCTTTGCTTTCCTGTTTCCTGTTAGATACTATAGTTATAGCTTCAAAACACTGGACTTCAGAACCATTCAAGTTTCCCGGGGGTTCATAGTAAACTACCAATATCTTATAGAATCAGCACGTAGACTTCTTAAAAAAAAAATAAAAAAAAAATTGACCTACATGATATCGATGGGATGACTTTCCATACTGAACTAAAGTGCCTCATAAGGCTAGAACAAAGCTGTATAATACGCTGTTGCTTTATAAATAAGGAATAACAGTAATACTAATAGTAAAGAGGTCTATGGCTCCTTTCCACGGACCGTGAACGTAGAAATGAACTAAATTAACACGACATGAAGGTACACCCTTGAAAAAGATATATGTTATAGGGATTTTCCTGCAAAGTAAAACAAGGCTATTCCCACTGCTGGGATATGTTTTATTCAAATGATATTATAGTTTAAATTTGTTTATTTTTTTTTAATTAAACTGTTACTAATAGCAACAACACAAAAAGAAAACTATTATTATATAATGCACTCTGTGGAAGAGCTTGTGTCTTAGATTAAGGCTCTACAAAGTAAGTAATAGGACCTGGTGACCACAACAGAAAATTGTAGTTAAATGTAAAAAAAAAAGAAAAGTATGAACTGTAATAGAGTTTAGAAGAAACATTCCCGAGCAGTAGGAGTTCCATAGTTTTATGCAGCAGGAAACGCACTGTAACATATATTTACTTATAAAAAGTTTACTACTCATTACATTTCAGTCACTATGTTTTCACATTTCAGATCCTATGGCTGCAGTACATTCATACATTTAAGCATATAAAAATGTATATTCATTAAAATTAAGTGATATATATATATATATATTTTTTTTTTTGTTTGTTTTTTTTTAATTGCATATCAGTTTCAAATATAAGTAAAAATATGTCTGTTTATTATTAATTTTTCATTTGTAAGAATATTCATTCAAGTTGTGGAGGCATGAAAATTCCTTGTTTGCTATTACATAAGGATTTGTAAAGTGCAGACTACTAATGTGTCAGATTTATGTCTGTAGTTGCGTTGTGCATCATTTAGCAATCGACAGACATTGGCACCACCTCAATTCAGAAATTATCTGTACACATCTACCAGTTGTTTATATAAAGATGCATGTAGATGTATTCCAGATTTATTGAAATTATCTTTCATATTCTCAAATAGAGAATGAAAAAATATTGTATGAATAGTTTAATTTAATTAATAATACAACTAGTAATTTGGTAAATCTGGAGAAAAGACATACTAGTTTGAAAAATGCCTGGCCAGAACAATGTTTCATTTGAATTTGGCTGGGCTTGTCTTAACCCTTTGAGTGCCAGAGGGGTTTGCAACATATTGCGTTTGCAATGCATTGCATACCCCTCTGTTATTTAAAGCATCAAACCACCAATAAAAAATTGGCAACTTTAATAACTGTCTAAACCAGTTTTCAAATGTTCTTAGTTACCTTTTGGATGCTTAACAGTCTATAGCAACTAAGGGTCATAAAATAGATATAATACAAGTTAATAATAACCACCAATTAACTTGTTATGGCCAAAAGTCCTAATGGCAGTATAAATTTTGCCCTTGTATTGTTATTCAAGAATCAACGGGGTAAATGTACAGATTCACAAGTACTGCCCCACTAGCATTAGATTCTAACACTAGTTGATGCACTTCAGGGCATGCAGTACAATGTGTGATCTCTGTATTGCATACCAGCAGACAATCTCCACCATCTTTAAGACTTAAAAACATTATTTTTAAAGATATGTTAATTGTATAATAAATCTATATTACATGTGTCTTTTTGTTCAGTGTCATAACATCAGTTTTCAAATATATATGTTTATTTTTTTAGATCTATATGCACTAAGATGATATGTGTTATACATGTTTCTTTGTTTGGAGTTGTCATAGTATACTTTTGATGTATATATTATCGTATACATTAAGAGCCTAAGAAGACACCAAAATAGAAGCACGATTAAGCAAGACTCTAATATTCTCAGCCCTTCTGATTTTATTTTAACCATCACTGTTTAGAAAATGTATGATGTGTGATAGTAGACACAATGTTTCATGTATATTTTCATTTTATGTTAATTTGTATATCTATGGTTTCAAAGAGCAAGGTGGTAATTGGTTAATTCATCTTGTTAATTAAACAGATGTTTATAGGTAGGAGTTTTGCATTGTGAACTGAACTCCTGAGGCACAGAGAGAGAATTGCTAGTGAGAGAAATACAGGATTTCGTTTTGGAGGGAGATTCCCTCTGTTAACACCTCAGTTGTTATATGAATTTGATAAGCTTATGTTAAGAGTTTTTATTGTAAGTATATTTCCTTTGTGTGCACTACTGCCAAATAAATATAGAATGATTCGTTGTGCTGTTATATGTTATTGTGTTTTAAATTACAAAGGAAAATTTGACAACCACAATGCTGAGATAATTTTGCTTACTCTGTTTACCATTTTTTCTTACTTAGTCAAAAATGTTTGAGGTCAGGATAACGTTAATAATAGAAACATTTAATGTGACAGCAGGTAAGAACCATTCAGCCCATCTAGACTGTCCATTTTCCTACTGTAAAAACTTAAACTTTATTTGGTCCTTGGTCCTGCCTTATGTTCAGGACAACCTTATGCCTATACCATGCATGCTTAAATTCTGTCTTTCTGTTAACTTCTACCACTGAAAAAATATCAGTTTCAGAGAAGACTGAATTTGTCAGTGTCATGAGGACCATGGAGCTGTAATAACATGACAATGTCAAAACAAAAGATTTCTTCTTTGTAAGTATGGTGAACATTTTAAGTGAATGACTATTCTAATTTAAATGTGTAGATGTAAATACAATTGTTATTTTTTATGAGTGTCTCTTCAACTGTCCATCACTAGCTGCCACATTAAACCTAATCTCTAGTGAATTCAATGTGTTATTTTAGAGATTCATTGTAACAACATGTAATATTTTGGACTTGCTTTATTTCTGCTCAGACCTAAAGATGAAATATGATCTTAACATTATATTTCATAAGGGTAAAAATGGAATAAAAAAACATACTTAAACACTAGCAAATGAGTATCCTCTAATCAAATTACAGTTATTTATATTATTATATTTCAGATCAATCCAGGAACCTGACTCCTGTCAACAAATGCATCCCACTGAAATAGAATATATAAACACAAACATCCTTAAACTAGATATGTCAAGAAGTTACAAACAATCTTTCCACTGAAAAAAACACACTACATAGTCATGTTTCATAGTTTATTTATCAAACAAGGATGTTTTTATGAAGCTGTATCAGAGAACCATAGATTTGGAGAGTAGTTATCACTGGAGAGGTCTATAGATCAGGCCCTGTGACAGTCAGTCATTCTGGAAAATTCTCAGCTATTGGATATAGTATCTATAAAGCATTGAAAGTTTTAGCTTCTAAGCTGCCATACTATGTAATCTATAAGGACCAAGCTTACCCCTATGCTTATACCTAACCTCTGCCAAACTCTTCCTCTTATCTAGGAAAAATACACTGGCTCCTCTGTACCCTATTGCTGGACATGCCAAAAATGTAGCATATTCTGCTCACAGATACATGATTTTATCCTTATGCACGAAAACGAGTTGCACCCTAGGGGACAGTTAAAACTTCCCCAAATGGTCAGTTTAACCCCTTGAATGTTATAAATTGTAGACATCTCTAGTATTCAAGGGGTTAAAAGCCCCAATTGAATCACTTTGAATTTTTATTTGTCCTCTATGGGAAAACGGTTTTCTCTAGAATTGTTTCTTTTTAGATTATTGAATATGACCCTCAAGGCCTTATTTACAAAAGAAAATAAGAGCATATTGTAGTTTTTTCCCTTAATTACAGTAAAAAAACATTATCAGATATTGATCAACACAGCTTACATGTATGTAGTATATGTTAATTTGCAAATGTGGTCCAGTTGGTATTTTTGTATTTGAATGTGTGCTCTTGTGTGTGTGTTGAAGCATAAATATATGCCATTTTGTATGTCTAAATGTGTATTTATTTATTAAGATGAACCTGTGTAGACAATATTTAAATATTTACATAGTTGATCCCTTTGGGAAAAGACAAGTCCATCAAGTTCAACCTTTTCCAGATCTCTTTTGCTGATCCAAAGGAAGGCAAACAAGCCCCCACTGAGTCATTTGTAATTTTGTCTTAAAAATACTCTTTTTGACTCCAAAATAACAATGGCATCAAAAGTAATAGTCAAAATTTCCCATCTTAGTTTTAGCTAAAAAGGCACCAAATACTTGTTGAACATATCTACAGTACCTGTCAACACAGGCGCTTGAGTCAAAGAATTCCACATCCTGTTGCATCTACTATGTAGAATCATTTCATTTGTTGAAGTTAAGAGCTCCATTCCTCTAATCTTAATGGATGCCCTGCGATTTTTGTTTGGTCCATTGAATAAAGAGTCCTGCCCCAGTAGAGTTATTTTTGTGACCACCCTACAGGTGTCTGTAATGCACTTTTTTAATTGACCTTCCAAGCCTCAAGATAAATATATTGCCATATAACCATATGGTATTATTATCTCAATTTTAAACTTGGAAGCACCACTTCTTAAGTTTTAACATTTCAACATTTTTAGGTTTACTATTAAAAATCGCACCCTCTATTTGGTGACAATCAGAAAGGAGAGATTGTAATGCTGCCTGAATCAAAAGGGTGACATCAGAATGTTGCCTGCATCAAAAAGGCGACATTCTGATGTTGCAAGCTTAAGAGTCGCCAAACAGAGGGCGACTTTTATTTTACCAATGCCCAACATGACTGTCAAGACACATCTATGTTTCACAGAACCAAGCTTAATGTATCACACATTATGTTGTCTAATATACACATATTTGTCACAGAATTTGACATTGACATTTCTTGATATGATTGACACCACTGCAAAAAACCCAGACGGGCAGGGGGCTGACCTGCCTGTAGTCACTTCCAAATACCAAGAAAAAGTAGGCAACTGGGACCACAGGTGCACTGATCCAACAACAGGGGAAACGTTGTCCAGCTTTTAAAAGGACTCTCAAATAGTTGTGCCCAGATCTGGTTCCATCTCCTCCTCCGGTTCAGCCACTCAGACCACGCCCACAGCTTCAATCAACAGGGCACAATGCCAGACCTGGACTGGCTTGACAACACTGCATGAACATGGTAGGCAGCAGGAAGTCAGAGATGCACATTGGATATATAAATGTCACCCTGATCCGCTTATACTTTATAGGCATCTTGGAGTCCCTGTTGTTGGATCAGTGCGTCTGCGGTCCCAGTTGCCTATTCAGTTTCTTATCCAATTCTTCTTCTTCTGCAATGGTATTCACAACATAATTATTCTCTTTCACCTTCTTTCTTGGCTTTAAGCAATCCCCCTACTTCTTAAGGTACCTTCTTTTGGCCATCCCTCTACATAGCTTCTGGTGCTTCAGAAAACAGGTCAAGAGCTGGAAGCTCTTTTTACAGTGTGCACAGAAGAAATACCATTCTTCCCATGTTTAAGCTTGTGATGGGCCAGCAACTACTGGTGCTCAAAACTCACTCCACATTTTGAAAAAGAAAATGTATTTTCCCCAGTATGCTTGAGATCGTGCTGAAGCATGTTTGCCTTGTAGCTAAATGTCCTCTTGCATGTGGGACAAGAGCATGAACCCTGGTCTGTGTGGGCTTTGCTATGAGAAGCAAGTCTCAACATGCTGGGAAAGATTTTGTCACAGTCCTTGCAGGGAAAGGAATTCTCCTCAGTGTAGCTGGGTTCATGCACCACCAGATCATCCAGTTGTTCAAATATCTTGTAACACACAAGACATTCATGTGGTTTCATCAGCAGTGGTTGCGTGTTGGTTCTGTAAGGCATAGATGTGTCTTGACACTCATGTTGGGCATTGGATATATAAATGTCACTCTCTATTTGGCAGCTCTTAAGCTTGAGACATTATAATGTCACAATTTTAAGAAGCCTCCCCGCAGATCTGAAATCCAGTCATCGGACCAGAAAGATCACAACACAAGGGACAATCTTCCTTCTGTCAGTAGGAGGGCAGCTTTTTCTTATACTGGTATAAGATTGTCCCTCATTGCGATCTGCCTTCAGTAAACTCCGTAAACTTTATAATATAATTTCCTCTCAACTAGAGAGATATGAACAGTGCCAACATCGGAGAGCAATCGTATAAACTATAAGGAACAATTGTAGCTTCTGTTGTTATGAAACATTACTAACCCATTAAAGGATACACATAGACTAACTAACACAAATTACACAGCAAATCTGAGAAATCTCAGTCTCTTAATTAACATACATATCTGGGCTGTAGATTTTTGGTAGAAGTAACCAGCAGCACAAATAGGATTCAGTGTGACTTTGGGCCCTCTCTCTTCCAGAAGGCCTCACTTTTTTCTCTTTTGCAATACCAGGACAAAGAGAGCACAACCTTCACACCCTCATGGTACTAACAAATACCTCCCCCCATCCCCGCTGAAGTCACACCTGGTATGATTTCAGCATCTCCAGGTAAAGCCACTCCAATCATGAGGAATTCAAGGAGAGAACCTGATTCCTGATCCCTGAGGCCACACCTGTTATGACATCAGCAGCTTGATCAAAAGCCACTCCCACCTTGTGGATTTCCAGATGTCAACCTGATTCCTGGCGTGAAGCCATACCTAGAATGACATCAGCAGCTTGAGCTAAAGCCACTTCCCCAGCTGGGCAAAATGGTAAATAAATCTAGGACTGGTCAAGAAGAAAAACTATCCTTTATTCTCCTCTAGAGACACCTCTTGGACCTCAGCTAGGCACTCTCTTACCCAACAAATTCAAAAGTACAGGCGCCACCTACTTTTCAAACTGGTCTGTCATTACACAGGACTAATGTGAAGGAATATCCAACAAGTTGCCTACATGCTCATTGCGGCACCTAGGGTCTTTCAGCTGCCCTTAAGCCGTCAGAGAACTCTATGGACCTTATTCATCACGTTCAAGAGGTACAATTCTGTGACAAACCAACTGCACCATAAATTGAAATTAACATTTTAATAGATTTAAATGAGCCTTTTAAAGGGATAATATTACTTCAAAATTACTATCCCTCATATTGTAGCCCTTAATAAACTGAGTTAAATAACACCAGCGGCATCTCTCAAACCTTTATGGTTTAAGAGATAGCCGCTTTCAAAGTTTCCTCTCACCTGCTGTCAGTGTTCTGCTGCCAGCTGGAGAATCCGGTCTCTGAACCAAGCGGAGGCTCTTCAGCAGAGCTGATATCTCGTTATGGAAGGAAAAACCAACTGCACCATAAATTGAAATGAACATTTTAATAGATTTAAATGAGCATCCATTGAATGCTAGAGAGGTTTCCAAAGGACTTGCATTCAATGGATTAAAAGCCCCATTCAAATCTGTAAGTTTATGGAATTTTAATTTCAACCTTATGGTGCAGTTGGTTTGCCCCACAATTGCCCATCTTAAGCTGGATGAATACAACCCTATAGCTCTTATTATATGTCCAGGCAATTATCATGAGACTTTATAAAATAATCGCTGTCCCTCTAAATAAAAACAACAGCATTTTAACTCAACAATTCTTATTTCTAAGGAATACTTTAAGAATAAGATTAATAATTACTATTTTCACAGTTAAAAGGGGTCTAGTTAATATATTTGTGTTATGACAACATTACACAACCTGTTTTTGTGCTTTATGTAATAATTCATTCGGTCTAGTACTTAAAACTGCTCTCTTAAATGGACAAATTTCGGGGAAACATTCTTAACATCAGACCTGAAGAGTGGCTGCAACTTGCTCAAGAGGTCCTGAATTAAAACAATGTGGGAGATACCCTAAAGAGCGATAATGAGGTGATGATGTCTCCAGTGACATCACATCTCCAAGTCCTATGTTACTGTATGGAGCCTATGCACTAAGAGCTCCAAAGTTGGAGAATTCTTAATGCTTTGACTCCACAGAATAACATAGAAATTGGGGAGGTGATATCACTGGAGAAGTTATCTTCTTGTTATCACCTCTTCATCACTCCTTAGTACATATCCCCCAATGTGATGTCTGGCTGCAGGAACAAGATTCAGCCATTATGAAGGACAGATGGCAAGGGAGGCTCGGAGAATGTTTTCCTGCAAAGAATACATTTATTGGGCAGTTATAGCAGCCAGGATTAATAACTTATTAGATAAGGTGCAAAAACAGATTTTGCACCACGAGTAGCATAACTCTATTAACTAGACTCCATGGAATACAGTGGGGCTTATGTATCAGTGCAAAAGCGTAATAAATCTGGAGCAAAACAGTTGCACCTCACGTACCAAAGAAAATCTATTAATTAAATCAATGTGGGTTTTTCTTTGACTCATATGGTGCAATTGTATTTGTTATTAATTCACTAAATGCTAAAGCTGATAATTATGCACAAGTGTGTTATTTTACAACTTCTTTATCTACTCACCTGCCCACAAAAGTGACACAGAAAATATTACTTTTACGGGAATCGTCCATTAAGCTAAAAAGGAGCAAACCAGCTGTACCACAGGGGACAAGTTACATTTTCACTGATTTCAATGATAATTTAGATTTTTATTATTTTTTAATAAAAGTTCATTTAATTTTCTCATATACATGGATGATAAACATTTAGGTTACATTGTCATGCATGTAATGAGAGATACACAATTAACATGCAACGTATCAGTGACATGCAATAAACATTGAATGTAAAAAGCTTTACATTCTTAAGCACTAATTCTAATAGGGTTCTGGTCTTGTGGCTGAATTCAGTCATCTAACTGTGTGACATATTTCATTCAATTAAGATGTTAGGAAGAATAGATTAGAATAGAAAAAAATCAAAACAACAGAAGTCATAGAAAGGGTGTGTATGTGGATGTCTTATAGTTAAGAGTATCCATGTAATGTGGATGTAATATTTGTGATGTAGTAATGCATAAAGAAAACGTCATTTAAATCTTCTGTTCAGCATATTTAGTGTTTCTCTTTAAAATACAGCCCTTCGGAAGTTATCAATGTTTTATTCTCTCCTTTGTCTACAGTAAAAGAGCTAGGGTAGCCAAATGCAACCCTACTGTCTGAACAGAACAAAATAATAAATCCCTCTGTATAAATAATTTATGGAACACTATAGCTAAGTTAATTTAGTATTCAAGACAAAGTATAATGCCCCCCCAATGGGTGGGTGTACAAAAAACCATGCTTAGTGGTATGTTTGGGAACTGTCAAGTAAGGCCACATTCATGCATAAATTGATACCTGAGAAAATTCACTAATAAGAATTTTTTGTCATCCAGTTCTAACAATTAACATCATATTTATGTCCATTAAAAATAGGTTACTGTGGTTTTACTTAAAAACTTCCTTTATTTAGGTCACAATTAGTGAATTTCATTATACATACAATTTTTTTTTAACACTCCCATTTCTACTCCGATTTTCAGAAATGTCAGTTTTATACATAGCCACACACATGCGCACACATGCGAGCACACTCACATATACACACACACAGGTCTTATTTCCACATTATCAGATATGTTAATTTAAAGCTTAATGAAACATAGTTTTTTTTTGTTTAAAAATATTGTTTGTATAGAATTTAAATACACAAAATAGCACAATGTAAAGGAGTGTGTGTTAATGCCTAAGTAAAACATTTGAAATGAATCTAAACGGAAATCCTGTATATCTTTAAACACATAAACTAAAGCCAAATTAAATACATTTAAGAATGTGTATTTAGGGCTGTTTAAAAAGTGCATAAACACTTTAGGAATACAACATTTGTATTTTGCCAGGCATTAGAAAGAACAGACATTAAAGATTATTGAGTTTTAAAAAGGTACATTAAATTACAAAGGACTGGCATGGTCCCAGTGGTATAAAATGTAAAATTAACTGCAAAAGAACTCAGATTATGAGGCAGCATCATGAAATAGGTAAGGTCAGGGGAGTTGCTAGGTTCCGAAAAAGCCCTTGGTTTAGATCTACAGAATTTTTCTTTGTGCACAATGCAGCCCAGCTGCCCCATTACTAGTAGGGAGATTAGCTCAAATTACATGCGACATGTCCCAAAGTAACAACAATGCCCAGGGCTTCAAAAACCTGGGGCTTTAGCAAACTCAATCAGTACTTAGCAATGCTTCTTGGTTGCACAGTGGTGGGGTAAAAGAATAGACAGAAGATAAACATTCTTCATAGTCAAGGTCATAGGGTAATTAACAATATAATTTGCTAGGATGCATCGTTCCCTGTGTGCGTAATACGCACGGACACAGAGAAGAATACACACAGACAGCGATGCATAGACACAAACACAGAGAGGCATGGACAGCGATGCACGGACACGGACACAGAGAGGCGTGGACACAGCGAAGCACGGACACAGAGAGACACAGAAAGGCACCTACACAGAGAAGCATGGACACAGAGAGGCATTACGAATGGACATAACACGCACGAACACAGAGAGGCACGGACACAGACAGAGATGCACAGACACGCACAGACACAGAGAGAGGCATACACTCATGGACACAGAAAGGCACACACGCACGGACACAGAGAGGCATACACGCACGGACATGCATGGACACAGAGAGGCAGAGAGGCATTGTGCACGGACACAGACAGTGATGCACTGACATGCACGGACACAGTGAGGCACGGACACAGATATCGATGCACAGACACGCACGGGCACAGGGAGAGGCATACATGCACGGACACAGAGAAGCATGCACTCATGGACATGCACAGGCACAGAGAGGCACGGACACAGTGATGCACGGACATGCACGGGTACAGAGAGGCATTACGCACGGACACAACACGCGCGCACGAACACAGTCAGTGATGCTCTGACATACACGGACACAGCAATGCACGGACACGCATGGACACAGAGAGGCATTATGCACGGACACATCACACGTGCACGGACACAGCAACGATGCTCTAATATGCACAGACACAGAGAGGCATGGACACAGCAATGCACAGACACAGAGAGGCATTACGAATGGATACCACATGCACGGACACAGAGAGGCATACACGTACGGACACAGACAACGATGCACGGACACTCACGGACACAAAGAGGCATGGACACATCGATGCACAGACACGCATGGACACAGAGAGGCATTACACATGGACACAACACACGTGCATGGACACAAGACAGTGATGCACGGACACAGAGAGGCAGAGAGGCATTGCACACGGACACACACAGACACAACATGCACGCATGGACACAGAAAGTAAGAGAGGCATTACGCATGGACACATGACATACGGACACAGACATCAATGCACATACATGCACAGACACAGAGAGGCATGAACACAGCAATGCATGGACACACACAGAGCCGGATCACAGGCAAGGTGCACAAGGCGCCTGCCTAGGGCCTGGCCAAATGAGCGGGGGCCCAGAAACCTCATCCTGGACTCTGCTAAGCCATGCTCCCCTTTTCCCCCTAACCTAACTCTTTATGCCACACTGACTCTTGTGCCCGGCCGCCTGGGCAAATGAGGCTGGGGGGGGCCCGGTGGAAACCTCATCCCTGCTGGCTGCTCACTCTTAGGCAGAGCCGGATCATGGGCAAGGTGAATCGGGGGGGGCCCTCTGGCCCAAGCCCAGCAAATTGTGCCTACTACTTCTTCTCTCCCTGCACACATGTCCACAGTCCCTGGATGCTTCCTGTGTGACAGACAGCATGCGAGGAGTCCTAGCATGCTATCTGTCACACAGGAAGCATGTGCATGTGCTCTCTCCGGCCCAAAGAAAATAAAAACTACTCTAACCCTCTGGCGCACTGCTTGGCAGATGAGGTGTGGGAGCAGCAGAAGCAAGAACCAAACGCACTTCGTGAGTCTCAGTAGACTGGCCACACAGGAATGAGGATATTTGCAAGTCCAAATAAGGTGATATATATATATATATATATATATATATATATATATATATAATATAAATATATAAATAGAGATACACTTATATATACTATATATAAAAGAAGAAGAAATACAACTAGGGATACTATCATGATCCAATCGATTGGAGCGATCTGCTTTAATCCCTCACTGTATTAGAGACTCGTTCCCTGCCAGGAGGTTTGCAAGGACACTAAAATTAACTTATTTATTAGTAATAGTTAAAAAGAAAAACCCTAAATTTAAAAACATAACAAAGGGACCACTCAAATTGTAGATTACCTGTGTATAAATTGGTGCTCTACTACAGAACAAAGCACCCTGATTTCTATACTTTAGGGTTTTTTTTAACTATTACTAATAAATAAAAGTTAATTTTAGTGTCCTTGCAAACCTCCTGGCACTGAATGAGTCTCTAATACAGTACGTTATTAACACAGATCGCTCCAATCGATTGGATAATGATAGTATCCCTAGATATACTGTAAGTCTTCTTCTAATCTAGTGTATAATTTTGAGACTTGCAGTGCATTATTTTTCTAAGTGGAATTACTAGAGAGACCTTATTTAGATAGTGTATAAATAAAAGAAGCCAGTATAGTATTAGTCCGGGGGGGGTAGAGGGGCCCCGATTTGGGTTCCTGCCTAGGGCCCCATACAGTCTTAATCTGGCTCTGGACACACACGGACACAGTGAGGCAGAGAGGCATTACAAACGGACACAAAGGCAAACTCATTGAAGGTTATGAAAGTGGATTCACAAAAAATGTTGTATATAAAGAGATATTTTCCATGTAATGGAATGGGAATTGATAACATGTAAATATGTATTTATTTTGGAAAACAAAAAAAAATTAAAAATGCCAAAAAAAAAAAGCAAACTTGGTTAGAATGCTAGTGGAAAGGATGTTAACAAACCATATATAAAAGATATTAAACCATTGTGAGATGGGTCTTAAGTTCTGATAATTGCCATATACCAGGGGTGTCCACAAATGTTTTTCCTTGGGGCGTCAAAGCCAGAATATGGCTAGCCCAACCACCCCCTTTGTTTATATTTAGGGGAGGAAAGTATCCCCCCTTACCCCCACCCCCACCCATGGACACCCATTATTATAGGAACACAGAAGATAGGGGGGAAATTAAAGAGCAGTTAGCATGTTTTACTAAGTCTACTCCTATGTGAGCTGAAAAGCCTGGGGCAGAGTCTTGCAGTCTGGTCTCTCTCATGTGACCAGTTAGGGAGTCCCAGGGGTGTCTTTACAGGAACCGAAACTCCTCTGCTGGTCCACCTGGGTTTACAATGTAGCCTGAACTTCACAAGATCTGCCAATAAGTGACAGTTGTCCTGTAAGGGGACTGAGTGGATTTCAAAAGAAGAAGATTAGAGAGAAGTGAGAGGAGGCAGAATTAACTAAGTACCATGAGAGAAAAGTGAGAGACCTATAACACCTCCTATTCAGTTATCACTGAGGCCAGTGTAGTAAGAAAATGGAGCAATTCTAGAGAAATCCAGCTAGGCCACAGGAGACAAAATCTTCCCACACTGATCTTAACCCCTTTAATATCCCATTGGGAACAAAGACGAATTCCCCAAATTCCTATTGATTTATGGGGCGTTGCAATGCATTGGGTACCTCTCTGCCATTCAGGGTGCAAGTGATTTGCCTAGAAATGACTTCAGTTCCTATTTGTATCAGCATCAATATGTCCCATAATAACCCTTTTAACCCTCTGAGTGCCAGAGTAATATACAATGCATTTCTCTGCAATGTGTTGCGTACCACTCTGGCACTCAATAGGTTACAAAAACAACTAGAGTATGGCGCAATACTTATACTTGAAACTCAGTGAAGATCATCCATAAAAACATGAAAAACAAAAAAGAAAAACAATACATAGTGTAATATATCAATTAAATCCGTGATGTATTCCAAATGTGTGCCAACTGGCCACTCAGTTATTACTTATTACTACGCGTTGGATACCTGAGAGGATACCCGTGAAGGGGAGAGATCGGTGTGGAGAAGCGTGCCTATCCGGAGGAGTAGAGGCGAGTTGGAAAGGATTCTGATTTGTATTGATGGCTACAAGTCTGGACTCGATCTACAGGGATAGTGCAGGGGAAGACGTCCCTTTGTTTCTATACATTTTATTTGGCTATACTTGTGAGTGCATTTCTTAATAATACATAATTTTTTATGAGATGATACTGTCCCATGTGTGTTCTTATTTCTTATTTTTTTGAGGAAATATATTATCGGTGAAATATCATTTGAAGGTACACAATCAAGAGGAGTAATAAGTGAGTGGCCAATTGGTACACATTTGGAATACATCATGGATTGAATTGATATATTACACTATGTATTGTTTTTCTTTTTTGTTTTTCATGTTTTTATGGATGATCTTCACTGAGTTTCAAGTATAAGTATTGCGCCATACTCTAGTTGTTTTTGTATTTTATTCACGTGTGAGGTGTATGAGCAGCATATTTTTCACTTGAAGTGATATTGATCACGTTAGTGATTGAAATCAAAACATCACTTTATTTAATCGAAGGGTGAAGGTGCACTAAATCACATTTTGTTCTTGTCTTTTTGTGTTGACACTCAATAGGTTAATAGTGCAATGCATCAGAGATCTCTCAAACATTAAAGGAGTTAATAATGAATTAGAATGAATCCACTGAGCGCCAGAGGGGTATGCAACACATTGCAAAGCAATGCATTGTGTACCCCTCTGGCACTCAAAGGGTTAAAGAATAATAGTGACACTGAAATACCCATGACATAGACAGAGAAGTGAGACACTTCTGGTACTTTCTGCTCTTTTAGTGATTGAATGTAACCTAAAATGTTACCCAGGTATGGGGATGTATTTTATAAGCAAAAGTGGTTTAGTATATTATTCTTCATGGTTTACTTTCAGAGTTGCCATTTATGTACAGGACTTTACTGCATGAATGAATTTTAGAAGATCACACATTCCACTACTGGGGTGGGATAGAGATCCCTTAAACAGCTGCTCTCTTCTGCTGTAATGTGTATATATCTTACAGCCTCAAATGGAATAGCAACAAAAGCACAGACTGTCAGGATAGTCTGTCAAACCTAAAGGAATGTGATAAAAAGTTACTGACCCTCATACTGTTATCTTTGGCAGGCACAGGGAGGGTGATCATTGTTTGTAAAGACAAGAGATCATGCTGTGTTCTTCAAGTGGGAAGACAAAGATATAGTCCTAAAGTATGGCCTACATGCAGCTAGCCCAACCACAGAGGAGAACACATTCTTTAGTGTTTTGTTTAGCTGTCACCTGAACTGAAGCACTGTTTTTTTGTACTTTAACACTCAGGGAATTTGTGTATTTATAATATATATATATATACTATTTCATAGACCTGAGAGTGCCTGTCCGTTTACTACTATTGACTGCCAGTGGGCCAAGGAGCATGTTACTCAAGCATATGACTCTATAAAGTGTGAGTGCTTCCTGTACTATATATATATATATATATATATATATATAAATGATATCCTAATTTGTTACCTTTAATAACAAAATGTGAGAGGTTCTGAGGATGAACAAAGGTACAATTGCTTGTTCTACAGCTATTCACCACTCAGAAGCTCTCTAGTGCCAATACAGAGGAGACATTTCCACATAAATATTAGACTAATCCTGCCCACAAGAGCTGTTCAGTTCCAAATGACGGGGAAGTCCTCTCTGTATGGGAACAGCAGCTAACCCCAAACATACATTTTGGCCTTGTCAGTGGGGTGCAGCTAGATTCCTTAGGCACTGAGAGCAAGGCTTATGTGCACAGTTCCCATAGACCTGCAGTGTTAGGCTTCCTAGCCACATACAGAGGGTCCACAGGGACCTGAATCATGTAGTACAGGATATTGCCCTGCACAATGCAGCATCTATGCATCAAAAGAGCATCTTGGGTTACTTTTCAGACCCAAATTCTGCTGCATTGTTTGTGTGCCCAGATCATAATGCAGCTCTGACTTAACCTGCAGGTCTCCTCCCTGGGAAGCAGATAGCCAATAGGGAACCACCTGATGATAGCTGACCTTTAGCTTCTTGAATGCTAGGGACCTATGTAGCATTCAAAGAGATAAATACTTCAGTTTGTCTGAAAGATATATCACTAAGAGTAAGCTTTGTGAGGAAAGCTGCAAATGCTGACACTGATTTCACTGAGAAAAAATGTATTGCATGTGCTGGGTGTGTTTATGGTAATAAAGCAAAGGCCCTGCATGGTGTGTAAGTGAATGTTCTGTCTGTATATATAGCAGGTCAGGTGACAAAGAGTGTCAGTATATGTAGGCATACATGGGAACAATCCGGATCTGCCCCGGAGACTACTGGTATCCAACTGAATTACTGGGTCTCTGGGGAAAGAGGCTGATTCTCCTGCTTAGTGAATTCAGCTACAACCCCATCAGCTCTCCAGTCAGTTCAGCTCAATCCTACTCCATTCCACCTACTTTACCACCCATTTCAAGGAAAATCGCCTCCTTTCAATCAGCAAACCATGGCCACCCAATTCAGTCTTATCCACATTAGAGCACAAAAAATGTAATTTGGATACTCCCATCCTCAGCCTCACTGTGTTTTTCTAGAGATTTGGGACAAGAAGGTCCCCAGGTACGTATGCATATGTAAGGCCTGTATGCATAAAACATAAAAGTATTAATGTTGAGACAAATCAGCTGCATCCCTTGAATTCCAGTGAGCTCTCCAGTGCACTGATAACTAGTCTGAAATCTTAAGGCTAGTTAGAGATAGATAGATAGATAGATAGATAGATAGATAGATAGATAGATAGGTTTGTGATTCACTGTCCTCCCTACAAGGCAGCATGGGACAGAGATAAGTGGCAGGCAGTGAATCAGGGTTGTTAATTTTCTCAGTATTTGACGGGGGGTGAAAAAATTGCTGCAGCAAGATCCACAGGGGTGGTGATTTTCACACGGATGGGACAACTCCCTTGAAAATCACTGCAGCAAGACTCACCACTGTAGCAGTCCAGCAGGTCCCGAACTGCATGGTATGCCCAATCATGCAGACAACACAGTGCACCATCCCTAGTAGATAGATAGATAGATAGATAGATAGATAGATAGATAGATAGATAGATAGATAGATAGATAGATACATGTTATCTGTATAATATAAAGCACTAGCCTGCAAAGCTCCCTGTGTGCATAACCGGACTTGTGCAGTAGAGACTGCCGGAACAACGGATGGCTCACCGCCTGTCTCTGCTCCCGGCTCTGGGGCATCAGCTGGGGCTGCTGGGTGGCACTTTAGCCTGTGTACACGGGCTTTCACACTAGTGTAGAGAGAGAGAGAGTTAGAGTTTTATTATTTTTTGTGGCACTGCAGATTTAAAAACACCCACACACATTCCTCTACTTCGGTAGTACCTATTTTTCAACATTTTTTTAGACATAATATCTTAGGAATATGTTATGGTAATACACAAAAATAGATTACTAGTTTGTGGAAAAAGTTAAATATAACCTACATTCCTTCTAGTGAAAATAACCTTTACCAGCAGCAGACACATCTGAAAAATGAAAACACCTCAACATTTGTATCTGTATTTCTTTTTCAATTCCTAAAACGTATAGAGATTAACTATGTTTCTTCTGGTATTTGCCTTTTTTGCTTAGTGGAATGTATGTTTTCATGCAGCTGGTTTACTATTGCACTGTACCACTTTTATACATAATGCCCAAAGGTCTACACACACATATATATATATATATATATATATATATATATATATATATATATACTTATACACTAGGCCAAGGTCCATGTAATGTTAACCCTTTGAGTGCCAGAGTGGTACGCAACTCATTGCTTTGCAATGTGTTGCGTACTCCTCCGGCACTCAAAGGGATAAGAGGCCGGTCCTGCTCTGCGTCCTGCCGCCGATACAGTCATGCACTGTAGAGACCGCCCGAAAGCAGAGAATGTTCCCAGCACAGAACTCCCAGCATTCCTACACCTCCCAGCATTCTGTGCGTTCGGGCAGTCTCTGCTGCGCATGACGGCTTCTGAAAAACATCCTAGTGAATTATTATATAGGATAAGGAAACTGGAGTAAACCGACTGGACCATAGGGGACAAATACACATTGCTGTTAAATTGAATTGAACTTTAAACCCCTTGAATGCTAGAGAGGTCTCGAAAGCATTGCAAAGCAATGCATTGGAGACCTCTCTAGCATTCAGGGGGTTAAAAAAGGTTTATTCAAGTGCATGGGAATTTAGGAATTTTTATTTGTCCCCCATAATGCAGTTGATTTACTCCAGAATAACTAGAGATTGTGTTTATAAATATGGCTCTCTGAGCCTTATTCATCAAGCTAAAGAGTTGCAATTCTGGGACAAACCAAGTGCATCATGAGGTTGAAACAAAAGTCCAGTTTATGCAACTGAGGCTTTTAACCCCTTGATTGCTTTGCAATGAGTTGGAGACCTCTCTAGTATTCAGTGGGTTAACAGCTCTATTTCAAGCAGTGGAATTTCCCTCTGGTGCAGAATGGTTTGGACCCAGAACTACACCTCTTTAGCCTGATGAATAAGGAAAGGAATAGTGTGCAGTGAGGCATGCTGGAACACACATTGCATCAGATCCTGTCATGGATGGGGTATATCAACAGACAGCCTCCAGGTCCCACTCCTGTCCTGTCCTAAAACCAGCAGCTATGACTACAGTGGCCAAAGGAACACCAGTGCTGAATTCCTAAAGAGTAAAAAAAGATTGCATGGTCCATATAGTTCTGGTATCAGTCATTCCTCACTGATGTCACAACCAGGCTAAGGCAACAGCTACTTGAGTCAATGGACCAACCAGGACAGATTTCCACACTGCAGGCAGTGGTAATGGCATGTCACAAAAATTATCAAACCTCACAACAGTTATTATTCTAGCACAAAACACTCTTATATTGTCAAACACGCCCTAATATCATCCCACAACCACCCTCATAAATAAAAGCCATCACCATATCACTGCATAATCCCCTTTTCCCTGTCTAATAACCCCAGTAAGTAGAATCCCCCCATAAACACCTCCCATATTGTGCACCAGAATATATATTTTCATTGTAATTACTTCTACTGGCCTTGTTTTACCATTTTTTGTGACTTGCTATACACTGAGGCTGATATACTAAAGAACAATGGAGCAGTTATGGACAGACTAACCACTACATACATAACAGGTACAAATTTCTCAAGTGCCCAGTGATTTAACCCTTTGAGTGCCATAAGGGTATTCAACGCATTGCTTTGGAACTCAAAGGGTTAAATGGGGGTTTTAGCCATTTACATGCTAGAGAGGACTCCAACATATTTGCATTGGAGTCCTCTCTAGCACACAGGGGGTTAAAAGCCTTATTTAAGTCAACTGGACATTTGTATTCCCTATGGTGAGGTTAGCTTGGCCTAGTATGACACCACATTATCTTAGTACATAACCTGAGTTTCCATAATATTCCGTCATAACCTCTGTGCATTATAACAACTCCCATTTAACACAACAAACTTTCAACTACACAGAAAACTCAAGATATGAACTTAGCCCCAAACCTCCCAGGTGTCCCACTTTAGGAGGGACAGCCCCTCTTTGAAACCCAAATGCCTAGTCCCTCTTTCCCACCCTGGTGCCGACCTTTTTATTAGCTCAGACTGTGTGGTGTGTATATAAGTGTATCGCATTGCTCCACAGCAATAACACTTACATTAATATTTGTTTAAACATCTGGATATTTGTTTATAAATTAGCGCGCGTAAGTAAAATACTATGGTCTCGCTCTAAATAATTTATTCTGTTACACAAAGAGGTGTCAGTGGGTCATGAAATAACATGAACATTCCTGGTAATGCCCCACCCACCAGTCACATCCCCAGCAGCACCACCACCTAAAACAAAAGTGTCCCTCTTTGACCATATGAAAGGTTGGAAGGTATGCAGCCCTTCCTAACATCTTCTATAACCACAGAGACTCACCTCATCTCAGATTACATCTGTTCGGTGCTCCAGAAATTGTCAAAACCTAGTTGGAGGGGGAAAGGCTTCTTTTAATTTGTAGACCTGTGATCTCGACTCCATTCCTCAGGGGAAACACCTACAAGCCAGGTTTTAACCCTTTGAATGCTAGATTAGTCTCCAATACATTGCAAAGAATTAAAGCAGAACTATCATGCATATAAAAGTGCCCCACAATTAATTTTTACCATAGTGTTAAGCATATAAATGCTTTTATTATACTTACTAGTTGAAGAGCCCGTGTACACGGGCCTCAGTTCCACCCAGCAATGGCTGCGGCACAGTCATACACAGTTATCAGCCGCGGGGTGGGCAGTCTGTAGTGCGCATGACTGCAGCACACGCAGCCATCTCTACTGCGTATGATGGCTTCTGACAAACACACATTTAGCTAATTATTATATAGGATTAAGTCCAACATTATTTAGAAATGAAGGTTCTTCTGAGACTCCCAGCTAGGTATCTTACCGTAGAGGCATTTGTGCACCTGCGCTGTCCATCCCTGTCTGTACCTTAAGGTACTGTGCAACTCCCCCTTGCCTTTCATTAAGGAGACAGGGACTAACAGAGCAGGCACACAGATGCCTCTTCTCCAAGATGTCTGCACTGTTGTCTGATGGTGAGTCTCTGAAGACCTTTGATTTCTAAATTATGCCGGACTTAATAAGGATAGTAAAAGGATTTAAATACTGAACGCTATAGTACAAGTTAATTGGGGGGGCACTGTTATATGCATGATAGTTCAGCTTTAAGCTGGATGCCTCTCTACCACTCAAGGGGTGGCAGTATATCCAAATCTGAAAAAAAGTACAAATACCCTTGTTTTACTCTATAGGAAAAGCCCTATAACATATTTTCTTCATAATGAAGGTATACTAAACCTTTAAAATGGACATACCACCATAAAGTAAATTGAGTTAATCCAAAAGAGAATCATCATTTTCCTTTATGTTGCAGGAGCCATTGGTTTGTATTAAAATCTGTTGGTGGCACAGGACTAGTTAGCACACTGTGCAGGAATGGCATTAGCAAAAAGTGCCAGACTGTGTTACCAAAGCATTAAGGTTAGCTTTTCAATAACAATTTCTGGTACAGAAAAATGGCCAGTACAACATATATGTATATTTAATTGTCTGTAAAACAAAATAAACTTGTCTTCAGGTAACAATTTCACTTTATATTCTAAAACCTGCTCTATTGGTACACCCTAAGGACCAACACTGAGAATCATTGCAATAGAATGCATTGCAGAGCAATGTGTTGCCTATCCCTCTGGCAGTAACAGGGTGAAAGTTGAGTTGCATGTTAGCATGAAGAGGGAGCAGAGGCAGCAACTGGACGGGCAAGTGCGATAAGCCTTTCAGTGGCAAAGTGGTACGTAACGCATTGCACAGCAATGTGTTGCAAAGCCCTGTGGCACAAAGGGATAAATTTGGTCCGTATCTCAGGGATTTTATCCCCTTGAATGCAGAAATGAGAAGGTACAAAGGCACAAAAAGACGTACTGTAGCTGTTATAAGCATCTGGCAGTCAAAGGGTTAAAGTGGATCTATGACCCCTTTACAAGTTTGTCTAAAATGGAAGTGACTAGCTGGTATACAATTGTAATTTTTTTTTAAAATTCTTTGTTTAGCCGAAATTAAGCGTGTAAAGACGATCCGGTGTCTTCCTTCAGGACAGACTGCAGTTACAGCTCTGTACCGCAGCCTGTCACTCTTCCTCTGCTCCCCTCCCTCAATCCATCCTCCTCCAATGACGGAGGATTTCTGTATGTAAGTTGGAGCGCTCTCATTGGCCAGAAGAAAGACACAGGATCATCTTTACACTCTTAATTTCAGCTAAACAAAGCTTTTTTTTTAAATTAAAATTGTATACCAGCTAGTTGTTACATAAACTTCCATTTTAGACAAACTTGTATAGGGGTGAAGAAATGTGTAGAACTTTACAGTGTTCAATAAATAAATGGAAACATTTCAAAATGATTGAATGAAGTGGAAGCAGTGTTTTAGCATACAGCAGATAAATGTTGTGACCACTGTTGGGATGCTGTGCAATGTCATGGAGACCTGGATTCAATTTATACTTATTTGTAATGCAATAATACTTTATTGTCCTCCTCACAATGGCCTATAGCTGTGTAACAGTGCAGGACAGAGAAGCACCATCGGGGGAAGCGTCCATCAAGGCATACACTTCCCTATCGTGCCCATACAACACAGGCCAGCACCGGGGGTCAGTTATAGAAGGACTCACAACATAGCCTTGCAGATGCTGTGTCCTGAGACCGCACTGATAACTGGGGGGTGATTCACTAAGCAGTGATAAAGAGGTAATAAAGAGGTGATAAAATGGAAATGTCTTCTCCAGTTTATAACTTCTCCAATTCCTATGTTAATCTATGGACCCCATGCACTAAGATTTCTTCAACTTTGGAGATCTTAGTGAATAGGCTCCATAGAAAAATATAGGAACTGAAGAAATGATAAACTGGAGAAGTCATCTCAACTTTATCACCTCTTTATCACCACCTAGTGACTCTCCCCCCTGAAGTTACAGCAATGTCAGCATGTGGTGTGGAGGAATATGCATCAACATTTATGAATAATGGCAGCCTGCATGGTGGAGCAAGGGGAAGATGGCTTTACAAAATGTTTCCTTTGTACATGAGGAGGATGCCTGGTGGCTGAAGTGATATCAGTTGAACCACGGTGAGCTGAGGGTGAGAGGGGCAGTGCAAACAGGCACACGAGTGGGTGGCAGTGTGTTTGTGAGGACAGATTATAAAAGATGATGTTTGGGCCAGTGAGGGATGATTATTTGTGAGAATGGACACTGTTGGGTGGGGTGAGGCAGCAGATGGTGTGTGTGAGAGTAGGCTGCATGGCAGAGTTTGCTGGGTAGGACGCAGATGAGACAGCTTTAATTGTGGAAGGTGTGGCGAACAGTGGTACGGGAAGTATAGTGGAGGGTAGGATTTTGGTGGCAGCAGTGAGTGACTTATGTAGGGACAGTCAGCCATGTTTTTTTGTCTTGAAGCAGCAGATGTTTGGGGATGGGCCAACTGCTTGCAGAGATTTTAACAGGAGTATGCAGGGGTCTTTGGCCCCTGCCTACTCCTGTGAAAATCATGCCCCTGTCTATGTCCAGGACTGGCAGTATGGAGGAGGTTGACATATCTGAGACTGCTGCAGGAGCAGTTCTCTCACAGAAGTCACCCACTACTGGAAAGCTCCATCCTTGTTTGTTTTTTTCCTGTCACTTGTCTGAGTCTGAAAAGAACTATGACACAGGTAACCGTGAGTTACTGGCTATTAAAAAGGCTCTGGAGGAGTGGCGATACCTATTGGAGGGCTCTCCGCATGTCACCACCATTCTCACAGACCACCAGAATCTTGCATATTTGGCCTTGGCCAAACCATTGAATGCCCACCAAGAGTGATGGTCTTTGTTTTTTTCATGATTCCATTTCTTTATCACCTACATACCTGGCTCCAAAAAAACCAAGGCAATGCGTTGTCACACCAACACAAGCCTTTTTCACCTGTTGTTTCCGTTCTTGAGACTATCTTGCCTTCCTCTTGCCTTCTGGCATCTCTGACCACCAAGACTCTCCAGCATATCCAGGATGCCCAGTCCTCTATCCCTCCTGGGGGGTTCCCATTCTAGGACCATGCTGTTCTACCTTGACCAAGACCGACCAGACATCCTTCGCTGGGCTCACCATTCATCTGTGGGGGGACATGCTGGTACTGCCCATACCCTGGATCTACTAACTTGCTATTTCTGGTGGCCCAGTAGCCGAGTTGATGTATCCTCTTTTGTCACTTCTTGTGCCACCTGTGCCTGCATGAAACACCTTCACACCAGACCCCTGGTCTTCTCCAGCTTTTACCGGTGCCAACTCTGCCCTGGACTCAAATCGCGATGGACTTCATCGTTGACCTGCTTAAGTCCACTGGGATGACAGCCAACTGGGTAGTGGTGGACTGCTTCACCAAGCAAAGCCATTTCATCCCTCTATCAAGATACCCACAGCATCTGTGTTAGGCGATCTCTGTATCACTGAGATTGTACGCCAGCATGGGGTTCCTGTACATATTATGTCTGATCGAGGGTCTCAATTTCTTTCCATCTTTTTGAGAACATTCTGTATACACCTGGGCATTGCTCTACAGTTCTCATCTGGTAACCATCCACAGACCAACAGTCAGAGTGAGCAGGCCAACCAGTCCCTGGAACAGTTTTTACATAGCTACTGCAATCAGAAACAGGACCACTGGTCTTGGTTACTACCCCTCACTGAGTTGTCCTACAACTCGCTCCTGCATTCCTCACTAGGTTGTTCTCCCTTTTTTGCAGCCCTAGGCTACAACCCTAGAGTCCTTCTGCTTCACCCAGGAAAGGCTCTGGTACCCTCTGCTGACTCCAGAGTGTCATCTCTGGTCGATCACTGGCATTTGATCCGTGCTTCTCTCCTGTCCTCACAGATCCGCTATAAAATCCAGGCCAACTGACATTGATCACTTGCTCCTCGGTTTTCACTTGGTGATGAGGTATGGCCGTCTGTCAGGAATGTACGATTGCGGCAGCCTTCGTCTAAATTGGGTCCCCGTTTTATAGGTTTCTTCCAGGTGCAGCAATGTATATCGCTGGTGGTATACCGGTTACTCCTTTCTTGTTCTCATTGCATGCATTCTGTGTTTCATGTGTCTCTATTAAAGCCTTGGACCCCCTCTCATCCTTCCCATCTTGGTACCCAGGTCCCAAAACCAGTGACCATGGACAACCACAAGGAACACATCATAGATGCTGTTCTGGACTCTCATTAGACCAGTGGTCGCATACAGTACCTGGTGAATTGGAGGGGCTACGGCCCTGAGGAACGTTCTTGGGTGTCTTCCACTGATATTCAAGCACCATCCTTTCTACACCGCTTCCATCTCCAGTTTCCTGCTAAACCCAGATCGGGGTTACAGAGGCGGTCCTAGGAGGGGGGGGTGTCATGTATGGTCCTTTTCTTTGCCGCATTGCAGCTGCTCTCTATGGTCTCTGGAGGACTCTATAGTCCTCCTAGCAGCCTACGTGGCTCCCAGCCTCGTTTTGGAGCCAAACTTCCAGCTCTGGACCTCAAAAGGATGCTCGCCAGTCTCTCCAGAGCATGATTATAGCATTCTTCGCAGTGAGCATTAGAGCTTACTGTAGTGTCCAGTTTGCCAGTCTCCTTTTTTTAATCCTGTTGTCCTGCCAGTTGCTGACCCTTGTATTCTCCTGACTATTCTTGCCTGCCGATTTGTATCCTGTTGTCCTCCCTTTTGCTGACCCTTGCATGCTGCAGATCATTCTTGCCTGCTGATTTGTATCCAGTTGTCCTTCCTGTTGCTGACCCAGCTTGTTCCTGACCATTCTTTGTCTGCCAATTTGGACTCTTCTATCCCTGCCTGTTGCTGATCCGTACCATTTCCTGACCTTACTCTAGCCTGCTGTTGGGGTCTCCAGCCCAACTTTGTGCTGTATGATTGGAGCCATTCCAGTTGGTGAGTCTCCTACTCCCTTTCTACATATTGTTGGAAACATCCTCCCTGGAGTTGGTAGCATTAGACCTTTCTGTGGTGAATTATCCTGGGCCTTCTTCAGCTCAACCGAAGGGGGTCATCTGGCTTTGCGGCCAGCAACATTACACAGCCCCAGCCACAGCATAACTCACCACAGGAGACCTACGACAACAAGTGCCACACTCAAGTGCTGCACACTATATCCTTCACCCTACCAACCCTTGTTGAAGGAGCCATACTATACTTTATCTCTTCTTTGGTTTAGACTGTACTTGTGTTCCCCTAGTTTGTGACAGGTTTCTTCTTTTATAACATATTAGCTGTAGAAAAAGCATGAGAGTGGCAGAGTAAAAGTGATACCTTTACTGGCTAACTGAGTACCTCTAGAATGAAACTTTCAAGACAACTTAGGTCCTTTTGTCAGGCATGTTTAAAGGGGATGTTTACCCCCCTTCACAACTTTGCCTAAATCTTTTCCTTATCAATAATAAATAATGGAAAGTGTATCATTTTTAAAAAAATCCACCCATTTGGAGAAATTCAGAGCTAAAATGTACCTTTGTACCTACTTTCGGCAGACAGTGCTGACCGGATCTGTACCGTAGTCTGAGTTTCTTTCCAGCCTCCTCTGATGACAGAGGCTGTCTGTCTCTAAGCTGGAGCGATCTCATTGGCAGAGATTTCTGCCCAATAAGATCGCTCCAGCTTAGAGACATACAGCCTCTGTCATTGAAGGAGGCTGGAAAGAAGCTCAGACTACAGTACAGATCCGGTCAGCACTGTCTGCCAGAAGTAGGTACAGAGGTACAATTAATCTTTGAAATTCTCCAAATGGGCGGATTTTTTTTTTTTTTTAAAGGATACATTTTCCATTATTTATTATTGATAAGGGAAAGATTTAAGCAAAGTTATAAAGGGGATAAACATCCCCTTTAAAATGAAAGCTGAACACAAAATACATGACATAGATTGTACATTCCGGGAAATGCAAGTTCCTGATATTTTGAAGAGGTGAAACGCTTATCACCAGTGTCTATGTAAAATATTCTTTATACTCCAGTAGAGGCATCTGTACCTGGACATGGAGTACAAGATCTATTTCCTTTTGAAGAGCGAATAGCTCCATAGGATATCATCTATGTAGCAGAGGTAGACCAGAGGCTTTATTTGGCATGAGGACTCCTCCAGTTTCTCCTTGAATAAGTTGGTGAATTGTGGCACCATTGGCATTCCCTGTCTTTTGCATGTATAGTTCTTCCCCAGATGTGAAATACTGTAATTATGTGTTAGTATAAAGTGTATTAGCTGAACCACAGGTTATGTGGAGGGTTAATCTATACATTTCATATACACACTAAATTTACTGGAGCTATTCACACATCAAAAGGGACATACATTTTGTACCACTTGGCCAGATGCAAA
Source organism: Rhinophrynus dorsalis (assembly GCA_037306005.1). Classification (NCBI taxonomy): domain Eukaryota; kingdom Metazoa; phylum Chordata; class Amphibia; order Anura; family Rhinophrynidae; genus Rhinophrynus; species Rhinophrynus dorsalis. Next base: position 254,984,071 of record CM074722.1, read on the forward strand.
GAGATACCACTACTGGAGTCTAAAGAATAAGAGGTTCACTAATTCAAATGAATCAGGAACTTGCATTTCCCAGAGTCATTAATCTACAGTCTATTTATTTGTGGTCAGATTTCATTCAAGCATGCCTGACGATGAGACCTAAGTTGTCTTGAAAGCTTGCATTCTAAAGATACTCGGTTAGCCTATAAAGGTATCACTTTTACTCTACCAGTCTCCTATGAGGAGATATGAAAGAAACATTAAATACATGAAGGGATTCACCAAAGTGCAATGTTAAGGCAAGATGCCATAGTCTAAAACTAGAGGGACAGAGTTTTACCTTTTATGGTAAAATGTTTCTGAATTGCGAAAGGAATGTACAATTGTGGCAGCCTTCGTCTAATTTGGGCCCTTGCTTTATAGGTCCCTTACAAGTGCAGCAATGTATATCTCTGACGGTATACCGGTTACTCCTTTCTTGTTCTCTTTGCATGCATCCTGTGTTTCATGTGTCTAAAACTAGAAGGACAGAGGTTTAGATGTAATGTAAAAAAGTTTTACTTCACTGAGAGGGTGATAGAGAAGTAGAATGGCTTTCCAAGAAAAGTGGTAGACGTTAATACAGTGATGGAATTTAAGCATGCATGGGATAGGCATAAGGCTGTCCTGAACAACAGACAAGACCAAGGACAAAATAACTTTTTAGGTTTTTACAGTAGGAAAAGTAGTCAGACTAGATGGGCCGAATGGTTCTTATCTGCCACCAAATTCTAGGTTTCTATGTGCAGAATGCAAGAAACATTCGCAATCACTATTTACAGTGTACCTTTTATGGTAAAATGTTTCTGAATAGCGAAAGTTTTTTGAAAATTAGTGAATGTTTCCGCTTTTTTCTGAATGCGTTTCAAAAAGTGGCCACGGGTAAAATGTCTGTCAGTCTGTGAGAGGATTAGCGATTGAACCTAATTCAGCAAAGCAATTAGCACACATTTTCATACGCCTGGCTGATTTTGCTGTTAATTTAGGAGCATGTGTTAACTTTGCCATTAATTTAGGAGCACACTCTAACTATGCCATTAATTTAGGGGCATTCCCTAACTTTGCCATTAATTTAGGAGCACACTCTAACTATGCCATTAATTTAGGCGCATTCCCTAACTTTGCCATTAATTTAGAAGCACCCTCTAACTATGCCATTAATTTAGGGGCATTCCCTAACTTTTCCATTAATTTAGGAGCACACTCTAACTATGACATTAATTTAGGGGCATTACCTAACTTTGCCATTAATTTAGGGGCATTCCCTAACTTTTCCATTAATTTAGGAGCACACTCTAACTATGACATTAATTTAGGGGCATTACCTAACTTTGCCATTAATTTAGGGGCATTCCCTAACTTTGCCATTAATTTAGGAGCACCGTCTAACTTTGCCATTAATTTAGGGGCATTCCCTAACTTTGCCATTAATTTAGGAGCACCGTCTAACTTTGCCATTAATTTAGGAGCATTACCTAATTCTGATGTTAGTTTAGGAGCATGTGCTATTCTGTATCAAGGTATTAGTATGTTTCTTGCATAAAAACGTGAGCAAATAGCACATAAATCTATGGCTTTCAAAAAATAGCAAATGCTCCACTTTCTTGCATTCTTCCCTAAATTTCTATGTAAGATGCAACACACACACACCAGCAGAACTTGGGCCTCTAGCTGCAAAGCCAAGAACATGCATACATTTATCTGGGCCATAGGCATGTGAAGAGGCAGTGGGCTTCTCATCTTCTCAGCTGTATCCCCTGTGACCCCTATAGTTATGTCAGTGATCACCAGACCCATATAACTTCTAACACCAATCCTACTATAGCTAAATTCAAATCTTAAGATACAGTTAACCCCTTACAAGACAAAAGGAACTACTACAGCACCTTCAACTGTGAAACGTAAGGAAAGATGCATAAAATATATTATCCCCTCTTGTAATTCAGCCAGGGTTTGACTGGATATTTACGATGTGTACCCCTCCTCTTGCCTTCTAAAGTGGTTAAATATATGTATTTTGTTTTTCAGGAGTGCAGATGTAGAAAAGGGATTGGTTACACGGATTCTGTTTCTGTCTATTCAGTAATTTTTCACTTTAAAACCCACAGTGCTGCAATCATTATTAACCCTTTGACTGCCAGAGGGGTGCAATGCGTTGTGTTTTTTAAGGAAAGCCTATATGTTATATGGCTTTCCTAATGAGGAAAACAAGGGTACTTCCACTGCTATCAGGTACTTTATTCAAAAGTTATAACAGTTCAAATTGTCAGTAAGTGATTTACAGTACGTTTACTTCCTGAAAGGTGAAACTGACAGCATGACTCCGCAGTTTCAATCACTTTCTATGCAGAAACCTCTCCCAGAAAATGTAATAGAATAACTCATTGGAATTCAACAACTAGAGGGCACAGTTAATGAAAACAACCAAAATTTAAACTGTAATAACTATGAAAATATATATCTCCCCACAGTGTGAGTACCCTTGTTTTACTCAACAAGAAAGGTCCTACAGTGGCTATATATATAAAAGCAAATACACAAAGTATTGGTGCACATACATATTTTCATCAGTATTAATCCTTTACTCTGTTGCATTTTGCCTGCATAACACTACTATATTAAAGATGAGGATTTAGTCATATAAAATAGCTTTTAGCTATGGTCAAAATTTTGATGTGTGTATACAGATTTTTTTTCATAATAAAAGTTTGCTGCTTCTTAAATCCTTTGATTTGCAGACGTTTGCATGTGTTTTGTATCAGGTACCAAGGACAGTGGAGCTAGGTGAGGTGAAAGCATAATGAGCTGCAAAAGGGTCACTCGTTTATTTTAAAGGTGCTCTCTACAGAATTGCCTATACCTGGGGGGGGGGGTTGTCTGTTTTTTTTTTTTAATTATCACCTATGGGTTTTGTTTGTTTGTTTGTTTTTGGTGGTTACATGTTTCTGTCCCTGACAATCGGCTCCCTGGATTTGTTTGTCAGGGAACATGAAAGGGATAGTAATACTTCGTTTTAACTTTATTTTATTTTGTAGGCATTAAAAAAACATGAAGAATGATATAAGTCTTATCTCTCAAACCTTTATGGTTTATGAGATATTCACAAGCAAAGTTTCCCCTCCCCGTCCCTTTTACCTAGTGTAAGCCATCTCTTCTCAGATGTGAATCTAGTTGTATGACCAAACAGATAACAGCAGGGGACAATTTTCTTTGTATGAAAACAATGAAAGCCCTTCCCCCCTTGACAAGCTTTTCAGGTTTTTCCCTTATCTTAATTGAAGATTGTCCCTCTCTGCAGTCTACCTGGGCACCTCCCTTCTGATGTGGTTGAACAGGGGGGGATACTTTGTTTGTGAATATCTCTTAAACCATAAAGGTTTGAGAGATAAGACTTATATCATTCTTCCTGTTTTTTTAATGCCTACAAAATAAAATAAAGTTAAAACGAAGTATTACTATCCCTTGAAAGTAGGTCTAGAGATACACTGTAAAGAAAATAGCACACAGAGCATCAGTTGCTGGAGGGAGAGTTTAGCAGCATATTACATCCAGCTTTGATGGTCTATTAACCAGAAATCTGTGTGAAAACTGTGATCCGGGTAGCTCACTGTCAGAAACATAAAAGTGTAAAAAAAAAAATATAGTGGAAATGATGCATGCACAGAAAATGTTAAGTCAAAATAAAGGGTTACTATTCCTTTCTGGGCCTCTCCACTCAGATCTACAGAAAGGCAGAGACAAATATAATCATACTAAGTGGATCTCAAATACAGAAAACTGCAGATTCAATGCAAAAAAAATATATAGAGAGATAAATATCATGGATGGTTGTATGAATGAAGCTTGCCTAATAAGTCCATCAAACAAATTTAGAGCCACTTATTCCGATTAGGTATGCTTATCCTTTAAACGGATAATAATGTTTCACAATAAAAGCAGCTCCAATTAATCTTCATAGTATTTGGGCCATGAAGAGTGTTATTTCAATACTGTCAGAGTTGTAGTTCAAGAGTAATTGAATTATAAAGTATCCCCCTCCCACCCCTTTTACTGATGCAACGATGCTCACCTCAGAGCAGCACGACTGTCCGGATAGATCGCAGAGAGGGACAATCTTCAGTGAGCATAAGGAAAACCTGAAATAAAACTATCAACTGGGGCAGGGTTTTCCTTATGTTCACAGTAAGAAAATTGTCCCTTGCAGAGAGCTGTCCGGTCAATGTCATTACAGAGCAAACAATTTTTTCTTAACTCTTTGCCAGAGGGGTACGCAACACATTGCTCTGCACTGAAAGGGCTACTGTTAGAAGTATATAAGGGATGCCCTCACTTACACATGGCCAGCATTACCACAACCATGAGGTCTGAGAGCATTCTCTCAGCTCCCACACCTGCCGAGTGGGGGAGTGAAGAGGATCAGGATTTGCACAGACGTCAACTTCAAAAACAGTATCCCTCCCTAACCCTTTCAGTGATCTAGGATTGTGCATTGCACACCCCTGTGGCAGTGAACAGTTACAGCATTGAAATTCTGTACCCAGAATTAATTAATTAATGGCAGTAATAGTCTCTTTCTCTAAATACAACTTTTGTGGACTATGAAATATTTTCTCAAAAGAAAAGGACTGACAGCTTTCTAATTAACATGTTTATATTCAAAAGACACTAAATGGTTTAAAACAAGTTGCACTGAAGAGGATATTTGCCACTGAACATCATTGAACACTGGTTTAACTCTACTCTTCTTACTGAATCAAAGTTCTGGATATGTCAGAGGCAAGTTTCCCTATACTCTTTAATGTCCGTCATTTAGCTATGCAAAGAAGACTGCAAATTAAGAAAGCTGATTGTGAACACTTAGGTGCTGTGGAAATCATTCAGCCTGTCAGCATGTATCCATTGATCGCCACTCAGTCAGTCTCCACCATGGGTCAGCATTCTTCTCTCCCACTCACTGACACCTTCATCTTCCCAGAAAACTACATTTCAATATGCCGAAGCAGTCAGTGCAAAATCGTAAACTTGTCGTAAACATGGAAGATTTATGGCAATGTCAGTGTATCTGGTGTATTCAAAAGCATATGATGATGATGAAGACATCTTAGCGCATACTGTCAATATGCCATTGATACAAATATGACACAAGGTGGCCAAACTGTCCCCTTATTGATCTTTAGTGTGTCTCCCATATGGTAATCTTAATCTCTTAAGGACCCGAGAGGAGTGTACCACATTGCTTCACAATGTGTTACCCAACTTTTGGTCCTTAAAGGGTTAAGGTAGGATCATCCACTCTGCCTGCTTCAGCTTCAAAAGAAGAAAAAAAAAACAAAAAAACTTATGACCAGCTGGCATGTCTACCTCCAAGGACATTGTAGGCTAGATGAAGAGGTTACCACTGGAGGGCCCCGGTACAAAAACAATTTTCGGGGCCCCTATCACAAAAAAATTTTTACAGAGGAATAAATAGAAACTATTGGGATCTACGACAGATGGGATCCCCTTGGATGCGGGGCCCCAGAAAAACAGCACCCTCTGCACCCCTTGTAGTTAATCCCCTGTGCATAAGTGCAAAATGCATAGTGCCCATTAGAATTCTCTGGTCATAGTAAGGTATGTGGGGCTTTCTACAAGGAAATATTAATTCTCCCTTAAATTTATGAAATGTGGTAACAGAAAGTAACTTCTGTATTATTCCCTTAACCCTTTGCGTGCCAGACACTGCTTACCCCTCTGGCACTCAAAGGGTTAAAAAGAAAATGTATGTAATTCAGTGATGCACAGGAAGCTATTGTATTACACATTGTTTATTTCCCTTATGGAGTAAAAGATTCCATCTACAAACAGCTATTCAAAACGCACTATATCATTTTTGAAAGTCGTCTCAACTATTGCCTTGACATAAAAGCAAAAGTGGAGAACTGTCTTTATCCTGTAAAATGTAAATTAGTAAAAACAACTTACTAAATCACTAAAGCCGTGATTTTTTTTCTTAATCCCAAAATCTCTTTTAGAATGCCGTTTCAGCTGTATGGTTTACTTGTTCATTATAAAGTGCCTATATATTATATACACATCGTTAATAATTTTCCAGCTTGGGAGAACATGATCCAATAACAAATAGCTATAAGCTTTAAATACATGGATTACTGTAGGTTCTGCACCATTTATAGATACATTCCAAAATAATCAGCTAAAAATCACCATTTTGTAACAAATGGTTTATTTAACAATGACAGAGCTAATGTTTTTTTTTCTCTAAAGAAATCGGCTCCAAGTGAAATTTTCTTTAACTCTTGAATGCATGAGAGATGTGTAATACACCCTCAACTCCAGCTCTAAAAGGTGACATTAATAAAGAGGAGATTGTAACATAGACCAAGGCTTTTCAGACTTCCCATAATGTATGGTGAAGTATGTGCATACTGACTCAAACAGGGACCTACAGGAAAGTCAGCTTTTCCAATATCGGTATTAATAATTGGTTTACAATATTTACAGATGTCAGATATGGAGGAAATAAAATTAATTCAGATTAAATATGGGCTGTGGGCCATTTGGCACCCTCCAAGCTTCTACCAAACTGTAACTCCCACATTCCTCATTAGCCAATGATGGGAGTTGAGGTCTGGCAGAAGTTGGTGGGTCTCATGCTGCACATCAGTTTTATAGATCACTACAGCATTGTATCACAATGGTTTAAACATATCACCAGCATTAGAATATTAGCACAATTTGGGGAAGATATATGCAAACATATATCTCTCACTAAGTTCCCAAAAAAGACTTCTATATGTCTTCATGCGCAAGTGCACATAAAAGTCGCTTATCATTACCAGGTGTCACAGAAAAGGTGTAACAATTTGTGGGCATGGCTAAATTGTTGCAGTCAATGTATAAAAACTGTCCCATTTTGAGACAGAAGAGCAGGGCCGGTGCAAGGAGTTTTGTATACACAGGCGAAGGTGCATTTTGATGCCGCCCCCCCCCACCTTGCCACAATCCCCTGACCTTACCCACATAATCACCTCCACACTCTGCCCACCTCCACAATGCCCAGCCCATCATCCTCCCCACCTCCACATTGTCCACACTGTCCACCTCCACATTGCCCACCTCACCCTAAACATACACTCTCTCTCTCTCTCTAACTAAGCACACACTCTCTCTCTCTCAGACTAAGCACACTCTCTCTCTCCCTCTCTCTCTCTCTCTCTCTCTCAGACTAAGCACACTCTCTCTCTCTCTCTCTCTCTCTCAGACTAAGGGGAGTTGACCTACCTGACTTCTAGAAATACTAAGTGGCCTCCAGTCTGACTGCTTTGACAGCTCTAGTGTCAACCCATTCACCTCCCCCAACTGGGCATTGATTGACTCCTCACATAGAATAGCGTAACCAAAACATCACCTGCCAGAACACTTAACACCTTCGCTACAGTGTACACTCATCAGACACTTATTGGCTCGCCCAAGGCACCTCTATATCCACATACAGCTACCCCACGGATTTAAAGGAAACTTTGACAGTATACAGTTCTCCCATGTATTGTACGCTGGTCTACACATCCCATAATCCTCAGCCAGCCAATTGGAAAGAATTTTGCCTATCTGAAAGTACGTAGGATTACCATCCATCACACCAAGAGAACGACATGTTTTCCCCTTTCTCCTGACTGTAGGTGGGGCCTGGTCCATAGACATAACTTTACGCGTCATCCTAAATGCCTCTAAGGTTAAAATCAAAAGACTTACTGTTTTCACCGCCCCATTCTGCCGGCTCTGTCAGAGACCCCAGCTCTCTAGCTAGGCCCAAGGCATTATGCTGCCTGGTTCCATGGATGAAATGCTGCCCCCCCCCAAAAAAAAAACAAAAAAAAAAAACAGCCATTAAAACACGTAAAAAGGGGAAAAAAACATATTGGTCAGGGCTGAGCAATCATAATCTCATTTCTGCACTAACATAATGTTAGTGCAGAGATTACATTTTTATGCCCAAGCCAAACCACAGTTTTTTCCCTTTTTACCAATACAAAAATAAGCTTAACAGGATACACACATTGCCCCTCAATCTCCACAATGCCCCCCATATCTCCACGATGCCCCCTTCATCACCACAATGCCCCTTCCAAAATGCCCCTTCATCACCACAATGCCCCTCCCATAATGCTCCCTTCATCTTCACATTGCCCCTTCCACAATGCTCCTTTCATCTCCACAATGCCCCTTCCACAATGCTCCCTTCATCTCCACATTGCCCCTTCATTTCATCTCCACAATGCCCCTTCATCTCCACATTGCCCCTTCATTTCATCTCCACAATGCCTCTTCATCTCCACATTGCCCTTTCATCTCCACATTGCCCCTTCCACAATGCTCCCTTCATCTCCATATTGCCCCTACATTTCATCTCCACAATGCCCCTTCATCTCCACAATGCTCCCTTCATCTGCATATTGCCCCTTCATTTCATCTCCACAATGCCCCTTCATCTCCACAATGCCCCTTCATCTCATCACCACATTGGCCCTTCCACAATGCTCCCTTAATCTCCACAATGCCCCTTCATCTCCACATTGCCTCTTCATCTCCACATTGCCCCTCCACAATACTCCCGTCATCTCCACAATACCCCCTTCATCTCCACAATGCCCCTTCCACATTGCCCATTCATCTCCACATTGCCCCTTCCACAATGCCCCTTCCACAATGCTCCATTCATCTCCACAATGTCCCTCCAACAATGCTCCCTTCATCTCCACAATGCCCCTTCCACAATGCCCCTTCATCTCCACATTGCCCCTTCCACAATGCCCCCTTCATCTCCATATTGCCCCTTCCACAATGCCCCTTCATCTCCACAATGCCCCTTCCACAATGCCCCTTCATCTCCACATTGCCCCTTCCACAATGCCCCCTTCATCTCCATATTGCCCCTTCCACAATGCCCCTTCATCTCCACATTGCCCCTTCCACATTGCCCCTTCATCTCCACAGTGCCCCTTTATCTCCACATTGCTTCTTCCACATTGCCCCTTCATCTCCACATTGCCCCTTCCACATTGCCCCTTCATCTCCACATTGCCCCTTCCATAATGCCCCTTCCATAATGTCCCTTTATCTCCACATTGCCCCTTCATCTCCACATTGCCCCTTTCATAATGCCCCTTCATCTCCACATTGCCCCTTCATCTCCACATTGCCCCTTCCATAATGCCCCTTCATCTCCACATTGACCCTTCCACAATGCCCCTTCATCTCCACATTGCCCCTTCCACATTGCCCCTTCATCTCCACAATGCCCCTTCATCTCAACATTGCACCTTCATCTCCACAATGACCCTTCATCTCCACATTGCCCTTTCGTCTGCACAATGCCCCTTGATCCCCTACCTCGAGTCCCTGGTGGTCTAGCGGCATGGCATGAGAGAGACTGTGCCTCCTTCAGCACAGATCTGAAGCTTCTGAGCGGTTCTCAGTAATGCAGAGCGCAGGGAGATGATGTCATCTCCCAGCTCTCTGTATTACTAGAGCGCCGGAGCTGGGAGACCAGCTCACAGACTGAGCTGCAGCTGCGGTTGCATGGCGAGGGATGCCGACGCACACAAATAATACCGGCTTTTCAAGGTCCCCATTTTGGCCCCCCTCCACTGAGGCGCCAAAAGGTGGCTGCCTAACATGCCTTATGCTAGTGCCGGCCCTGCAGAAGAGAGTTGGTACTGTGTTAGCCATAGCAATACAGGAGACAAATATAGTCGTTGATACCTTTATCGGCTAACTAAGCAGATTTAAGATGAAAGCTTGCATCCTAAATCTGCTTAGTTAGCCAATAAAGGTATCAACAACTATACTGGCCATTTTGCGACAGCTTTAAGATTATTTTTTGCTCCTAAATTGTCTGCCATTATCTCCTTGATGTAATTTAAATACTGTCAGTCTATGTAAAAGATATGTAGAACAGGTCACAATGCTGAAATAAAGTCACACGTGTCAGAAATGTCACAATTTCTATTTTTCATTGAGATTAGTATACATATTTAAATTTTATAAAAAAGTTTTATATAAAAATCATCATATCCACACCGTGCACAATAACCCATTCCTTTTTTGCCTTAGATCTTTTTTATACATGCCCCCTTCGATCCACTTAGTACCCCAGTCTATATAAAAAAATTTGTTTCACCACTTCATAAATTAACTCTTGGAGCATTAAAAGGATACAATGTTTTGTTTTGCAATGTGTTGCTCACATCTTAAGCACTCCAAATGTGTTGTTAAATATCTGCAGACTTCAAATTAGTTACTGAGGATGATGCAAAAAGACAAAGTGGTATCCCTATAACAGAGTACCAACTACCTAGAGCTCTACATTTTTAAGGGAACCTCATCTGCATTGGCCAAACTCCTATTCTGAATTTCTGGTGTGACCAGAGAATCTCAATGTCCCTGCACATGTTTTATACCCCTTTACAGACTATTATGTAACCCCTTGAATGCTACCAGAGGTGTAACTAGAAGCCTCCGGGTCCTGGTGCAAGACGTGCCACAGGCCCCCCACCACCACACTGACCCTCTCTACAATGCCCCTCAATCTTCACAATGCCCCTATTTCCTACCTCCCTGGAGCTCCTGAGCAGTCCACTTAGTAATGCAGAGCACTGGGAGATGATGTTATCTCCCAGCGGTCTGCATTACTAGAGCTCCAGAGGGAGATTGCAGACGCCAGGTGGAGGGGTCGCAGGGGATGGCCGGGCCCCTGCAGCGCTGGGACCCCTATAGTTACGCCACTGAATGCTACAGAGATCCACAAAGCATTGCTCTGCGTTTTTTCTCTTGTCATAGGCCAAGGATAGGGTCATGTGAGGGGTGGGGTGTAGCTATCGGCAGAGTAAAGGGCGCCTACAGTGCCTTGCATGGAGTGCCCATGATGTAAGTCCAGCCCTTAAATATTATAATTCAAGAACAAATAATTTGTACCATAAGGAACAAATAAAAATTCCCATTGATTGAAATGGGGCTTTTAACCCCTTGAGTGCTATAGACTATATGCAGTATAGACCACCTCTCTTACATTCAAGTGAATTAAAAGCCTCACTTTAATCAATGGGAATATGCATTTGCCTCCTCTTTTGCCTCTGGTTTGTCCCACATTGATCCAGGTCATCTTAGCACATCAACCTCAGAAAATGACTATCAGTTGCTTTTTTTAAAATTGTATATTCGTTTTGAACATTAACTAGGATTTATATGTAACCCTTTGAGTGTCAGAAAGACATCCAGCACTTGGATACATCTCTGGTACTCAATGGTTTTGTTGTTTAAAATGGAAAAAATAGAGAGGTGGGCACACAGTGATACACTGGAGGAGACAGATACAACTGTAGTAGTACAAAACTAGTACATAAAATGGCACAAACGCAAGCTGAGCAATGTATATGCCTTTGTGTCTTTATTTATACATTGCGATGGGTACCGCAGCCACGCTACAAATTACACAAATATTCAGATTGAGATTTAACCATTTGGTTCATGCAGAGGTCGCCAACGCATTAGCTCTTTGGATGCCAGAGCAGTGTGTGATGCATTTCAATGCACTGCACACCCCCTGGCACTCAAAGGATTGATGCGTTGGAGGCCTCTCTCTCAGTCAAATGGTTAACCCTTTCTGTGCACAGTAATGCTTTGGATACCCCTCTGGCACTCAAAGGGTTAAAGTCACTTTTGACTCAATGGAAATGTATAGTTCCCTTGGTTTTCCCCGGAATTGCTGCATAGTGCTTGTATACGGAAGAACCAGCGGTTTCCCCAAGCACCCTTTTGATAGAATCCTTCAAAGGCAGTGAGTGCCCTTCTTCTGGTAATCAGTGTGCAGGCTCACGGGCAGTGTATGGGCAGCTGGAAATCGCTGGTGTTTTCCTTTTGTTGTGCATGATTGATGATTGCCCAGCTTGTAATTGCATTTATTCATTACCAGGTGAACGTTCCCCATGACCTACAACAAGAAAGTGATAATTGGATACTATAAATATAAGCATTAGTAAACTGAAAAGCATCACAATCTGCAATAAAGAATACCACCGCCATCATTTTAATTAAAAATTAAATAAACACCTTTGCTGCTGAAGGATACGGACAGCAATGCATTGATTCACAATATCCTTCAGTTTTTTGGGAGCGATTAACCCTTTGCGTGCCCCTCTGGCACTCAAAGGGTTAACCTTTTTACTTATGCTTCACAGAGTGTTTAGTTATTTTACTAGAAAATGGCAGGAGGAAAATGATTTTTTAACCATCTGAATTCAGGATAGGTGACAAAAATATTTGATTCGCAAAAACAAAATACAAAAAAAAAATCATCAGGACTGCAACATGTGACTCTTCAGCTCAGTTATCCCCAACATTAAAGTAGGAAAGGTAAACTTGTTGTTTCCCAGTTCTGTTAGACTACAGGTCCAATCATCCTCATCACAGCACGAGTTTAAAACATATGGCTCCCCAGCTGTTGTTGGACTACAATTTCTATCATCCTCATCCAGTCAATGGCTTCTGAGGATCATGGGGATTTCACTGCAACAGACATGTGAAGCCTCTGATTGTATCACTATATAAAATATCAGGCTGATGTACTAAGCTTAAGCTTTCTGGAGTAAGTCAAACGCCACACAGTGAACAAGTAAAAATCCCCAAAAGCTATTTTAACCACTTGAATGCTAGAGAGAGGAAAGCCTCCGCAACATTCATGGGGTTAAAAGCACCATTTAAAATCAATGTGATTTTTGTCTCCTACAATGAAGCAAGTTTGCCACCGAAATACACCACTTCTCAATACGTCAGCCTTAATGTATGAAAATGCCACTCTCCATATACCTTTAGATGTCCTTTCGCTAAGTAGAATCTGTTACTAATGCACAGAACTTCAGTCCTGTGTGTCTGTCATCAGACTCAGTCATCTAGCTGTTTATAAAACATGAGACTTTTTCCTAAAAGCTATATACAAGTTAAAGAGCTTAAAATGAAATTCATGGGCACCGCTGGCAAAATACTTTACTCAAGGGGTGCAAACCCCTACTAACTCAACAAACTATGGTCAACACAAAAGAAAGATCTAAGCCAGATGTGCTTTAAAGAGAAAAGAAGGGAAGAAACACAATAATAATAATAATGTGAGTATATACTTTCAAATGTCTCCACTGTCTCAGGAAAAGAGTAACAGGCACATCCTTGTCATTTCATGGGAAGCAATGTCACCAGGCTTCCATCAGTCTGGGACTGCGGGACTCCCACCCTGCTCTGTGGTGTTTATTTTAAGTACTGAGCAGTGTTACTGGCTACACTAACACAAAAGGGGTTAATTTCACAATAACTTCCTCTTCACAACCACAAAAGACAAGTGAGATATTTCATTGCGTCTGTGCTTTATTTTAGAAGAACTGTTTTGCCTTCTTTCGTTTGCTGTCATGAAGAACTCAACTGCTAGGCACAGTAATGTATCCCAGACCACTCAGGCATCAAGCGAGCACTGCTATTGAACTAAACATACAGGGTATCCCATAAAGAATTGCACAATTCCACATTATAGTGTAGGATTTATTTTAAAAATACATCCACTTCATATGCTGTGATTATTTTTAGATGGTAACCTAAGGGGTACTGGGGGTTCATGCACGTCCCGTGTTAGTCTGTGGAGAAAATACACTAAGGTCTCAGAGATGTCATAGTGCATTAGCTCCAAAGAATAACATAAGACTTGGAGAGTTAACCCTTTGAATGTCAGAGGGTTATGCAACGCATTGCACTTTAGAAGTCATCTCCACTCTATCACCTCTTTATCAACCCTTAGTACATCTCTCCCTCTAGTAATTCTGGGGAAAACCATGTGTACCTTAGGGGAAAATATTCCCCTTGATTTCAGTGGGGCTATTAAGCCCTTGAAGCGTTCAAGGGGTTAAAATCCTTTTGAAGGTAATTGGAATATTCTTCCCCTATGGTGCATTTGGGTTGCCCTAGAATTACTACATTGCCCTTTGTTTATCAACGTATTTTACACCATTCTAGAATATATTTATATATGTATTAAATGTATATATGTAGAAAACAATAAGGCAACTTATGAATTAGAATTAAAACTGTGTCCAAAACAGCATGTTGACCATTTGACTGCCAGAGGGGAGTGCAACGCATTGGCATGCAATCTGATACTCAAATAGGTTACTTAACATATGCCAATCATGTATTTTCATGCATGGTTTTATAAAGCTTTCCACATCATTCTGGCACTCAAAGGGTTAGGATGACCTCACGGTGTTATTTATCAATCTGGCAACCAAATAACTGTTCAGATATAAAATAATTATACATGTGACAGAAAGTGATCAATCAGTGGGCTTCAGTAAAATTAATTATGGACAAGTGTTTACAATTACCACACCACAGGGCCAAGGGGGGGGAGAATCTCTTTTTTAACCCTTTGCCTGCTAGAGGGGGTAGGCGTACAAGGCATTGGACCCCCTCCGGTATGTAAAGAGTTAACTGTAAATGAATCCAAGACTTAGAAGTATAATCATCCTCTCACGGAGGCTGATGTATTATAAACAACTCTGGGTTAAACCAACTTCTCTGTAGGGGACAAATGCAAACTTCCGTTAATTTGAGTTGTGCTTTTAACCCCATGCATTGCGAAACTATTCACCAGAGACTTATCTAGCGTCCGAGGCGTTGACAGACCCATTACTATCAATGAGAGATTTTGGGGATATTTATTTGTCCCCTGTGGTGCAGCTGGTTTACTTTAGAATGACTCCAGTCTCACTATCAGCCTATGTTCAAAAGAAAATTGGAGGAGTCCTGGAGAAAATCAACTGCACTATAGGGATGACCTAAAAAAGTATATAATTCATTTAAATGAGGATATTAACCCCGTGAACGTTCCAGAGGTCTCGCAATGCGTTGGAGACCTCTCTAGCATTAAAGGGGTTCAAAATCATCATTTACAACAATGGTAATTTTTACTTCTTTCCTATATGTCAAATGGTTTACCCCAGAACTCCTCATTTTTTATTTTGAACATACGGCCCATATTATAAGTGTATGCAACGTGTGGGACTGGCTGCTGCAGTAAGCAAACATGTCAATCACTTTTCTGGTTGGTGGTGGGGCGGGGCCCTCCTGAAGCACAACGTTGATTGACAGCTCTGCCTCCAGGTGGTTCTGCAGCAGCTCCAGGTCTCCGTAGTGAATACGTGGTCTTCAGTGGTGGTCCAAATGATTAAAATCACCCCAGCACAGGAATAATTACCTATGCACCTCCTACCTGTGAATTAGATCATCCCTGTATCATTCAATAATCTGTGCAAAAATACTGTTCAGTTAAATCACAGCTGGGTGCCAGTATTCACCGACTACTACAGTCTCAAAAAAGAAGAGATCTTCCATTAGTTCACCTGTTTGGGCTTGTGCCTTTGTCCGTTTTGCCCAATTCCATTATTGTTCCTTACCTACCACTTACAAGGTACCAAAATGTAATTCTGAATTGTTCTTGGATATAAAGATTTCACGGATACGTTTGTGTAATGGGTTACGGACTGTTGTAGATAGGGAAAAATTAAGCATGTGAGTAACATGGGAGTTTTAATGCGTTGCGCACCTCTCTAGTTTCAAGTGATTTAGGGGTTAACTCCTTTGACTCTATAGATCTACCACGCATTGGTAAGATACCATTGTAGCCTCTCATATTAACCCATTTACTGCCAGAGGGTTTTTGAACGCATTGCCAAGCAATGGCTGAACATCCCTATTGACAGTCAAAGAGTTAACGCTGTAATGAGCAACATAAGCACCCCCTGTTATGGAGAACTTCAACTCACTTATTAATTGGCTGGCTGGGGGATGATGGGAATTGTAAACATACACAGCTGCAGAGCCTCAGGTTGCCCAGTCCTGGGTTGAAAGGAATAACAAAGTTAGGCACAGTTTCACTTAAATGGATAGTGCCACTTTACATATTATGCATTTATTGTTTCAATCTCCACCTTTTTAACACGTTCCTTCCCTGACATTGAGCTTTCTGCTTCATTGTTTCAAGAGAGCTTTCCTGTAAGAGACTATGAAAACACAGACAGTAGAACACTGTTTCAGTGTTTCTACAACTCTGGGTGATCTGAATGTAGAGGCAGACTTTTCTACATTGTTTTACCGTCTTTTTTTACATTGTTGCACTCTCTCAGCTTTCACATGTCACACAACAAACTCATTAGGTACTCCTGGTCAGTGGCATAAAAGTGTAAAAAAAATAATGAAAAAGCATAGGCAATTCTGACTGTATATTATTCAGGTGACAAAATAAGCAACATCAAAACATGGTCGAACTCTTTCTTTAATACATTGATTTCAGTTTTTTTGACTGGTTTTAATTCTATGTTGTATGAATTTGGGGGGTCATTTTTATTTATTATTGTTGTGGCACTGGGATGGGGCTGAATTTTCTATTCGTTTTTAAGTTATTTTTATCGTCATATTTTGGTTTGGTTTCGCTCCTACACAATTCCCGTTTGTGTAAACCCCAGTGCTCACTTCGGTGCCTGAAGCCCTCTCTTCTCTGGCCTGGCTCATACTGATTTGATGTCTCATTTGACATCTGGGAAATGGCGATTCTGCTTTTCAGTTACCAAGGAAATGTAATAATATTTATTCACAAATGCAGCCCAAAATGAACAACTGTAAATTCAGCCCATGAAGCTGAGCAGATCCGGTTAAGATTTTTTTTGCTTTTTTTTTTAGTAAACATAATAAATTGTTAACTTATTAAGTTACATTTTGGGGTTGTTTAAATGTTATCAATTAACAGCACCTTCAGTTTGTTTTTTATGCAAGATAAGATATATATATATTTGCCAAAGAGGAATGCAGATTTGTATACTTCTTTAAACTTCTTCAAATAAACACTGGCAAACATATTATAATGTTATAAATAGAGGAGAGAAACACTTTCAGCAAAGATGACAAACTTCCACACAGCTGGGATCCCCGAGGGTAGAAATTGCCCCTCCTCTGGGGCATAAGTCTAAAATCAAAGAGGAGGGCGTCATAGAGAACAAAATACCCATTGGGTTAAATAGGTATTTTAGGCCCTCGAAAACCAGAGAGATCTCCAACGCTGTATCTCACTCGACATGTATCAGTTCCTTAGGGTTGGGGCATATGGATGAAGCAAAAAACGTGGAGTAAGTCTGGGGCAAACCAAGTGTGCAGAGTTGTGCATTTATGGGACAAACCAACTGCACTAAATTTCCTAAAATGTCCACTTATTTAAACAGGGTTTTTAACACCTTCAGTTCGTTGGCGTTCTCTGTGGCATTCATTGGGTTAAAGCAGGGATCGTTAGTCCGCAAGGGACACACCAACAGTTTAGATTTTCAAGATCAGTGGCCCAGTCATTGTGAATGATCTCCATGTGCTTAATTAGAGATACTGTTAACCAATAGAGTGCCAGAGGGGTGCGCAACGCATGCATCTCTGGCACACTAAGGGTTAAAAACTGACCTGATGGTGTCTGCCCCGAGGGCTGAAGCTGAAAATCACCGGGCTACAGATTACAATTAAATGAATGGTCATTTGGAATTATTCCTATGATATAGTTGGTTTGTGTCAGAATTGCTCCACTGTTATTATTAT
Organism: Rhinophrynus dorsalis; assembly: GCA_037306005.1. NCBI lineage: Eukaryota > Metazoa > Chordata > Amphibia > Anura > Rhinophrynidae > Rhinophrynus > Rhinophrynus dorsalis. Next base: position 255,001,756 of record CM074722.1, read on the forward strand.
GTAGGGGATCCAAAACAGTTTTGTTTTCTAATATACACAAGAGAAGAAAAACGTTATCCCTCTACTGTAAAAAATAAAAAAACATACCTATTCAAACATTAACCTTAGATGAACTTTTATTGTTTGATATTTAACCCTGACTGACGAGCTTTTTTATTCAAAAGTTATTTATTTGATACATTTCAGTGATTTTCTCTTGTGGACATCAGGGTCTGCCTATAGCATTTCCTATAGAGAGGGGCAGTCTATGACTCAAGCTCTCCCCTTTGAATATCAGTTGGCTCTGTTGTTAACATGTGGATTTACAAAGTAAAACGTTTGGACTGTAACATCTTTTGAATGAAATATTTACAAGCAACAGAAGTACAATTTTTTAGTCAACGTAAAACATCCGGAATATTTTTGTTTCATTAAGAAAGTTTATTGTGGTCTCATTAACATATTTAGGATGACTGCCAACAAGCTTCAAGAAAATAGCTTTAATGTTTAACTATTTCTATGCCAACGTATTGCGAATCAACGCGCTGGATATGCTGTGGCACTCAAATTGTTAATGCCCCTTTAGTATTAGTGGTAGAAACCCTGGCTGGCTAATAAGGCTGTGCGACTGTGATTAGACTGAGTCATTACATGTACAGAGAGCAAGTCAATATATGCATTAACCCTCATGCAAAAAGGCCATTGCCAAAATCCAAGGTCTGAGGGCAATTGTCTTCCTCTGGAGGTCTCACCCTAACCCCTGAGGTCAACGTGTTTCCTACTAGACAGAAGGGAGCTATTATGGGATAATTTACAGGTTCAGTCTGGGGGAGTATGGCTGAAGATTGCACATTTGAAACCAAACACTCAAGTACACAGAATCCACGAGCAACACAACAAAAACAGGCGGATTAATTAGCTCAGATGGGGGGATAGTCAGCCCCCTTCAGTCAGCGTTTCCTCAGCAGTGCCACCTGTTTTTTCTGGAATACAGAATATGCACACATTAACCATATGAATACCAGATAGATACCCACTCCTCTACCTTAAGGCTCTCCAGCTCTTGGGAACTACAGTTTTTGGCTGACTGGATATGATGGCACTGGCCGTATGTGCAATAGAAAAGTGAAGTGGCGTTCTGGGGCAAACCATCTGCGCTATAGAGGATAACTAAAGAAAGCCTATTGATTTAAATGGGGATTTTGTTTCGCAATGCTTGGAGACCTCTCTAGCATTCATGGCGTTTATTTCCCCATTTAAATCAATGGGAATTTTTAGTTCTCCCCTATAGTGCAAATGGTTTGCCCCAGACCGCCTCCACTTTTCTTACATCCAGAGAACTAAAGGTTGCCTGCGCTTGGACAGAGACACACACTTTATAGAATATGCCTACCCCTAAAGACATCTGTGTAGAGTACCCTTATCACAAGATTTCTATGATAAAATCGGCCCTGTCCCACTCATACTATATAACACTTTCACCCAGAGAGCTGTCTATTAACATCAACCTGCTCACTCCAACACCGATTGCACTCATTCTCTGTGTGACACTGCTTGACACTGACACAGTCACCTCCATCGCCTCAGTAAGCCCAGCATCTGTGTTACTATCTGTACTTGTTGTTAGCACAGCCCTACTGATGAGGAATTAGCCATTCTAGAGTTCAAGGATCTCTTTACAAACCTCTCTATCTATACCTGTTCACTATGAGCATCCTCCAGCAAAGCAGAGCTTCCACTTGCACTAGGGCTGGAGAGTGGAGAGCAATGATGACAGATTAGAGACAGGCAGAGGGACATGGTCATAGGTAAATCAATGCATGCCCATTTCCCCTCTCTAGTAAGTTGCTTCAGTACAGCTTGTTTGCTCCAGAATTGCGCCTCTTTGGCGTGATGGATAAGGCCCTATAATGCATTATTGACCGTATTCAGGAGGATTAAGCGAGACAGTTCTGGAGTAAAAAACTGTGCCTTAGGGAGTTACAAAGAGCATTTCACAGAGATGTCAACAACGCATTGTGACAAGATTTTGTAGATGTGTATTTGTCCATCACTGAGCAGTTGGACTGTCCTACAATTGCACCATTTTGATCTAATGAATTCTGTCCTTCATGTGTTATTGGGGAATATGTAATAGACAGATATTTGCATGCTAACGACATTCAAATGAATATATATTACAGCATTTAATCATTCGAATGCCAGAGGACTACGCAACGTTTTGGAAATTAACATGCTGTTCAACCCTTTGACAGTGAAATGGTTAATTTGTCTAATGGAGAAAAGAAGAAATCCTCTTTCAGACAGTGTGCATACTGATGAAACCTGCTGTATGCATATACATTGTGGAATTCCATTTTACTTATTACACAGAAGTCTTTGAGGCTGGTGTACTATGAAACCGGGGCAATTCTAGTGCAAACCAACTGCACCTCAGAGGACAAATACAAATCCCCCAAAACGTCCATTGATTTGAATGGGGATTTAACCCCTGAATGCAAGAAAAACCTCCAATGTTTTGCTTTGCAACCCGTTAGGAACCTATCTAGCATTCAAGGGCTTACAAAGTTCAGTTTGAATAAATGGAAACGTTTATTTGTATGTATTTATGTATCATTTTATTTTGTAGCACCAACAGGTGTACTTAGCGCTATGGTGCAGTTGGTTTGCCACAGAATCGCTCCGGTGTCTTAGTACATCACAGGTGAGAGTTGGTACCATGTTAGCCGTAGAAATACAGGAGGCAAATATAGTCGTTGATACCTTTATTGGCTAACTAAGCAGATTTAGGATGCAAGCTTTAGCTTGCTTCCTAAATCTGCTTAGTTAGCCAATAAAGGTATCAACGACTATATTTGCCTTTAGTACATCACACTCACTCTGCCTCGCTGCATTAAAAAAAAGGCAAAACGAATTTCACCTCGCATATAATAATAAATTCTTACATATTAAGCTAATCAATAAAGCAAATGCAATGAGTGTATATTAATTACAATGCCTCGGTGTATATACTTCTCAATGTAGAAAAGCGGTTGTCAAAAAGAATGGGCTGACACATCAATACAATAACCAAACCTGAAGAGAGCGAATTATCACTTCGTTTCTGCAGGAGCCACAATCCCGTCCTGAAAAATACAGTCACATTATTAAAGCTAAGAAAAATATGTAATATATGTATAGAAAACATATTACTATCTGAATCGTTCGTCTTCGTGTTTCATTACATCAATAGTCAAACACACAAGCTTAGACTCAAATAAAAAGAATACAAGGGTATGTATACCTACAATGAAAATGTATATTATGTATATTTTATTTATTTTTATTGTCTACCTGTCTCCTTAAGGACCAATGCATTGCGCATCCAAGTGGTTCACGGTCTTCACCTACTATTAATTTCTTGCTGTTATAAAGAAAATTGTATATTAACCCGTTGAGTGCCATAGGAGGTACCTTATGTATTGTAGCGCAATGTATTGGATACCTTTCTATTTTAACTCTTTGAGTGCCAGAAAGTAAATAATGTGCGCCTTTTTGTGCAATACACCGGGATATGAAACATGTCTGAATGTACACAGCAGTACACTCGTATGTTCCTATGAGCACCTTGTGACAATATGGACATTTACACTAAGTGCATTTCCTATTGGTTATGGTAACCTGAGGAGGAGATGTACTAGAGTGAGATGAAGGTGGAAAACTTTCCAGTCTGCAGGTTATTCTTAGTGCATAGTGCATAGGCTCCATAGACTAACATGGCAACTGGAGAGGATCTCATTTTAGTGCATCCAGTCATACAGATGAGTAGTAGATAAGGCTGTATGTAGTATTTGGTTTCCATATAGTAAAACCAATACTGTATCGCGGGTTTAGGCTGTGCTTATACTGATGCCCCTGCTTCCTATAACAATAAGAAATAATAATAATATAAAAGACATTGTATATAGTCTCTTTACATGCTTTGTATGAATAGACGTGTACTAATATGTCAGCATATTAGAATACAGTTGGATTTCAACGCCATTTTGAATTATTTTACTGTAATAGAGATTACATTGAATTAAGGCTACCCCATCATTTATTTATTCATAGCAAATTAATGTTGAGGAAAATACATTTGTTGTGAATTTCAATAGATAGATAGATATACTGTATTTATTTAATTTAGGATAGCCAATTAGCCATGTTAGACCAATGGTGTAGACTAGATGTTAATTGAGTATCGCAGTATGTAAAAAGTATGCTTTTGATTTGATAAAGGGAGCGTGTTGCTTTCGAAAGCTTGTCTTAAAAATGTCATGTTAATCCAAGAAAAAAGCCATTATTACATGCTACGATATTCATTCATTTGGTGTATATAATAAACATTATTACTGTCGCATCATGATACACCAGGTAACTGTCAAGGTGCACTTTAGTAAGTAAACAACCAGGAAAAAACAACGCACAATGAACTTCAAATTGGGTAAAAATTATTATTTCATATTTTATTTGCAGGTCAACTTTTCGGTGGCCTCAGGAAGATGGCAGCGACCACCGAAACGTTGACTTTCAAATAAAACACTGAATTATTATTTAATCTGTTTTTGAAGTCCAATGTGTGCTGGTGTTTTTCTGATGTGGTTGTATATAATTGCATTTTAAAATTCCGATTCAGTCTCTACTTTATGTTTAACTAAAGTCATTGATTTATAAAACCCATGAACATCGACCTAAAATAGTCCTTTCTATGTATATTCTACCACATATTTTTTAAACGTAATAAAATATCACGGGTCTATAATACCAGCAAGTAAAATAATGCTTTATTTACGTTTATCAACTCTCCACTGAAAGTATGGGCAACAATAAGTAACTGGATTCTCACACACCCGAATGTTTTTTTGCTTGTTTTTTTAATCAGTGTATATATTTTACAATTGCAACTCTAACATTTTGAGTGTCAGACGGATGTGCAACGCATTGTACACCCCTCTGGCACTCAAATGGTTAAACGCATTGTTAATCAGACTGAACCAACAGAACCAATATAAGAAGTGTTGCTTGATCAGATCATAGTACAAGAAAGCCTTGGGGTAGATCACTTTGGAAAGAACACTGTAATTCTGTGCTTCCCAGTACAGCCCCAATTATTTATTGCACCCCCAGAATCAAGCCAAACATATGTTTATACCCTGTGCGCACAGTACATGGAAAATGCTAGCTGGGGATACGACTTAACTACTTAAGTCATAATTTGCTAATTCAGATTTATTTCATTTAAATATCAAGTTTCAATGAAGCAGATTTAAGCATGCATTATGTGTGCCCAACTGATGAAGGATATGTATGAAAGGATCCTGCAGAGAAAGCCAAGTGTGAGAGAAATATCTGCTTTTTTTGCTTTGGATAAGATTGCCAAACACTGTACACATTATTAGGAGATTACACATTTTTACAGCTGTGTAAATTATAATTTGCCTGTTTCATTCCTGTCCCAGAAAGTAGGTCAAATACTAACGGGGACACACGCACATACACACTGAGGCGGATTTACTAACACACTGGCGCAATGCCGGGGCTAATCAGCTGGATCATAGAGGACAAATAATCATTCCCATAGATTTTATTGGGTCTTTTTATTGGGTGATTGCTAGAGGGGTCTCCAAAGGACCTCTAGCATTTAAGGGGTTCATTGCCCCCATTTAAAACAATTTGAGTGCAAAATGAGCGCACAACGCATTGCTCTGCAATGACTGCTCATCCCTCTAGCACTCAAAAGTTTAAATAAATAGGTTTTATGGAAATTTGTATTTGTCTAATACAGTACTGTTGCTCCTCAGTTGTCCCAGTTCTTACTACATCAGCATCACTGACTTCATCGGAACTGATACCTATAGGTCCTATGCAGAAAGACAAAGTGGAGCAATTCTGCACCAAACCAACTGCACGACAGAGGACAAGTAAACAAACAGGCTGATTTCAATCCACCGCTAACCAAGGAGTGGGAGACTTCTCCAGCATTCAGTCAGGGGCTTCAAAACTTCATTAAAATCCATGAGAGTTTTAGGATATTTAAATGTTTGCCCAATGAGTGCCCCAACTTGACACCACTTCGTATTTCTGCATGTGGCCACAAGTGTGGAAATGAAGTTATATTAGTTGTCATGAACCAGAGGACACACGTACCCTACACACACAGGCCTGGTGTATATTTTATCTCACTACAGTCTAAGAAGACATTTGGAAGACACAACCAGTTATATATGCAGGAACCTGCAATCCAATACATGATAGCATGTAATCTATTACATGTGATGGTTTGATCTCCGGTTGGTAGTATATAATTCATTGATGAGATGTATCACCTACAACCGAATCCATAAGGGATGGTGGCAGCAACTACATATACATTACCTCAATGTTATAACTGTAGGGCTGAAAATTATTATTAGATTAGATTTAGACCTCCAAACACAGGACCCATTGCATCCGGGCCCTTACAGGACATGTAAAATCCTGCATGAAAGCCTTATCTATGTATTCCCCTACAAAAATGTCCAAAACACAAGTCACCCTACTCCTGTTATTTGTTAAGCACTAATTATTATGATTATTATTATTGTAACCTCCCAAACGTCACCTATTATATTAAATATCGGATACAAAGAAACATGTATTTATAATATGTGTGTGTCCACATACGATTTATTTTACCATTGCATATTGTACATAAAACAGCGTCACTCTGTTATAAATGTAAGAAACTGGACTTGCATTATCAAGTATTTAAAATATGCCAACTGCTTTGAAATGCATAATTTTCAGAAATATATGTATGGCACCGTGTATAACATCTTAGCCAAAGTGTCCAGTAATATTAGTACTGTAGGGTCAGTATTCAGGGGCCTGAAGAGGTGCAATTCCGAAGTAAACAAACTGCACCAAAAGGCACAACTGAAAATGCACTTTGATTGAATTGGTGGTTTTAACCCTATGATTGGTATCCAATACACTGCAGTGCTAGACGCTGAATCCCCACCGACCATTCAGAGGGGTTAAAATCCCTAAAGCAAGAGGTGCACGTCTTTGGGTACCTGCATACACATACAATCCGGGGCTCCTTGCACTATAGATGCAGACAGATCTGAAGGTCACGGTGACACCAGAAGGGATTTTCCCTTGTAGCTCTCGACCATGTTAACTCGCTTTGCTTTGGTTTCTCTGGTACACTTACACCATTTGAGTGCTAGAGCACTGCGTTGCACGCTCTTCTGGAGCGCAAATGGTTAAAGAAAGTGTTTTTTTTATTAATATTATTATTGGCGTATTTACCCCTCTGTATCTTTCTGCGCGGCATCTAAATGAACAGTATGATTTACACAGCGTTGGGGATATCAGTGGCTACTGGGGCACACATAGCACCCACAACGAGATATCAGAGGTACACGGTACTCCTGGCACAGACAGGACACAGCACAGATTCAACAACTACCCCTTAAGTACTTCACTTATAGTGTGTGTGTGTGTGTGTGTGTGTATATATATATATATATATATATATATATATATATGCACACACATAAATATGATTAAAGAACATGGTAGGAGTGAAAATAGCGCTTTATACAAACACAAATGTGTCTGATTTTATATTATATACATTGATTATCGTGTATAGTTGCAAAGTGGAGCTGCTGGAATAAATGAATTGTAAACAGGGGAGACATTAAAAATCCCTAATTCCCATTGATTTTAGTGGGGATTCTAATCCGTTGAATCCTAAAGATGCGAAGCGTTGATTTTAAGCAATAAGAATTTGGTGCAAATGGTCCACTTTGCATTTCCACATACGATTGGCCCACTGTTTTCCTTAAAACATACATGCTAGTCTAAATCTACAATTCCCTATTGGGGTAGCGATTAACATTTTCCCCCGTGTACTGTAAAATTAATTGATTATGCAGCAAAAATACTGTATGATAGATAGACAGACAGACATACATATGCATATCAGTCACATGAAAATAACCCCTTCCCAATCTTCTGTCCTCACCTGCTGCAGAAACTGGGTGATACAAGACTAGATTTAAGTGTAACCTTCCAGCAGTCCATATCTAAGTGACCAGAGGCATGTGCCTGGAGCCCTTTACTATGACAGGGATGCTGCACTAGAACTCCAAATTCCTGCAGTGAGAGTAGAATATCAGTATGTGGAAGTCCCAAAACTGCTTCTAGACAGGCAGGGCTCACCACACCAGCTCCAATTATTTGGGATCTCTCTCTCTCTCTCTTTCTCAGGCTGGGAGCTTAATGCTAATTAGCAACATACTGTTTCTTGCAGCTTGATTTCCAAACTAGTCATCACACACACACACACACAGAGGAACTGGGGTGACTCACATGTTGCCTTTTTTCCTAATGAGGGAGGCTTATAATAAAGACATTCGGCATTGGCAAAGGGATAGAACTTGTTTTGCAGGATGTTGGGTGGGTGAGGGGGTATTAACAACAGCTACGGCTTGGCTTTCATGGTAACATTTTATATGTTTTAGACTGGATTACTTCAGTGTTGCCGAGAGAGATGTAATGTGAATCCTGTGTTATGATTGGGACTTTAAAGTAAAGGACGGAAAGATTAAAACGTCTTTTAACTCACAGGATGCTAGCGAGCTCTCCAACGCATTATTTTGCAATGTGCTGGCGACCTCTCTAGCACCCAAGTGGTTAAACACCCCTCTTTTGTCTTGCTGGAATTCTAAGTTGGTTCTGTTTTGCCTGTCCTGTAAACCCTTACCATGGGAGGAGGAGGAGTATCTGCCACAGGAGGGAGGAGTGCCCACAAGGCCAGCAGCAGCCATTCTTTCTTCACCACTAGTTCCACCCACTTGAAAACAAAACTTTTTTTCCCTGAGAAGGACAAGCAGCACTGGAGTCTGGAGCTGGGTGTCAGTGTGTGAGGAGGTGGTGGGTGACAGCAGGCGGGCCCTTGGATTGTGCCGTTCTCTAGAGCTGTGGCCCTTGTGGAGTTGGTATGTGAGCAGGTCTGGCAGTGCCATGTATTGGAAGAGTGAACAGATGTTTCTATGTAAACTGGAAGATAAGGATATTCCTGCGGTATCATCTGACAAGGTAAGAGGCACACCGCACGAGCTAGCTAGGAAAATGGTTCTCCGCTCCAGCCTTCGGGCCACACTAACAGGTTAGTTTCCCAGGGTGGCCCTATATAAGCACGGGTAGAACAAGCGAAATGACTGGTCCTCTGACTTCTCACCTGTGATTAAGAAGGGATACCATGTCGGAATAGCCCGATGATTAAAGTTGAGAAACCCTGAGCTAGGAGTACAGCACTCTGATCAGCACAGCTTGAGTCCAGTGGAGCAGCCTGTAATAAGGAGGCAAATAGCTACTTTAATTTTGTGGAACTGAAAATGACACTTTGTACCATGTAAAACTATTCTATCATGTGTATAAAACTATTCTACCATGTGTATACATACAGATAGTGGAAAGCAACAGTTCCTCTGTATACGTACATTATAGTAGTGGACACCTATACTCGACAATAACCACTTTCACTTCCAAAAAAACAGTGTGCCCGATATTTCGATGTACGTGTTGATATAATATTGTGTGTTTGTATGTATAGTTCTATTTATTTTGTGGTGATTCCTCTTGCTAGTAATACAGCTTTGGAGTCACTGATTTCAAAAGTAAGTGGAAATCCCCTGTGCAGCTACTGGAGACCATCCTACCCTCCCACACCCGAAGGAAGCGGTACTATGAGAGAGTTGTATGGATCCGGAGCAACCCCTTAAACCCCACCAGTGTCCATTTCCTTCTAGTTTGAGAAAACACGCATTTTTTATATTCTATATGTTTAAATTATTACTATATGCCCCGTTGATTAAAGTAGTTATAGTGTATGTATGTATGTATATCTATCTATTATATATATATATATATATATATATATATATATATATATAATCTTACTTGACATCGTATAATTGCCTATAATACTCCTACATGTAGGAAGAGCTAATGTACATGACAATCAAAATCCGTTAATAAGGGAAAAGTGGGTCAACGCTAGTGCAGACCAACTCCACTGTGGGACACAAATAGTGATCATATTCCCACTGATTTAAATGATTAAGCCATTGAATGTTAAAAATATTCAATATCATTCAAGTGGTCAAAAGCCCCACTTGAAGCAATGTGAATTAATGCCCCAGTTGGCTTGCTCCAGAATTGCTCCACTTGTTCTCTATACATAGGCAAATATAATTCTAACTCAAATCGTATGTATCTATGTGTGTGTGTGTGTGTGTGTGTATGTATATATGTTTAATAATTCCACGTAGTGAATGTCTATTGTCTATGTGCAATTCGTGTTCATATCGCAATATTAAGAGCCAGGGGTACAGACGCTTGTAAAGTAGACAATTCTTTTTATTAGGTCAACACTCATAATGGCCTAATAATAACATAAGTGTCTGTCTGGTTTTGCTTCACACGAAACTCTCCCCTCTGCATCCATCTCTGATATATAACCCGTTACAGATAAGTATGAACTGTAATGTTCTGACCAGTTGTGCTTGTGTGTGACAACGATATATCTGAGCGCTTTACATGTAAGTGCGCCGAATATGTCACACTGAGCTCTATGTATACCAAAGGAGGAACAATTCTTGAGTAAATAAACTGCGTTGTAGGGATAAATACAAATTCCCAACTATTCAAATGAGGGTAATAGCTTGAATGCTTCATACAATACTTGGAGACTCCTCTTGTATTAGTGATGTTTTTAATGCAAGTTAGGTATCGAGCGCGTTGCAACACAATTCGTTGGACACCTGACACTCAGAGGGTTAACCTTTGCCCTTTGCCCCTTGTAAGTGGATGGGAATTTGGGAGCATTATATTGACCACTATAACTCAGCTGCTTTTGTCTCTTATAGTGTTACTGTGGGGTACCAATTCATATTGTGGATTATTTCCCTATCTAGGACTTCATGTATGATACTTGTGTACCACTGTGCCCCAAACAACTATTACTATGTAAAAATTGAGTTTTATTACTGGGCATCCGCTTGCCTTAACCCTCTGCCTTAAAGCTTTGCGCACACTTCAGCCACTTAAAGGGATCATTTACAATTGCTAATATGATGGGCCCGTATAGAAAGATAATTGTGGGGCAAACCAACTGCACTAAACAAAATGTTCCATTGACTAAAATCGGACTCTTAACCCTTTGAACGCTAGGAAGTATCTATTATCCAAGGGCTTAAAAGCCGTATTTAAATCCATAAGAATGTTCATGTCTTCTGTGATGCAGTTGGTTTGTCCCATAATGGTCTATAGATGTATATGGCCTGATGTTTGCCTCGTATGATTGTGTAGAGATGCTGGTAGCTGTGTATCACTGGGCTGGATGTCAGTAAGCAAAGTTGGGCAATTTTGGGGCAAACCAACTCAACCATAGGAGGCAAAAACATTCCAGTGAATGCTAAATTGAGCTTTTAACCCTTTGAGAGCCAGAGGGGCATTGAACGCATTGCTTTGCAATGCGTTCCGTACCCTCTGGCACTCAAAGTGTTAACCCCTTGAATATTTTTCAAAACTTTGGAGACCTAGCATTCAGAGGGTTAAAAAGCTTAAGTTAATTAGATTGCAATTGTGGGAATTTTTACTTATTCTCTGTGGTGCAGTTGGTTTAATATGGAAAGTCCATTGTCTCTGGTGTGCCTTGTGTATTGATGGTAACTGTGTATCACTGTGACCTGTGAGTTAGGGGACACTTCTCTAATGACTCCCATTAAATTCAGCTGGATAGTCTCTATCTGACACCTTTTTGTTAAAAAAATAATAATAATCCTTTAGCAGTACAAATGTTGCCTTTTATTGAGCATTAAGTGGCAATTTACACCTAAAAGAAACGAATATAAATCACCTGCAGGTTTAATTGCAGCGAGTTTGTAGAAGAGCTGCTGGCTCGGTTTAATTTGTAGCATTTTCATTCAAATTATCACCGGAACAAACAGCCAGGCTGCTCCAAGGCCGCTCTAATTAGCTCTCAAGTATCCTATTAAACCTCTTCACCTTTTGGGGTTATCCAATTGAAAAGCTCTCTGTGTGTATGTATATGTGGAAGTCCTGCTCCTCTAATTGCGGTAGTCAAGAGAAATAAAGTCCCCTCCAGTGATGGCCGCTGGCTTTTGACTGACATTAGGAAGAGATCAGGGGAGAGCGGGCGGGCGCAGAGTGAGCGCCTGTTGCGGGCGGGAGTTTAATGCGGTTTGCAGCAGATTAACCCCTATAAGGACCAAATGGGTGTACAAAGCGCACTCTTAACATCAAAAGGGTTAAACTGCACCTCCAGACATATATTTTTTATTCGGCCAGTTGGGAGAGAATGCTTTCTGGCCCAGTCCATTTCTGACATATGCGCACATAAATCAGTCAGATCTTTTAAGATGAGTGCGAGACGCACGTTACACAGCAATTGCGTCAACTCTTCGTGCATTTAACTTGAACACAAATTTATACTAATGGCATATTTGTTGCTTCTTTTCGCCTTGGTCAGCTGCTGTCTTCACTATTCTGAGCTATAGGTCAGGCGCACAAAACAAAAAGGTGAATTAAACAACAAGGAAATTTTAAAATAATTTCATAAAACTCACATTGCTTAACGGAGCAGTTAACGTTTGTTATGAAAAAATATATTTTGGGGCTTTTCCTGTTGAGTAAAATAACAGTACTCTCACTGCTGCGTTATTTCCAGAGTTATTATAGTTTAAACTGTTTCATTAACGGTGCCCTCTAGTGGTCAGATTCCAATTAATTATTCTGTTACATTTACATTCTATATGCAAGTCACTGATAAACCATTCTCCATAGAATATATAAGAAAAACTGCTGAATCTTTCAGTCAGGACTTTCGGGAAGTAAACTCACTGTTATTCACGTCTTGATTATTAGACCTCTTATAACTGAGTAAATCTGACAGAAATTAGAGCACCCTTGACTTACTCAAATTGGAAGGTTCTTCTACACTACATTTTCATAGATCAAGTTTGCTGCGCCTTTTAGGCGTTTTGCTCTTTAAAGACCATACCGGTGTGCAGCACACCACGGCTCTTAAAAGGGATTACCTCTTGAAGGTAGAGCGCTCTAAACTTTTGAAATGCGTATCAGTAATGGTGATTTTTTTTTTCTTGTAACAAATTATAGAATATATAAAATAAATTGCTCAGCCTTGTTTTAAAGCGTAATATCGCGCATCAAAAGAGATCGTTTTGCTCGCCTCAATTCTTAGCGGTCCCGTTTAAAACAAAATGGCGCAATGCCGCCCCTCCAGCAGCGATGCGATCACAGGCGACTGTCGGTGTATAAATAGCGCGCAGTGCTGTGCCGGACACGTGTGTGAGGCGTCTGACAGGTTAGCCGTGTGACGGCCTTCATGGCACAGACTAGAAGGGCGCGTAGTCAGCTGGTTCAGCCCCGGGTTCAAAGTGCTGTTCCCTCTGTGTGTCCCAGGTCCCGGTCCTCATGTCAGAGGAGTGCGGGGGAGTAGCGCTGGCCATGGGCAGGAGTCGGAAAAGCGAAGGCGCCGTGGTAAGTGCACTGCGAGTAGACATTCTCTCTGCTATACGGCGTATTGGCATATGAGTTTCTAGGCTATACATGTAGCAATATACTGTGGTTAATCTTATTTTGGTGGATGGTTATTATTGGGGTGTACTTCATTACTGGTAAGGGTATGCGGTGGGATCAGGGTTGGAAGGCTGGAATGCGGTTGTCTCGGATGCCCTCTGTCTTGCTTCTTTGCTACAAGTGGGTGCAAGGCTGGCTCTGTGGGTAGCACAATAAAGTAAACCGTGTCCTACAGCAACGGTTGGCGATTACATGCTCTGTAAATGGATAGTTGAGTTTTGACAGCCCGTTGCTTTCCAGCTGTTGTATTTCAAATCCTTTTCTTCGGCCAGCCAAACTCCCTAAAGTCTGGAATAAATGGTTTAAACACGGTGGTGCAGCCTTATTCCATGAAAGTAGACTGGCAGTTTCCTGCGCTTACACATTTAACCCTTTGAGTGCCAGAGCATACCCCTGTGGCCATCAAAGGGTTAAAGAACAGAGGTGCTCAGCACATTAAAGTAATGTTGCTCACCCCTCTGGTCCATGAAAAGTTTAAAATGGTGAATATGTTTACACCACTGCTAGGCTGAGCTGCTCATCCAACAATATTGTAATATTCTATAATGGGTAATCTGAAGTCTGACTAGCAGTTGCTTTAAGATGATATGGCCTAAATTCAGACATTCACCATTTATGTTAGTTTCATAATTAGGCCACTGATTATTAGTGTTTGTTGTATATAAATTGAGGATTCTCTTGAAATTGAGAACTACTTATTTAATTTTTGTTCTGATAAGTCTGTGTTAAAGGCAAGCTGTAACAATAGGAACAAGTGGTCCTTAATTTAACAGCATGACTTGTCTAGGTAGATTTTCTTCACTCAGCAGTCTGATGTATTTGTATACTTTGGGTCACCACTTTCTTATCACAATATGATCCCCTTACAGAAATGTGCAGAACAGTTACTGAGAGGCTTACACATTGAATTTATTAAAGTCTATTGTTTATGCAGAAGTCAAAAGATGATGAAATATAGGTAATTGCAGGTGAAAAATTGCAAATAACCTAAACGTGGATATACTGTACTGTTATATGTAGGACTGGTGTCTAAAACAGTTTCTCCCTTGAGCAGTGTGGAATGTTAGTACCTGGTACATGCCAGCACTTTAACTCGAATAAAGGGACATCTAACTATCTCAACTATTGCATTCAATAAAATGGCTAAATAGGTGATTGTGAAAGTGCTTTCAAAATTATCCTAAGACAGTGATTCTCAACCAGAGTGCCCCATGTTTTCTATGAAGACTAACAAAAATTGACTTTTAAATAAAGATTTATTGAAATTGTTTTGCACATTTAGTTTTGCTATTATGCTTGTAAGACCTAATAGCAGTTGTATATTTATGTATTGTACCTTGATTATGCCCTTGATAAAGTACATCAAATATGTGAGGGGTGCCCCGATTTGTTCTAGTTAACTTGTTAGGGGTGCCCTGAACAATAAAAGTTTGAGAACCACTGTCCTAAGATATGAGGTGCTGGCTTCTCTTGTAATCTGTATGGTTCCCTGTTATTTTAGCGGTGAATGACTAAGAGCCATATGTGCAAATACTGATTGAAAAAAAGCACCATAGACTATATATAAAGTGGGAGATTTATAAAAGTGGAGTTAACTGAAAAGCATTAAATGGCTGGAAGATTGTCGCTGGTAGTTATAAAAGTATTAACGACAGTATGTGAGAACCTAACACAGTGTAGTAAGTTTTGTTTAAAAATGGAGTAAGGAAGTTTGTGGGGGAAAAAATGGAGCAGTGAATTAATAAATTGTTGCAAATAGCAACATTTCTTTGTAGACAGGATTTTCTCCAAATATTTAAGGTCCTGTATGATCTGTTCTAATTGTTGCAGTGACCACATTTATAAATGTATCTAGAACACTTTAAATACGAACACTCATAATAACGAATAAGAACATTTTAAGGATCCTTTCACAAAAACTAACAAACTTTTTAGTAATCTTCCCCAAGTGTTTGTTCCTAAATGTGATCTAAAATATGTTAGATCTCCAGTGCATTTCTTCACAATGCAATGGAGATCTCTATAATTCAAGGGATTAAAAGCCAAATTTAAATGGGTATTTTAGGAATGTTTGTGTCCTCTGTAGTGCAGTCAATCTGTCACATAATTGCATATTTGATTTGAGCCTGACTTTTGAGTGACTTCATGTTTGTGCTTTGCCTTGTCTTAGCTGCAGGGAAGTCCTGGCGCTGCAATGGATGAGGACTCCTGTTCTTCAGCTCCTCTGTCTCCTGTGTCGTCCTCTTCACCTCACTCCATGCCGTCTGCTGGCCTTTCCCAGGGAAAAAGTGTGTGTAGCAACTGTGGCATGGAGATTGTAGACAAATACCTTCTCAAGGTAAGCACAGTAAATGTGTATAAGAGTTGTTGGAGATGGCAGCTGAATTGCAAGCGTGTTACTATCAGGCCTGTTTGTGTTGACTTTCTGGGCCCATATATGCTGGTGGCTTGTAAGGTATGATGACAATTGTACCATAGGGCTGATTCTAAATAGAATGTTACATAATTTTTGTACTTTCTGCTGGACATGTCACAAGCACAATTTTTATCTTGTTTTAAAGTGGAACTACCACCTCAACTAAAGTCACCCTGCAGTTCTTAGGCAGGTGGCGACTAGCTTAATAATTTTACCTCTCAAAAGTACCCCCTACTAAAGACCAGAAATCAGGCATCACCGCAGACGTCTTGAATGCGCACCTACGCTGTCAGTCCCTGTCACCCCTCCTAGGCATTGTACTGGCCCAAATGGCTCCAGAAGAGATTGACTGCACAGGCTGCAGTAACCTGGCTGTCCATCTCGGAAGCTTAAGGATAACTATTCTGGGGCACTTTTGAGTGGTAAAATGATTAAGCTAGTCTAAATATTGTCTAAATATTGCAGGGCTACATTTGTTGAGGTGACAGTCCTAATTTAATTTAATCACGAACGAGCTGCTAAGTTTGAATTCAGTTCTGATATTGTGTGTTTGAATATATACATGAACATTTGTCTAAATATAAATGCTAAGGATTTCGGCAGTCAATTGAACAACATTTATGCTTTCTTAGAAATGTTGAGATGCTAGTGAAGATGGCAATTCATAGTAGTAGTCTAGTGTATTTCTTTGTACACTAGTGTAAATCACTGTTGGTTTGTGTATAGAGTGGTGTTTACATGTATATTTAGTTAGTGTGGGTGTGTCAGAAGCATAACTGGTCATCGGTGGACCCCCTAACAGAAAATATTCTCCTAGGGGTTTATTTAGAACCTGTTTGGGTTCGGGAGCAGATGTGCCCCTTTGAATGGTGGGCTCTATCAAAATTTGCACCCTTGTATTTATGCCTGTTGTGTTTGTTTATGGCTATAACTGAATATCTGAAAATATGATTGTCAGCAAATTGTGGTTTAACTACATTGTTTGGTGTGACAACGGGCACCAGTGAGCGAGACAAGCGTATTCTCAAAATGGTAAAATGTAACTGGACAGAAATGTGTCTTGTAGCTTTTGCAAGAATTGAGATGAGAAACTGACACATGAAAACAAAGCATGGAACATGTGGAGTAGGAATATAGTGATTAATGTAGATTGCTGGGTGCCAGAGACCTACAGGAACACCATGGGTTTTTAACACTTAAACCATTTGTTGCTCACCATCTCTGGCATCTCTGCATTTAGTGTCTCAAATGGAGATCATATATAATGCACATTGTTCTGTAAGTCTACCTGACAGCAAAATGTAACTCTGAGAAGTGTGCAAAGCATTATGGTCTGGCAGTCAAGATTCTTGGATCTGTAGAAATTAATTGTGCTTTTGTACTGGCGCACTTATGATTTCATAACTTAAATATTCATATTAACCCTTTAATCAGTGGTGCACAGTAAGTTGAAAAGCAATGCTTTGCACACCTGGTCCTTAACCCATTTGAGTACCGGAAAAGCTTCCAGTGCAATGCACTAGATACCTCTCTGGCACTCAAAAAGGTTAACTATTTGAGCTCTAGAGGGATGTGCAATGCATTGCACACATTTCTGGCACCCAAAGAGTTAAAGGGTTGACTGGATCACATATCTGTTGAAGAGATCTATTTATTTTATTTTTACCTTTTTCAGATGTGATCAGGGTAGCCTTCCCCAAATGGCACAAATTCCAGAGAATGTAAATAAACATTGCTTTTGTAAGGGGCTTGTATTAGGGTAAAGAACTGTAGAGCAGTGATTCTTTTTAATCTGGTCTTCCCTATATAGGTTGAGCTGATTAAGAGACTCTAGATTTCAAACCTAAATTATATTATCACTCCTTTTTATGCAAACTTGCTATTTATAAACCTGTGTTTTTGTATGTGCAAATGTTCTGCAGTTTTTCAGCCCTGCTCTCTTCATGATCTATGTTAAATGCCATGAACCTGAATGTTTATATTGTGCCTTGCTTTCCCCATGCTAGCAGTAAGGCCCACTTTTATGAGAGTATTTAAAGAGCAACTATAACAGTCTATAGGGAAAGAGTAGTCAATGTTAGGTGTGAAAGCCCTTGCAGTCTTGGAACTGGTTACAGAACCTATAGGCCCTCAGAGTATCATTGTTTGCTGTGGCGTCAGTCTGACGCCTGCCAAAGTCACTTTGTCCTTCAGACACCCCCGACCTGGTCAGATCTGGTGTATCAACAGGGGCTGACCATGATGCAGTGTTTTTCAAATTTAGTCCTTGGAGCATACAGGTTATATATTCATTCTATCTCTGCTTAATCATAGGTTATTAATAAAGTGGCCCAGTCATTGGTCAAGCTGCCTTTGTTTAACTAGGGATATGTTGGTGTGCCTTGAGGACTAGAATGAAGAATCACTGGTGTGATGGCATGCTAGCTAATTGTCCCAGATATCCAAAGTGTTTCTGTATAGTTTCACATAATTAGGTGTAACAAGGGAAGTTGCTGGTTTCCAAAAGACACAGGTCTTGTGCCATCCTAACCTATTAAGTTTACTATGTTGCTCAATTGAACCATTAGATTCCCTAATCTGGTAGCAGGACACAGGGCTTTAAGCTTGCAATATGGGGCTTCAGCCACCTTACTCAAAGAACTGTAGCAAGCAAACTGCGCAATAGGCAAAGTTAAAAAAACTTTGATTTTAAGTGTTGAATGTATTGCAAAGCAATGGTCTGAAGAACTTTTCCAGAGTTCAAGAAGTTAAAAAGCTCAGTTTTAATTGATTTCATGTGTCCCAGATCTTGTAATATTGCTTGCAAGAGAACTGTTCTATTTGATGTAAAATCAGCATCTGTCTGTGTGGGGTTCTCAGCATTCTGTTACACCATACAACAGACAACGAACTACTCATCTGACTGTTAGGTGAAAAGTGTTAGGGGTTTGAAATGTTATCTGCACCATAGATAAAGGTGTAGTGGTGTGTTTTTGTGTGCCGCCACCACCCTCATGTGTTGCACAAATCTCAAGCTTAAAGGGCCACTACCACAGTGAGGATCTCTTTATTGGCAGGTCTGCTACACTTGTTGGCATCCCTGATGGAGAGTCCAAGTTGTGTGCCCCTGAGCATGAATGGGACAGATAAATGGATCTGATGAGACCCCCAAAGACACACACCCCAGTGCTATTTCTGAGCCCTCAATGCTCTCTAAATTGAGGTTTCAAAGTCATATGGTACTCCACCTGGCACTGCGTAGACTGCTGTGGACAGGTTTTATGTCCCAATCTCAACACTTATATGGCTGCACACAGACCTAGGAGAAGGGTATGGCAGACAGACTTCAGTGTTGCATTTAACCCTGTTGCCAAATCAGTCAGTTCCTGTTGGTGCATCCCTGGGCTTGTTACAAATTCTTGTTTTGATTTAGATGCATGCTAGGTAAATGAAGCCTTGATATGGTTTCGTAAAAATATATGTAATTGCACAATGCCGGCTTTAGAAAATCCAACTTGGCTAAACCCTTTTAGAGCTATGCATGAACAAGAGGATAACTTCCAGGACAAACAAACCACATTATAGGGAACAAATAGGTATTTTTTTCTTACTGATGCATTTGGTGTATTCCAATTTCATTTATGTATATGGGCTTCTCCCCCTCCCCGCAGCATTATACTGTATTAAATGCAACCTTTAGTGATTTTTATGCTGCATTTTAATGTAGCTTTGCAATGTTTTAATCCTTGTCTAAATGATTCTCAGAATAGAATCAGTTTCTGTAATTGGCATATTAAGAAGGTTCCATGCTATTCTGACACTAGACAAATGTATATTGGGCAATGAGGTTCTTAGTTAGGTATAATTCATCCACTTAAACTGTATAAATATCACTCATGGCATATATTGTCAAGATTTAATTCCTTTATGGTTTCCTCGGTAACATGAAAATGTATTTTGTGTAGTGGATGGCTTGAGAGAATATATGAACAAATGTGTGTGTGTACAGCCCTCCTAATTATTAAGTTTAGGTGTTTCAGCCACACCCATTACCAACAGGTGTATAAAATCAAGCACATAGGCATGCCATCTCCATAGAAAAACCTTGGCAGGAGAATGGGTCGTACTGAAGAGCTCAGTGAAGTCAGTTTGTGGAATTTCTGCCTTGCTAGAGCTGTCCTCCGTGCACAAAGTAGGGACCATAAAGACATGGTTTGAGTTTTGTGTGGAGGAACTAGTTGCCTGCATAGTGTCTTCACCTTAACCTCACTGAACACATTTTGGGATGAATTGGAACACAGATCGAGAGCAAGGCCTTCTTGTCCAACATCTGTGCCTGACCTGACAAAAGCTTTTAGCTGAATGGGCACACATTTCTACAGACACACTCCAAAATCTTATGGAACTCCTTCCTAGAGGAGTGGATGCTGTTATAGATGCAAAGGGAAGTGGGGCAACTCCATATTACTGCCCATGGTTTTGGATTTTTTTTTTTTTTTTTGTTTTTGTTTCTCTAAAAATTAACAAAAAGCATAGTGAGTGAACAGAAGAGAAATTCAAATCAATGGTGTGATACACTTTGTCTTCAAAATTCTTCTAGGTACACTTGCACACAGTTTAAGGAACTGAGCAGGCAGATTGTTCCAAACATCTTTGAGATCTAACCACAGTACCACAGTTCTTCTGTGGATTTAGGAAGATTGTTACTTCTCTCCATGTAATCCCAGACAGACTCAATGATGATATCAGGGCTCTGTGGGGACCATACCGTCACTTCCAGGACTCCTTGTTCTTCCTTATGCTGAAGATGGTTCTTAATGACTTTGAGTGTATGTTTGGGGTCGTCGTCATGCTGCAGAATACATCTGCGGCCAATCAGATTCCTCCCTGATGGTACTGCATGATGGGTATCCTTTTAAAATGTCGCACACAAGAGTGTGCGACATAAGGGGCGAGCTAACAATATTGCCGTGATCAAAAAGGATGACATGAGACATTCACTTTGCATGAAAGCATGAGATTCTCATGTCACCGGATTAAATGTTGCATGACAGCCTGATGGCAACCCAGAGGTTGGTCTGGAGCTACCTCTCCCCCTTGTGCTGCTTCCCATCTTCTCTTCCCGCACTTAAACATCTTCCATCCTGTTCCATTTCTTCCATCTTGTTCTTACGGTATAATTTTAAGCAGACCCTCCTGATCCTGAACTTGCATCTTGATTTTGTCTTCTGCCTTGTCTTTCTGTACTGCGCCAGTGTGTGGATCTTCCTGTGTTAACACGTGGCATGTCTGACTTTGCTTTTATCAGTTACTGCTGCATCTAAAGTATTTACTTCATCTGCTTAGCTCACTGGCTGCGACAGAGTTAAAGGGATAGTAATACTTGAAAATAAGTTTATTTTATATTGTAGCCCTTAAAAAAATATGAAAAATGATATAAGTCTTATCTCCCAAACCTTTATGGTTTGAGAGATATTCAGAAGTAAAGTTTCCCCTGGAATAACGTCATTGCTCCACCCTTCAGATTTGGAATCAGGTCCTGGGACAGCTGTGCCTCTCCAGAAGTGCTGAGATCACCATTTTTAAAAATAATTTCTTAATTGGAATGGTCTACAAAGTGTGCTTTCAAGCCAGGCACACTTTGTAGATAGTTCCAATTAAGTAGTTCTTTTCAAAGATTGTGATCTCGGCACTGCAAAAGAGCTTCAGGTTGCTCTGTGACTGAATTCCAAATCTGTCCACTAGATGGCAGACTTGGCTGAAACAGTCAGGAAAAGAGAATTTTAACTAAATGGTTTGGGAGATATTCACATGTAAAATAAAGGTTTGGGAGATAAGACATATCATTTTTCATGTTTTTTTAAGGGCTACAATATAAAATGTAATTATTTTCAAGTATTACTATCCCTTTAATCCTGCAGCATCCAAGATAACAAGTTCATCTCAGCAGCTTGTCGACTGCTATACAGTTAATCTCGTGCCGGGCTCTCTCCCCTTCTGTTTGTGGAATAACAGGGTGGAGCATGCAGTGAAGGGGAGAGAGAGCCTGGAACAGTGCTCAGCAACAATGAGAGAGAACAACTATTTTATATAGTACTGCTATAATTTAAGCAGATCCTCTTTTCTCCTGGTATCTGTATGTAAGAGTAACTCCTGAGGGAGTAGGTATACTGACTGAGCTCATCTCTGGACACAAGCCAAGAACATGATGGAAGAAATTTAAGTGAGGGAAGAGAAGACTGGTTGATAAGATGGAGAAACTGGCACAAGGATTCTCATGTTGCCCTTTTAATCACGTTGACATGGTTAGTTCGGCCTTATGTTGCATGCTCTCTTGCGTGCAACTTTTTAAGTGAACCGCATGATGGATAAGTATCTGTCTACCTGTACTTCTCAGAACTGAAGCAACCATTCATTCTGATGAAATCCCCAACTCCATTTGCAGAAATGCAGACCCAAAGTTTCTTGGAACCTCCACCATGTTTCTCTTTCCTGCAGACACTCATTCTTGTACTGCCATCCAGCCCTTCGGAGCACAAACTGCCTTCTGCTACAGCCAGATATTTCAAATTTTGACTCTTCAGACCAGGGCACCTGCTGTCATTTTTCTGCAACCCAGTTCCTGTGTTGATGCGTAGTTGAGTCGCTTGGCCTTGTTTCCACATCAGAGGTATGGCTTTTTAGCCAAAGTCTTCTGGCCAAACCTCTCAAGGCAGGGTCCCACGGTTCTTCAAATTTTTCTGATTGCACTACTGGACATCGTCCCATTGCAAAAGAAAGTAAGCATGATGTGTCTCATCTGCTGCACTAAGTTTCCTTGGCCAGCCACTTAATCTACAGTCCACAATGTTGCCGGTTTGTTTGTGCTTCAAAAGAGCTTGGACATCACATCTGGAAACCCCTGTCTGCCTGGGAGAGACCTTGCTGATGCAGTGTAACTACCTTGTGTTTTTTTTTTTTTTTTTTTCTTTCTCCTGTGCTAAGTCTTGCCATAGGTGTAGGACTTTTGACTTTAAACAGTCTTCAGTAACCTCCCGTTATTGGCAGAATGTGGCTGTTCCTCACCCAGTTTTATACCTCCTACACAGCAGTTTGTTTCCCTTAATGATTGTGTTTCAACCTACATATTAAATTGATTGATTATCTTTAGCACTTGTTTGGTATAATAGTTTAACCCCTTAAGGACCCATGACGGTCCAGGACCAATTATGGCTTGTTTTCTGTTAAGGCTGCACGCCATTCAGGGAGTCCAGAATCGTATTCCTGGGGGAAAAAAAAAAAAAGTCCATGGTCCTTTAAGTGATGGCTGCGTGCATGCGTGGTCTGTCTTTAAGGGGTTCATCTTGCATGTGACTATATGCCTACAAAATCTTGATTTTGTGCAAGTGTATCTAGAAGAATTGATGCTGCTTTTGAAGCCAAAGGATGGTCACACAATTTTTATTTAAAACCTTCTTTGATTCACTTACTACCCTTTTTGTTAATAATATCAATATAAACTATTAACATGTCTATTTTTGACATGATTTTTTTTTTTTTTAAGGTTCAGAACCAGCGGCCTGAAATTTTACGGTGGCGCTGTTGCTACACCATCCAATGGAAAGATCTGGTCAGTTGATCATCTTCATAGGATGGTGTAGCAACAGCACCACTTATATTGCACCTTAAAGTTTGATGTTTTTTTTTTTTTTTTTTTAATTTTTATTTATTTGTATCTAATAACTCTTGAATAAAACTCCTTTCAGTACCGTTGTTTTACTCAGGGGGATAAACCTTACAACTTTAAGTATTAAAGAGACTAGTACTATCTGTGTGTGTTTGTGTTCCTCCTCCTCCCCAACCCCTGCTGTTGATGGTGCAGGTACAATTAACATGTAACACTGTATTGCAGATTTCCAGGTGAAAACGTGAAATTTAAATCTTTGAGTGCAAATGGGTGTGACATTTATTGTTCATTTCTTATATATGCCTGTGGCAGTTATATGCCTCGTAATTATTTGGCATTGGTTATTAGAAAGGCAAACTGGGTATATGCATACGTATTTAATATGAGGGGTGCTCCATATTGTTAGTACCCAGCCATGATTGACATCATCGGTGTTGGTGTTCAGAACTATATTACCAAAAAAAAAAAAATCCTCTCAAGCCCATATTGTTTGTAAATTCAAATGTGCAGTGGAATCTGCGTGCTTGGGGTTACTAGGGATAGGAATAAAATGCATAAAAAAGACCAGTTTGCCCTCCTAGTAAATAAAGCCCATGATTTCTGTTTGTCTTTTTGAGGATGCAGATTTCTGATAATGAACAGACTTTCATTCCCTCAGGTAAATGATCTGTGTTGGCATGTCCGCTGCCTCTCCTGTAGTGTGTGCAGGACCTCCCTAGGAAGGCACACCAGCTGCTACATCAAAGATAAAGACATTTTCTGCAAACTCGATTATTTTAGGTACTATACATGTATGTACTCACTGTAACCATCCATGTGTAACTTTTTCCTATAATGTGTCAGCTAAAGATTCTTACACAGGTAATCAATGGAAGTTGATGCTTTTTTTTATTCACCCTACCATCCCTACCTCTTCTACATTATAGACGATATGGGACACGCTGTTCTCGGTGTGGCCGGCACATCCATTCCACTGACTGGGTTAGGAGAGCAAAGGGAAACGTATATCACTTGGCGTGCTTTGCCTGCTACTCTTGTAAAAGGCAGCTCTCCACAGGAGAGGAGTTTGCTTTGGTGGAAGATAAAGTTCTTTGCCGTGTGCATTATGACTGTATGCTGGATAACCTAAAAAGAGCAGTGGAGAATGGTATGTGTGCAAGTCTTTATTAGCTTGTCAGGTTGATCACAGCTAGGTTGATTGTCATGCTAGTTTAAATTATGTAACAATAACTGAGATTTTTCCTCTTGCCCATTTCAGGGAATCGGGTTAGTGTAGAGGGTGCTTTGTTGACAGAGCAAGATATTAATCAACCTAAGCCAGCTAAAAGGGCCCGCACCAGTTTTACAGCAGACCAACTACAAGTAAGTTCTTCTTTGCATATATAAAGCACATGTTATCCCATAAATGTTACATCCGTTAATAAATAATGGTTTTGGTATATTGGAGAACAATTCCTGTACTGTTACCTGGTCTGGGACCATCATGAACATGATGCAATCAATGCCTTGCGTGTCAGAAGTGTGCGTGATGCTTAAGAGCAAAGAATCATATACCACTGACTTTCAAGGCTATATATAAAAGCAAAGTGGAGTATATAGGAAGCAAACTAACTTCATAGAGGTTGAGAAATAAAAATTCACATTGATTTTAAATTGATCTTTTAACCCTGTGGGTTCAAGAGTTGCGTGCTGTAAAGTAATGTGTTGGTGCCTCTAGCATTTTTTGATGGTTATTCATTAAGGCATGATCGAGGGTAGTGCATAGTCTCTATAGGATAACATAGAAACTGGAGAAGTTATCTCCGTGTTGTCAGCTCTTTATGGCGCCTTAGTGCATAACCCCCATGGTGTTTAAATAGCCTCACTTGATTAAATGAAACTGGCTTGCCAAAATTTTCTATACTTTGCATTGATACACACACAGCCCTCTGTGTATAAGGGGCACTATACCCTAACCATGACTTACATATGTTGTAGTGATTTTCTTATAGCATCAAACAAGGGTACTTCCCCAATACTTGGAGGTCTGTCTATCAAAAGGTTATTAAAAAGATGTAATTTTCTTATGGTTTCTGTTTGATGTGTTTGTTTTTTTTTGTTTTTTTCTTTTTTGTTTTTTTTTTTTTGTTTGTTTTTTACAGCCAGGTGGCACTGTTGCGATTTTCTGTGAATAGCAGTGTGTCCTAGACACACTGTTCCCATTGATGGATGTAGCAGAACAACCACCTGGCTACAAAACACATTGAACTGTCAGATTCCAAGCTTTTAAACTTTTTGAAAGAAACTTTCCAAGAATGGGTAGTATGCTTGTTTTACTTTAAGGGAAAAGCCCTAAAATATATATGGTGGTCCTATGACCCATTGAATGCCAGAGCAGGCACTCAAAGGGTTTGTTAATTATAGGACTCTTGATCAGAAAACTTTAAATTTGCTACGAAATTAAAATCTTATTTAACCCATTAAGGACCTATGACTGTCCTGGACCGTCATAAGTTAAACACTCCCATTGCCACACAGAGCGATGGGAGATTGCGGACTGGCTGTAACTAAGTTCTATGGTACCGGGGCACTTTGTTACAGCCAGTAACATTGTTGCAACATGTGATTTGCTTGATTAACGAATCACATGTTGAAAAATCAGATTGACAGGGACACACATCTCTCTGCCTCCTTCCACCTTCCACTTCTGAGGTGGAGAGAAACTGATGCATCGTATTCCAAAGTTTAAAAAAAAAAAAAAAACAATTGTGTGCTTACTTATGGCTTGAGAAATAAGAAAATAAAGACCTCCGCTCCCTCCCCCTTCTCATGCGTCCGCTGTACAGACGGCGGCTCTTCAGGAGCGCTGTCATCTAGATGTCGAAGTATAATTACTTCATCGGAATGGTCCACAACGTGTGCTTGAAAGCCAGGCACACATTGTAGACCATACCGATGAAGTAATTATACCTAGATATCTAGATGACAGCGCTCCTGAAGAGCCGCCTACAGTCGGGCGACCGGATTCTGCCTCTGACAGCTTTACAGCTAGTCAGGCAGAAAGGGGAGGGAATGGAGGACTTTATTTTCATATTTCTCTCAAACCATAACTGTTTGAGAGAGAGGAGTAAGCACGTTGAATATTTGTGGTTTTTTTTTTTTTTTTTTTTTTAATTGCAGCTACGATTTAGGACATACAGTTTATGGGACTATACTATCCCTTTAAGTGAAATCCACCTCAGATTTTCCTGGTCCTTAAGGGGTTAAAGGAGTGATTTTTATACAGTATGTTGTTGAAAACAAGTGGCATAGGTATTTCTCATTGACAGCTAGTATGGTGTACTGCACTGTAACAACAAAATAAGACTTGGAGTTGTGCAAACTTACATTCATTGTTCTCCGTGCTAGCTTTTGTAAAATCTCATTTTCTGATGCCTAAAATATACTTGTGTATAATCTGTGGGGGTGCCCCCATTTCTGATCATATTTGAGTGTCTGGTAGTGTTTAAGTGCTTGTTCTGCAGTGACTTTAAATGAACTTGAAAAAGGTAACTTTTCTGAATCGAAGTGGGAGGTAATGTCACTAGATTTTCACAATATTCTCTCTTCACACTTAACGAAGTCTACACATAAAAAGTACACTTACGATTGTATTTTAGGGATCTTAGATAAAAATATCTACATTATGCAGAGGCTAACTGGAATTTCATGATATTTAAAAGTATGTAACACAATATAATTTAAGCATTCCCCTATGGAACACAAGATCTACGGGGTTGAGCTTCCTTCCTCTAGAGGGAAGAGCACTACAAAAAAGACAGGATCTTTGGAGTGGAGACTCTCATCTTCCTCCGGCTGAAGCTTCTTGCCCATCCAGATTTAAGTGGCCTCTCAAGCGAAGAGGAATGAGACAGAATTGCTATTTGCTTTTAGGTCTCAAAAAAAAAAAAAAAAAAAAAAAAAAAATATATATATATATATATATATATATATATATATATAATAATTATACACAGTTTAGAAGTTTTGTAGAAACGGCACACACAGGATCCTTTTGCGATGTGAAAGATGGTTACATTTATTTAAATCGACGTTTCGGCCGACACAGCGGCCTTTCTCATCTTGAGAAAGGCCGCTGTGTCGGCCGAAACGTCGATTTAAATAAATGTAACCATCTTTCACATCGCAAAAGGATCCTGTGTGTGCCGTTTCTACAAAACTTCTAAACTGTATGTACTTTTTTCTATTGACACGAGCACCCAGGTCAAACACTTTAATCAGCGTGTGCAACCCAACCTCGATGACTGTTTATATATATATATATATATATATATATATATATATATATATATATATATATATATATATATAAAAAAAATAATTTTGCTTTTGTCTCGAATATGAGGCTGTAAAATCCCCCATTAGGCGGGCTCCCATCACTGGATTCTTTGCATTGCTTGGTTAAGAGTATTTATGTACTATTTCCCTGCAGAGGTTGGCTTAGAAGTGTACCTCATTGCTGAATGTCTCAGATCTGCATGTCAGCCTGAAGAAGGGAGACTGGCGAGTTACCCCTTGGAGTGCCATGGCCCTTTGTTATGTCCCACTATTCTGACATCCACTTTCAGGAGATACTATAGGCACTCATTTTATTTCTTATTTCCTTCCCTTACATTTCTATAATATAAAGGTGGCTGCCTTACTTCATATCTTATTAACCCTTTTAGAGTCATTCGGGGCTATTGGACACCTTATTTATTCACCTATGCTTGTCTGCATCATTGTGTTCCTAGTATCCTTTTGACATATTGCACGCATAAGAGCGTGTGGCATTTAGGCACTATAACTAGATCGCCGGCTCCAGGAGCACCAGATCAGAATCTCTCATGAATCAAAAGGGAGAGAATCGTATGGCACCTCATAAAATGTCGCCACTGCCGCATACCTTACTTTCGCCCAGTCTTTTATAGCTTGTTTGTGCCATCCAACCTGCACTCAAGCTGTCTGTCCTGGGCAATGAATATTAAAATGATCTCTGTGTGGGAGTACATCATGAGGACATTAGGGAGATAATTCCCATCAAGGTATGGATGTTAAATGTGTTAAACATCATGATGTACTCCTCACACAGAGGTCATTTTAACTTTCATTGCCCAGCAGAGACAGCCGGAGTGCAGATTGGACGGCACAAACAAGCTATAAAAGCCTGGGTGAAAAAGTAAGGTGTGCTATATTCTGATATGGCAATCTTGAAGCCGGTGACCTAGTTATAGTTCCTAAATCTTATGTGTTTGACATTTCAAAAGTAAACCCAAGGGACACATGGGGAAAGCCAAACCTAAAGATTCTGGGGC
Source organism: Rhinophrynus dorsalis (assembly GCA_037306005.1). Taxonomy (NCBI): domain Eukaryota; kingdom Metazoa; phylum Chordata; class Amphibia; order Anura; family Rhinophrynidae; genus Rhinophrynus; species Rhinophrynus dorsalis. Next base: position 255,030,827 of record CM074722.1, read on the forward strand.
CTCCTTAACCCTATAGTGCATTGTTCCTTATGCCATGCTTGGTTTCCAGGGGAATATTCTGGTTCCCCATGCCCCCTTGTGCATTGTGGCCCCTACTACACCTCCAGGGCCCTCCAGCACTGATTAAGATCGAGCCTGAGTTAACTCTGATCCTCTGTGGCATCCATTCCCTCATCCCTTCAGGGGGTTCTCCACCCATTGCAACCCATGCTCCCATCAGACAAATCTATCCTGTTTTCATGGGACGCGCAACTAATTGGGGAATTAACTGATGAGGAGATGGTATCTGAGGAAGAATATATGCACTGTTCCTTGTCCTTTAGGGATTCCTGTGAGATTGACCCTTACCTCAGTGGCTTATTGGAAAGCTGTTGGACACATTCATGTGTGAGGCCTCTGATTGGGGATCTACCTCTCCAGATATGTTCCAGAGATGCAAGAAAGACTCCCCAGTTTTTCCTCCTAACACCTTAGATCAGGTTCTACTGGAGGAATGGAAGACTCCACATAAGAGATTTTTCCTTAAAGGGGAAGTTTCCCCACCAAGACACTTATTTGATTCATCTACTAACATTGTATATAGACTGGCTAGTGTGTGTGTGTGTGTGTGTGTGTGTGTGTGTGTGTGTGTGTGTGTGTGTGTATATAATACATAATTATACACATTCATATAATTTATTATATATCAGGGCAAAAGGTCCTTCAATCAAAGGCCCGAGACTGTGTGCTGTCTCTTTTCTGTCCAGGATGGCCCAGGCTATGTATATTTTTGTAACCAAAGGGTATGCATAAATTTAATATATTTCAAATCTTCTGGCTGTTCAAACTGTGTTAAGCATGCAACATCATAAATTTTGCCCTTTTGCTGGACGGTAAATAGAGGGTGACATTTCAATAGTAAACCAGCCAGTGGAGAGTCCTCTTGAGGTGTTTTGTTCTGGGGATTTCCTTCTTTTCTTCTCTCTTTTGGTACTTCTGTGCCACTCTGCAATATGGGAATCAGGTGTTTGAGCTGGAGGAAGAAGAGGGATACTCCATTTCAAATTCTTGTTTTTTCTGAAGTGCACTGCCCTCTGGAGGAGAGAGCTCAACCCCATGGTTCCTGTGTTCCATATGGACTAATAGAAAAGTATTTCACTAAGTTCACTAAGATCATTTTTTATACTTGGTACTATGTATTAGGCATGATTCTTTTGGCAGGACCCCAAATTCCTTTTACTGAAACTTTTAGAGCCTTCAATGACATGGGTTTGGGTCTGTGAGTCTTGTAACAAAAAAAAAGAATCCTGTTTTCCTCAATGGACATATGATCCAGTACCAGTTATTTCTTTGGAGAACCAATACATTTAGAACTTTATTCATAGTGGCAGTTGGTATATTCCATCCAACTTAAGGTAAGTTTAAGAGGTGCTTGTTTTCATTTTATGGAAGGAGGCAAAGCTTCCATTGTATTTTGGCCAAAGATTTATTATGCAAATGGATTAATAAATTAAACAAATCTAGATCGGCTTACAAAAATCATAAAAATATAACTGCATTGTGTGTCCTAAAATGCTGTTTCATTGTAGCCTTTGTAGGGCAGGTGACCAATCGGCACTTTAACTGTGCTTTAATTGAAAGGGAATAAAACACACATGTGGGAAACCTGAGATTTGGGCATCTAACATGCTTATCTTAACATTTATAAGGTGATGTGACTAATTGGCCCATAACATATTTCACTGAGTTGCAGGTATTTTGTCGCACGTTTACCTATGCATTTAGGGCAGACTACTATGTATTTGGTAATCCCATGAGTGTTGAAGTAAGTTTGTATAGTGCATGATTCATCCAGATGACTGCATTATACAATGCTTAATTTCTGGACTTCAGTATGTGCTATTAGAGGGATTCTTAAAGGAACAATTAGGCACCCCCCCCCAGGAACTGGAATTTTCTATTTGTAATCAGGTGATGATGTTCCTATACTGCAGAGCCATAGTTTTACTCCTCTTCCATAGTGCATTATAAAAAGCTTTGCCCTTTATAATTAAGCTATCAAAATGATTCCCACATTAGAAGTAGCCATATTGTTCCTTAAATAAGCATATTAATAGGCTTTTTCTTAAGAGAAAAAAAATTCCTTTGTACATTCAGCTGAAATTCTTGCATTACAGAAGTTTGTGTAGGAATCTAAATATTTATTTAGTAATTTAAATTTACTATCTGTCCATTACCACATAAGATTCATTAATACTTGAACTGAATGTTCATTAAATGTTTAGCTTGTGCTATATATAATACAACTGTTTATGCTAGTGTTTTTGAAAATTGGAAATGTATGCTATGTAGGTATTGCTTATTTGCATTAAAAAAGCTGGATTGTAAGCCTGTTTACCAACTATACTGCTGCAAAACATTCTGTGCACGTCTTTCAGCTGTTCAGGGTATTGGGCCAAGTAATGCATTATTAGTGCAGTGTGCAGCCCTACTGAATCATTACTAGCAGGAAGATTAGCACCCCTCCTTGCCCTAAGCCTCCTCTTCATGCCTGGTTGCTGTCAGGATTTTTAACCAAATTTTCAGGAAGAGAGTCCAGGGTTTCCTAATAAATGATATAGACAAATTAACTGCTTATTTAGTCTTTAAACTGGTGCCATCGGATCACATTTGGATTGAAGAAATCTGGGAAGTATTGCCTGCAATCTGTTTAAAGCATTCTGGTTTAACTGAAATTCTAGATATGCTCTCATCTAATACCTAACAACCTCTGAAGTCTATACTTCCAGCCACCCATAGTTCAGTTTCAAATATCTGACTTGTTGCTTTTGACCATTTTAAATGGTATAGGCTTCTAATTTGTGTTATGCACTTGTTGGTTGTATTTTGACAGTATAGCACTAACCACAAAATTAAAGATGTATGGGTGGGGGTTTGTAGTGTTGACTTTTCAGTGTGTGTTTTTGGTGCATTGTCTGCCAACAGAGGATTAAATTGCGCATATACTAAGGCATTGGTTGTTCTGTATAGGGCACACTTTCTAACACTCAGTACCTCATTTTTACAGGTTATGCAAGCACAATTTGCGCAAGACAACAACCCAGATGCACAAACGCTGCAGAAATTGTCAGAAAGAACAGGCTTAAGCAGACGTGTAATACAGGTAAATGTCTAATTCCGTGCAGTGTAATTGTTTGATGTGAGAGTTGTGCATGTCTTTTTGTACCTTCTGTGAGTACTCCAGTAAGTGAATCAAACACAACTGTCCCTCTCCTTCACCTCCCCCATCCCTAGTGCTTCTTTATCCTTCACCCTCCCATCCCTCACACTGCTTCTAGTGGAAGGCTTTGAAGCCTCCAAGGTGTGTTTTTATCAGAGCAGGTGGCATGTATGAGGTGCCCTGTTGTGTGCCTATACCAGCTTCGCCGTAGCTCCATTTTCTTCCCCCATCATTCCCTCCCTCCCTCCCGGCATTATTTAGAAATCTAACTTCAGAGACTCCACAGACATGTGCTGATCTGTGCACCGTCCTGGTCTCCTCTGATTGGTAAGAGGGAGTTGCATTGTATCTTAATGTACAGAAAGGGATGGACCACGCAGGTGCATGGATTCCTTTACTACAGGATGCCTGCCAGTGAGTCTCCGAAGCAGCATTTCTAAATAATGTCGCACTTGCTAAGTATGATAAAAGTATTGATTATACTTAATGCAATATAAAAAAAAAAAAAAATATTTGGGGGGCACTATAATATGCATGATAGTTCAGCTTTAAAGGACTAGAGGAGTGTGCAGCACATTATAAAACAAAAGTTTTGCCAAGGCGCATGTGCCTTAAAGGGGTACATTCACATACCAAAAACTTTAGTGTAGTGGTTTAAACCACTACAACAACATTAACGGTGGTGTGTGTGTTGGTTTTTTTTCTTACCACGTATAGAAGTTAGGAAGCTTTAAAATGTGTCACTTCAGGGTTCTGCGGCATGAGTCTGCGGGACTTCCCAGCTGCCCCAGGGAGCGTGTTCACTCTTCCCTTCGTGTGGCCATTTATGTGGTCTAACGTTACAGCAAGCTCTGTTTACCATGCTACTGAGCTTGCAACCTTGTTCTTTATTCTCTTAGGTGCTTAGAATCTCCCAGTGCATTTCTTCCCAGTGTGTTGGAGGACTCTACCTTTCTTGTGGTTAATCACTTCTGGTGATATTGTTTCTTGACTTGTAGAAAGTGGATTATTTTTCTGGCTGATTTTAAAATTTCCCTTCCTCTTTTGCTAAGGTTTGGTTTCAGAACTGTAGAGCACGCCATAAGAAACATGTTAGTCCAAATCATTCATCAACTGCACCAGTGACAGCTGTCCAGCCCTCTAGGCTATCGCCACCAATGTTAGAAGAAATGGCCTATTCTGCATACGTACCTCAAGATGGATCAATGCTGACCGCTTTGCACAGTTACATGGACAGTAAGTAAATTTGAATGTGAATACAGTTAAGATATTTCACATGCACCAGTTATTAGCAGGTATGCAGTATTTTTGCATGTCCTTTTATTATTAGGACATACATACCTCCCTTCCTCCCTTCCAGTCTACCATGAATAATGAAATCCTATTGTGTATTGATTCCTAAAACAAAAAGAAACCATAAGTTGATGGGGTGCTAACGATTCCTATCTCAAGTGTGTTTATGATAATCCTAGTGAGCAAAACCACTTGCATAGTATAATAAACTGGCTACTTGATCCAGGCTATAAAAAGTACATGCCAAACCACCCTGCTCTGGGTGTCTGCAATGTCATCTGCTGGTGAGTCTCTGAAGAAATTTGCTTTCTAAGTAATGCCAGACTTAATGATAATGGAAGGCGTTATATGCTTAATTCTATGGTAAAAATTAACATGGGGGGTACCTTTATATGCATGATGGTTCTGCTTTAAACCTGACCTGTTGTCCTGAAACTTGTCGCTTTAGTCTCATTTGACTTGATCTAAATTGCACTAAGTTTTAGCCAACTGTCCACTCCATAGTTGAATGTGTGCACCTACATGTGCGTATTATAAATTGTTTAAAAAAAAAAAAAAAATAAATAAATAAAAAAAAATAAGCAGGTAATAGTCTCTGTAGACTCCGTTAACCCTTTGAGTGCCAGAGGGGTACGCAACGCATTGCCTTGCAATGTGTTGCGTACCCTTCTGGCACTCAAAGGGTTAAATCCAATGCATACCCATACATTTCCACTGTGATCAAATCTCCTTAAGTGGTACACCCCACATAGTGCATCTCACAGATGTAATCAATGATGCGTTACAACGGACGATGAGTAATTGATTATCTAATTGAGATCACTTTCCTTGTTGCATTGGACAGCCATTTACTGGTGGCCAGAACATTTTTGAAAGACCTCACACCTCTGCATATTAATATGGCTTGGTTCCTACTGTACCCATCCATATCTGATCCACCAGGCCCAATGTCTACTAAACACATTCTCCGCTCTCTTAGAAATGTTTGTTTAACAGGGATATTTGAGGATAGACCTTCTAATCTTAGATATAGTTAGTCCAACAAACTGCACAAGGAAGACTAGGTATAAGATTAGAAGGTCTAGCCTCCAATATCCCTGTTAAACCAACGCAGGAGGATACTACTTGCTAAGGAATCTCTTGTAACTCTGATATACCTCAGAGTCTAACAGACACAGTTTTGACTTATCCTCCTGAATCGTTTGAAGGGGACATTGATCCTGGCTCTTTGTCATCTACTACTGTAGTTAAGAAAGGTGTTAGAATAATCACTCTTTAAAAGAACATTCTCAAATTAAGAGGCAAATAATCCTTTGGGAACAAACCTGGTCCTCTGTCACTATAAAATGATCAGTTGCTTATATATTAGGAGGATTGTGCTCTTATATAAAAATGTATTTATTGTATGAAATTTCTATCTAATGTCCAGGAATAAAGTAATGAATTTATGTACATAGAATTACAAAGTTTATAACAATGTTGCCAAATCTGGTCCCCATAGTAGTACCATTCTCGTGGAGATGGTGACTGCCCTTGAATGTAATGAAATTATGGTGTGTATACACAGATTTTAATATAAAGGCCCTGTGTGTAGGCATAAATGTCCTTATCAAGAAATCATATTAAAGTGGAACTTTCACCTCTAATACACTCTCATATGATAAAGCTAGTAAAATGGTATGTATATTTTTTTTTTTCGTTTTTTTTTTTTTGCTCTATTTTCATACTTTAGTAGACTTTTGCTCTAAAATGTAGACTTCATGTGGGCACTTTCGCATTCTGCGGTGCATGACTTCCCCAGTCCTCAAATTCTCCTAGCTCTCCCAGGGAGCGCGTTCACGCTTCGCTTCATATTGATGTGCATTGTGTATATTGTAACAGCAAGCTCAGAATAATGACAAATGGAAATTGCTGTTACAATATACATGATTCACATCAATACGAAGGGAGGTGTGAATGTGCTCCCTGGGAGAGCTGGAAGGGAGGTGGGAGAAGAATTTGAGGATTGGGGAAGTGCTGTACCGACTTTACCCTGCACTGTAGAATGCGGAAGTGCCCACATGAAGTCAACATTTGTAAGCAAATATTTACTTGTGTATGTACATAGCGAGAGGGAAAAAAGCCATCCACATACCATGTTTACTAGCATAATCATATGAGACAAAATGTATTGGAGGAGAAAGTTCCCCTTTTACTACTGTTAATCCAATAACTACAATCCAGTGAGAATCTGTCAATAACCGGGTTCATGTCCCTCAAACACAAGGCCAGTGTTTCATTGTAACTGGAAATCAACCTTGTGAGATTTTAGGTGAGGCAGTTAAATTTTGATGTTCAGTCGCTGTAGTTAAATTTTGCCCATGATAATGAGTAGGTGTGTTGGTACTCTGCTAGAACGTGAATCAGTTGCCGCCTCCAGGTTATGTAAAGTAGGTTTGCGCTTACTTTTGCAAACCTGTTTATGGGGCACTTTGAAGATGATAAATATATTTGGACAAATAATCCTTTGGGTGCCAACCTCTATCATTAATATATGACTTGATAATAAATTGGTGGGGAGATGGTGCCCATATGAGATTTGTAATTCACACAAAATCCGTACAATGAGATGTGCATTTTTTTCTTGGAAGTAGAATTGTGTTTGTAACAAGGGCTCTGCTGGTTTGAGTGTTCTTTTAAGAGCATTGATTCTGATTTCTTACCTCCTGCAGTCATCACCGCATTATTCAACCAATTCGGGAGGATAAGAAGCAACTGTTCTGGACTGTTACACTATTAGACTATAATATGCAATGGTTGTGTGAGTGATTTGCAGGGGAGATTACTTTTAAGATGGTCTACGTGAGTTTGTTGAACAGGGTTGTTGAGAGCCAGGCAGTTGTATAGATCTTTTACTCTTTGATATATTTTGAGAGCAATTAGGAGACTGCACCCAGGGTGAAGAGACACTGCTCAGGCAGGTTGGTGCACTTGCATGTACTTTTACTAGCTTGGCTCCAGTAGCTGGTCCATCATACTACACAAGTGACTTGTTCATGATTATCCTAAATTCACTTGAACATGGGTATCTTCAATGCCCCCATCTGCTTAGTTTCTTTTTGTTTGAGGGTCACCATTCTTTGTGGGGAGCAGTGACTTCACCTGGGTATTGAGGGAAGGCAGTAAGAAACGTTCATCTGTCTGGCTGCTGGAGGAAGATTTTTTTTTTTTTTTTTTTTTTTTTTTTTTTGTAGCGTGTAACCTGTGACCCTGTTCCTTGTTTTTGTGCACTGACGATTTTCAAAAGTCCGGCAGGGATGGGGGAATGTAAGCTTATTTGTCAATGCATTTTAGCTCTTGTTGGGGAAGGGGGGGGGGGTATTGTGTGTTTTACAAAAAAAAATAAAAAAAAATTACATCTTCTACACGAGGATTTGCAGTGGTACAAATAAAACAGAATAAAAATAAAGGAATGGAATAACTATTTACCACCACAACTATAAGCAAAGCTTTACAGTTTAAAGTGGAACTTTCAACTTAAAGTTTGCATATTTGAAAACTGCATTAAAACTGACTGCCATGTTAGCCAAAAGTCTACCATATGTATAGTTCATGAGATGTCCACCCTTTTATTTCTGGGTGAAGTGAAACTGTACATTTCCTGGTACTGCACAAAGCTTCATTAGCATATGAAATGTAATTGAAATTATAATTGGCATATAAAACATCACACATACAGCAATTGGCATATGGTAACAAGTGGGAATGTATTAACTACATTTGCTGGTCTTTTGGTTAACATGATATATAGGCAGTTTTTAATGCAGTTTTCAAATATGGAAACAAATTGAGGTGAAAGCTCCACTTTAAGGGTTCACATAATCTTAAAAGTGCTTAGAAAAATGAAACACGAAGTTTGGGATACCTGCTCCAAAGCTTACAATCTAAAGTTGTAAAGGGAGATATACAGAGTACATAAGGGTTAAGCGAGTAATAGTGCTAGAGATTTGGTCGGGATAGGGGACACAACGTAAATATGAGCTCTTGATGTATGAGGTTAATGCCTTCTAGCTTGACTAACTGTTGAGTGTAATTTTAAGGGAAGTGCAGGCTGGGAGGCAGAGCATTCCACCAATAAGGAGCAGTGAGAGAATTTTGATATGAGAAAGCTGTAGACACAAGGCTGATCGTATGTGGCAGCATGGAGCATAACTGGAGATCGGAGTGGATTGAATTAGAGAAGCTATATCTGGAGTTTGATAGGCAGCCATTGGAGATGGTGGGGCAGGGACACACAGGTGACATTAAGGTAACTTGTGCTGCAGCATTCTGTATGAATTGACTTGTATGGAGTTTGGAGGCAGGAAGACTAGTGCTGGATTCTATTGCATGTGCTAATTTTATCACTGCTGTTATCTCCAGTTTTCCCCATAGACTTCAATAGGAAAATGTTTGATAAAACAGGTGTTAACATTGATCTCCTGCAATAGAATCCAGCCCCAGATCTGTTACAGTAATCCATATGAGATACGATGACTGCATGTGTAATAATTTAAAAAAAAAAAAAAAAAAAAACACAGAGCACCAAATAACGTATATACCCAATTGTATAAATGTAAAGTGATGTATTCACATTAATGAGTGGTCAGACCTTTGATACCAAAATAATCTGACAAGCTTGTCTATGGGGAAATGAGACCCATCACGGTTCAGGAAACTCAAAATTCTTTGGGTGATCAGCTCCAAGTGGAACAGGCAGAGGCTTCACTTGAAAAATATTTATTAAAAGAACAAAAGCACAATGCTGTGTGTTTTATTCTTTTAATAAAATAAAATCTTTTTCAAGTGTGTCTTTTGTCTGTTCCAGTTGGGAGCTGATCAGCCAAAAGAGCTAATCATGAGTTATCTGAACGGGGACAGGTATAACTTCTCCATAGGCTAGTTTGTCAGATCATAGTGGTATCATAGGTCTTATCACTCATTAAAGGGATAGTAATGTTTCATAATAAAAGCAGCTCTAATTAATCATCATAGTATTTGGACTTTGGAGAGTGTAATTTCAATTCTGTCAGAGTTGTAGGTCAAGAGTAATTCAATGACAAAGTATCCCCCTCCCACCCCCTTTTACTGATATCACACTGTTCAGCCAGAGCAGAAGGGAGGTGCCCAGGTAGACTGCAGAGAGGGACAATCTTCAATTAAGATAAGGGAAAAACCTGAAAAGCTTGTCAAGGGGGCAGAGATTTAATTGTTTTCATAGGAAGAAGATTGTCCTGTACTGTTATCTGTCTGGTCTATGGACTGCACTCCACATCTGAGAAGAGATGGCTTACACTAGGTAAAAGGGACAGGAGGGAGAAACTTTGCTTGTGAATATCTCATAAACCATAAAGGTTTGAGAGATAAGACTTGTATCATTCTTCATGATTTTTTAATGCCTACAAAATAAAATAAAGTTAAAACAAAGTATTACTATCCCTTTAATGTGAGTACGTCACTTTATATATACAATTGTGTATGTGCATTATTACACTATTTGGCGCTCTTCTTTGTGTGTGTGTGTGGGTTTTTTTTTTTTTTGTTTTTTTTTTTTTTTTTTTTTTTAATATATAATCTACAAACCACTTTGGGGGAGAGTGATTGATTCTTGAAGTGAGCAGCCATCGGAATTGGAATCCTTAAATAGTGATGCTGCTTCTGGATCAGTTTAATTGTCCAGTTGTCTTGTGATGTTGAATTGGGCTTAAGCCTTGTCTAACACTCCTCTTGTATGCACTGTAGGGTGTTGGTGGTCCAATTCTTTTAAGACTGGTATACATAAGGGGTGCCCCTGGTTTCTTCTCCCTTCCCTTCTTGCAGTGTGTAATCATTTTAGCTGTGGAAGAATAGAGGAAGGGACAGATTTAATTATATGTTAAGTGGCAGGATTTAGTGATGGGTTTAGTGTGGAAAAAGAATGAGCAGCACCTATTATTCTAGGCACTGTGATAATTATACTGGATTATTGGTAGTGCCATTTTACTGTTACCTGGATGGGCACTTCTGGGCCAGCTCTAGTAGGGATGATGATTAGCTCTGTTTTGGCTTGAGATGCCTGAGCCTGAACTGACAGGCAATCTAAGTTTGGACTGAATATCGGGAGTCAGTTGGGGTGCAGATCAAGCTGGGTGTCATCTGCATAGATGTGATGGTCCAAATGAGTTAATTAGTTCAGTGTTATGTAAAGAGAACATTAGCAGTTCTAGTACAGAGCCTTCAGGAAAACAAAGAGTAGTGAACTAGAGGATGAAGAGGCAGCAGTGGAGATGCTGAAGGGTCAGTTGATCAGATAAGAAGGCAGCTGCAGTGTGTAGATCATGGACCACACCTGTGAACAGTTTCTGTAGAGTGAACAGTGACTGGATGAGGTGAGAAGGAAGTGGATCAAGTGCACATGTAGTTAAGGGAGAGGAGGATAGTGGGTGTTTACAAGGGGGGTCGATATTTTCCCAGATGCAGACTACCTTAGCTTTGAATAAACTCTAGCAGTTGTATAGCATTTAGGAGGAAGGCAGATGGAGTGTGGAGCAGTGGGGGAGTCAAAGGTAGAGAAGACAGCAGGTGTTTGATTTATGCATTTAAATGAATTGCAGAAAGGGTTTTGTTTGTGTTTTTAGCCTGGGACAGAGCAGAATTAAAGGAGGAATTTGTAGTGGAAAGAGTCTGCCAGTGAGTCAGACTTGCTCCAGAGTTGGAGGAAGCCTAGGTTTTTATTAAACCATGGCTAGGGTTATTTTTACAGAAACTGAACCTGCATGTTGCTTTCTCTCCACAGAGATGAATACCGGACAGAAGTATATGTTCTGACAAGGCTTAGTGTCTGGATTAATGGGAATGGATGAAAGCCCAGTAGCCAGGGAGGACTGTAAAGCAGTAAATTTGTGACTTGAGGTTAATTGAGGAATGGAGGGGGGGGGGGGAGGTTGCGGAATATATATAAGCCATACTGAATATTACAAGATAGTGATCAGTTAGAAACGTGGAGATATTAAAATTGGCATACAGCCTCTAGTGAACACTGGGGGGGGGGTGAGATTCACTATGATTACTTCTCTACACTCACTTCTCCAGTTCCTATGTTATTCTATAACGCCTATACACTAAGATGGCCAAACCTGAAGAAATCTTAGTGCACAGGCTCCATCTAATAACATAAGAATTGGAGAAGTGATCAACTGGAGAAGTCCTCTCCACCTTTATCACCGCTTGGTGAATCTTGCCCACGGTCTAAGAAGTAACCATCCTTGTGAGTACTCTCAGCTGTTGACTGGTGTAGTCCAAAGGCAGATGCTTAAGAGAAAAAGCAGACTGCCCAGGAGACCATCCACATGCCAATTGAAGTCCCCAGAGGAAGGGAAGGTATCTGTCACCAGGAAAATGGAAAGCAATGGTTGAGTTAAAAAGGAAATTAACTATGTACATGGGGAGTTGGAGAACAGCAACCTGCAGATAGTGAAACTAAATAGACAGCATGGGACTCAAGAGGAGAAGCAGAGGGTAATTTGATTAAAGTCTGAATCTTCTTGTGGAGATGTCACTTAACCGCTTTTTTTTTTTTTTTTTTCTCCTCCTCCTTTGTGTGAGTGTAAGCAGACTTTAAATGGCTTTGAATAACTGACAATAAATTCTGCTGTTGTGTTACTGCTGCATTAAAGGCGGAGTTATATTCAGGGATCTAAATAGGGGGGAATTAAAAATTCCTGTTGACGTTAAATGGGGTTTTATACCCTTTTTAATGTTAAATTGGTTTCCTTGACAGAGTATCACACCCCTGGATGTCTTCATGTTTGACTACATCTCTTAACACGATTTGCCAGCCAGTGGGTAGCTGAGCAATGATGGATGGTCTAGTCCATCTAGAGGCCAGGGTTTACCATCCTTGTTCTTTAGGTCTTCTTGTATGCACCTGTTCTAACACTTTGCTTTCTCTTCCAGCTCATTCTCCGACTCCTCTTGGTCTTCAGTCGTTGCTGCCCCACTCCATGACACAACTACCAATAAGTCATGCATAAAATGTTTGGTTTTTTATATATATATATTTTTTTGCAAGAATGTAAATGTTTGGATATAACATTATCATTTATTGTGTATAATATAATTGATGCATTTTCTTTTTATATGCGTATGTGTAAAAATATAGAGCTCCCCTACAATGCTGAATGATGTGATGCTTTGCCCTTGCATCCTTCCACAGCGAAGGGGTGACTATACACATCAGTTTAAGGACCATGTTTCTGCCCCTTGGCATGTGAGTATTAATGGGATGTTCTTAAAGGACCATTAAATTCTATAGGCCTTGTGGAGCAATTCTGGGGCAAACCAGCTGCACCACGAGGAACAAATAAAAATTCCCATTGATTTATTTTCAAAGTGGATCTATCGCCCCTATACAAGTTAGTTTCTATATAATCAAACTATTAAGGCTAAGTGCAAAAAACCATATTAATTTCGTTTTTAAATCTGTTTGGCTGAGATTGAATTAATAAATGCTGCCCTGCACCTACTTCCAGACAGACTGCAGGTACAGCTGTGTATCCGCAGTCTGTCACTCTGCCTCTGCTCCCCTCTCTTTAACCAGCCTCCTCCAATGACTGAGGCTTTCTGCATGTAAACTGGAGCAACCTCTAGCCAATGAGAGCACTCCAGCTTAGAGGCAGGAAGCCTCCATCATTGGAGGAGGCTGGTTAGAGGGAGAGGACTGAGCCGAGGCAGAGTGACAGACTGTGCGGGTACAGAACTGTACCCACAGTGTGTCAGGAAGTAGGTGCAGGCATCATTTATTCATTCAATTTCGGCCAAATAGAGATTTAAAAAACAAAAATTAATAGTTTTACACTTAGTTGCTATATAATCGAACTAGTAAGGCTAACCTGTATAGGGGTGATCCCCTTTTAAGGGATTTAACCCCCTAGAATGCTATACCGTTCTTCAATGTGAGACCTCCCTAGCATTCAAGAGTATAAGTCCCATTTAAAGTGGATCTATCACCTCTAAAAGTTATGCTTATTATGTAGAGGATATATTCATAAGGGTAAATTTAAAAAAAAAATAAAAATCAATAAAACCCGCTATTTGTGTTTAAACAAATAGTTTATAGCGTACCCTTAACCCTACTTCCTCAAACTTCTAATGTTGCACTTCCCCTTCCCACTACCCATCCTTCTCTGATGACGAAGGCTGTCTGTAAGCTGGAGTGATGTCATTGGCAGAGATCAATATCTAGCTAATGAGATCGCTCCAGCTTAGACAGCCTCCGTCATCGGAGGAGGCTGGGTAATGAGAAGGGGCAGTGCGGCAAAGGAAGTTTAGGAGGAAGTAGGGTGTAGGGCACTCTATAAACTATCTTTTTAACACAAATAGTGTTTGTGGGTTGTTTTTTTTAAATCCATAAGGTTTTCACCCTTTGTGTATATATCCTCTCTATAAAAAGCATAACTTTTATAGAGGCAATAGATCCACTTTAAATCTTGGGGAATGTCTTTCACCTGTGGTGCAGTTGGTTTGACCCAGCATATCTCCAACTGCAATCGTGGATAAGCCCTTATGCCTTCAGCATCTTTTTGTACTGTCTGGAAATAGTCCAACCTAGTTATGTGTTTGTTAATTTATTGGTCATCATAAAAGCACTTTGCCAAAAAAAGGTCTGACAAGTGTGCAAAAAAGTTTACAATTTTTTTTTCTTTTGTGAAATTGTAATTGTCATTAGTTTGTATTTGTAAATTATTACAAAGGTGCATAATATGTATTTTGAGTTTCTTAAACTTCTAAATTTTTATCTGTGAACTAGCAAATTCAGTTGAACAACTTTTTTTTTTTTTTTTTTTTTTTTCTTCTCCTTCCATTTTGGAATGAACTGAATAAAGCTTTGATTTACAGCAAGCTATATTGGATTCCCTTAAATCTGTTTTATAATTGACTGCCTCTGCATTAGGGCCATAAGTGCAAAGCCCAGAGGAGCAACTCTGGGGTAAATCCGCTACACTCTGGAACAAATCGGTTCTCACTGATTTCAAATGGGACATTCATCCTTTAGAATACTTTCCACTTCTCCAGTGCTTCATTGTGCTTTCTAGCAGTAAAGGGGGGTTATGCACTAAGGCGTGATAAACCAGTGATATCACTTCTCCTCTAGTATGTTATTCTATGGAGCATATGCATCAGCCTATCCAAAGATGGAGAACTCTTAGTTATCTCCTTGTTATGCCCTCTGTTACCCCTTAGTGCATCTACCCCATTGAGTTAAGCCACATTTAAATCTATTGGATTTTAGGGATGTGTGTTAGTCCCCCTGTGGTGCAGTTTGTTTGCCTCAAAATTACTCTAGTGTTCTTTTGAACATAAGGGCCTAAAGCATTAAACCATTAAGTGCCAGAGAGGTATCCAACACATTGCAATGCACTAGATACCATTATGGCACTCAAACAGGTTAACCAGGCAGTGCAGGTTCTGTGCATTGGTACAGCCTTATTCTACTAAAAGGTATGCAAGGGTATGAAGCTACTTGCCTTTACAAAAAAAAGTTCTCCAGTTCTACTGATTTTTAGAAGAATTTCCTTCTTGAAAGCCCACCAATTTAAGCACTGGTGTCTCATAAGGGTTCAGCTAGGTCCTAAATGGCTATATAGCAGAGCTGAATATAATACTATCTCTGCTGCTCAAACCTGATCTTTTCAGGTGCATTATCTGAATAGCCTGAAACTTAAGTGGTGCTGTTGCTACCCCGTCCTATGTAAAGCTCTAGTCAGATGGCCATGAACCTCTATAGGATGGGGTAGCAACAGCAGCACTATAAGACTTCAGGTCACTGATATAATGCACCTAAAAAGATAAAGTATGAGTGCAATAACTTGACTAAAATACCTCTTATCGGTGGAAGTGCCCTTGAATTAATCTTCATGAGTAAAACTAAAATCTCTAAGATCAAATATGAAGGAAAAATAATCACAGAAAGAGGGAGATGCACTTGTTAATGACTGGTGTCGTCACTATATGCACAAACATAATTGCATATTTGTTGGCAGGTGACCATCAAAGCAATATAACATATCCCTTCAGCATGGAGTGCTCTCTGTACATGTATCCTTGCTTTCAATACCTGTCAGATGTAGAGGTATCAAGACACAGATCCAGGGAGCTCATTGTCAGAGACATGTTTATTGAGGAAATGTATAGGCAATTTGACTTTACATACCCTGCACTTGGAATATATAAAGTAAACACTAAAAGGTTAAAAGGAATATTAATCAATGGGAGTGTATTTCTTCTATACCATTATTTACACAAACAAAGTTTATATGTGCATTAATCTAGTTACAGAAGTAACTGACACTGGCATGTAAAGCCATGACAAAATCAAGAGTACACCTGCCTCACAGAGGAGTTACTGGTTTTGTGACCTCTGACATGATCCTTACTGCATATACAGTTACAGCTACTATTAGTTACTTGCGTGAATACCTGCCATTAAAGGGGAACTTTCACCACAGATAAAAATGTTACCAGATGATTAAACAGTTAAGCAGTGTTAGGAAAGGTGCTTCTTATTTTTACATACTTTGTAAGCTATTTGATGTCCAAGCTGTGCACATCCGCATTCTGTGGCACTGGTATCTTCAGAACAGCTCTCAAGACAGGTTAATTCGCCTCCCAGCTGCCCCAAGGAGTGTGTTAATGCTTCACTTCGGTGTGCTGTGAATGGCTCCTAGCATTACAGCAAGCTGCAATCAATATAATGCTAATTGCAGCTTGCTGTAACGCTAGGAGCCATTCACAGCACACCGAAGTGAAGCGTGAACGTGCTCCCTGGGGCAGCTGGGAGGGAGGTGGGAGGAGAATGAACTAGGGCTGGGAAGTCCTGAGAGCTGTGCTGAAGACAGTGCCACAGAATGAGGAAGTGCACGGCTTGGACATCAAATACATAAAAATAAAAAAATAAGCACCTTTCCTAATACTGCTTAACTGTTTAACATCTGGTTAAAAAAAAAAAAAAAATTCTGAGTTGAAAGATCCCCTTTAATATAATCTATTTAAAGATCTACCTGCTTTGGTTTCAGCGAGCGCATGGAAATCGTGGCATAGTTGAAGTGAGGGGTAGTGCTTAGAGCATTGTTTCTCAGTTCCAGTCCTTGTATTCACCAAAAGGGTTCACTATGGAAACGCTATTGGGCAACCAACCAAACTGTGCATTAAAAGTGTTGCTGGGTTGAAATGGTAGCAATAACAATATCACAAGCTGCATGCAGCTCTTATCAGAACTTCTACACATCAGAATGTCGCCCCTGCTGCTCCACCTCTGCCCTCTCCCATATTGTGCACTGTGAGCACTATACAGTGCATCATGTCTGCTCCCTCTCATAAAAGCAAAGCCCAAGTTGACCAGCTCAATCTCTCTCTCTCTCTCACTTAGCTCTGGTGAAGATAACTGCTGCCTCTTGACCTGCTTTGACCTTGTAACCACTGCCTTTTGAACTGCTATGACCCTGGCTTGTTGCCAGGCTGCTGCCCTTCAGTGGGACTGAGTTGAAGGTTCTATGTAAAGAATCAAGTTAGCTGGAGGAAGCCGCTCTCCACCTTGGCAGTGCTACTGCTCTGCATTTGGTTGGCTCTAGGATCCTATAGAAAGGAGGAGGCTTGTGGCATTTGTGTGTTTCCCTAGTTGTGTGGCTGAGGTTGCCGTGCCAGCCCTGCTCTCTCCCACTTGTTCCCTGGCTGGCTCTCTGAACTGGGATTGCACAGCCATTGCTGCCTTTTCAATGGACACAAGCCCCACATGCTTTTGCTGGCCCCTGGGGGGGGGTTAACTTTTTCATGAGAGAGGGGGCAGACCTGATGTGCTATGAGCATTGCAGTGTGCATTATGGGAGAGAGGGCAGATGTGGAGCAGCAGAGGCGACATTTTGATGTGTAGATGTTCTGATGCGTGCTGTGTACAGCTTGTGGGGTTATGTAGCCAGGTTGAAACGGCCACAATATTTTAATGGATAGCTTGGTTGGTCCCCAACAGTGGGTGATGTTTCAAAAGGGTACCCACCAAAAGCTTGTCAATTTTTAGGGATATCCCTGATTAAAGGGGGAGCTAAAGTGATAGTAAGGTTTCATCTGACACTATCTCAGAATGTTCTTTATAGGGGATAGTACTGCTGTGTGATGTTCTTTATCTTCAAAACATGCTATTTACACTGTAATAATATGTTGAAGTTGATCCCTCCCTCCCCTTTCCCCGATATAAAGCCACCTATTAAAACTGGGACCGGACCAATCACAATAAGAGACCATCTTTCCCCGTTCAATAAGGAAAACCCTGCCCTTGACAGAGGAGGGCAGGTTTTTCCTAATGCTGCGTGAAGATTGTCCTGCCTTATGAAAAACCTGCCCTCCTTCGTCAAGGGTAGGGTTTTCTCTCTTGAAAGAGGAAAGATTGTCCCTTGTGATCTGCCCAGTCCCGGTTTTAAGATCTATGGGGAGGTGGCTTGCTATTGGGGAAAGGCACAGGAGGGATTAACTTCAACATAGTACAGTGTAACTAACAATTTTTGGAGAGTAAGGGCATGAACGTTCTGAGCTATGTAAAAGATAAAACATTACTATCCCTTTAACATCCCACTTAACTATGGCAATAATCCTAATTGCCTCACTGAATTTTGCTCTTGTTCCTTTGGTCAGTAGAACATGTGCAACTATTCCTGGATAGCTTGTCCATGGAGGTTGACATGACAATTGCTGGCAGATTTGTCAAACTTGAACTGACAGTGCAAGGAGCCTACTTAACCCTTTAGGGTCCATGGGGGGGGGGAGTGGACAACACTTTGCAAAGCAATATCTTGCACACTCCTCTGGTCCTTTAAAGGCATCATGGCCCATTAAGGGTGTGTGGGGGGGATAAGGGTAACAACTCACATCTGGGTAAGTGTAATGACCAGGAGCAAGAGATAAAAAGAACTAAAAGGGTCAGTGCCAAGTATAGTGCATACCACAGATCTCCTATTGTGGCTGTAAGACAGACTGGCAAACTCTAGGGCCTGAGCACTATTAAAATGGAATCTGTCTTCAGACTCCTATGAAATGGAGAGGAAAGTGGCTATGTAAAATTCTGGATGTCTTTCAAGCAGACCCCTGGAGGACCAGTAAATTGGAGCCGGTCTAATGGGGAATTGAACAGTAACGTAGAAGATGTTTTACTTATTTTGAGTACTATAATGAAGTAAGGCCTCTTAGGTAAAGACTCCCCTCCACTTTAACCCATCTGCTTCCAGTTTCAATATATATCAAAGCCAATAATAACGAGGAAAGCAGAAAATCCCATGAACAGAAGAGGACTCTTCTGTCTGGGAACTCAAACCACTCCTCCCTCTCCTCCAGGAGGGAGTTCAGTGAAGTAAGAGAATAATTGAATGGTAAGTACACTAAAATCTTTTTTTTTTTTTTTTCTTCTTTCCTCCTTTCATAATCTATTCTGGAACACAAGAACAATGGGGATATACCAAAGCTATCAAAAATTCCTAGGAGTAATAAAACACACCCACACACACCTCCACAGAACACTAGGTAACAGGCATTGGGCTTGTACAATAAAATACTGTAACTGAACAAGAACCCACAGGGTTCTGGTTGCTATAGAAAGAGGGGATGGGGAGGTATTTAGAGATCCTTGAACTGGCACCACAGCCTGAAGAACCCACCATCCAAAACTGGCCAGGACATTAAAGTGCTAGTGTTTGAAAGGGTGATGATGATGATGATGATGATGCCTTACACAGTTGCTCAGCAGTGGCCTGTCTGATGTAGCCCAGGAGGCACCCACTGATTTGGTGAAGTGTGCCATCACTCGAATGGAACATTTCTTCCTTAGGACTTAATGCCTGATGGATTGCTTCCTTTATCCAGGAAGGGGTGGCAGCCTTGTACCCTCAAGGATGAAGAGGTTTCTAAAATGGCTGCATGTGACAAATGTAGTACTTCAAACAATGTACTATATCAAACAGCTGGAGTTCCTGCTCCTGTCTAATGGAAGGAGTATGGTTGAAACTATGAAACAACTTTAGGAAAAAAGCCCACCTAGGAGTTAGTAAGACCATCCTATCATTGTGGGAAAAAACCAACCAACCAAAAAGGGGATTTATATGCCAAGTCATGGAGTTTAGCCACCCTCTGAACAGACACAATGGCCAGACGAAACTCAGTCTTAGAGTGTCAAATGCCATGAGGCATCTGAAAGAGGACCAAAAGGAGGCTTTTGGAGCACTCTCAGTACCAAGTTCAAGTCCCACAGAGAGTGAGATCCTGGAGGGAAAAAAAGGGTTAGGTATGAACTATCCTCTGGACAAAGATCTTCACATCAGGGAGTAAAGCAACGCATCAACAGAAATAAACAGCCAAAATCTGTGACTTGACAGAGTTAAGGCTAAGCTTTCTAAACACCTTGAAGAAAAGCAAAACACCTGGAAGCCTGAAAGTCCATGATGGTGAACCACTGTTGTCACACCACTAGTAGAATTGGCACCAGACCCTATGAAAGGCCTTTGAAACCTGCTTTCTAGCTTGGATATAGTAGAAATGACAGTCTGAAAACTGTTATCTTTAAGATGCTTCTTCAAAAGCCAACTTCATCACTTCAGGGTTGCATACAGGATCTTGAGTGAGTACATCCGGCCTCAAAGGGAGGAGAAAAGGCTTTACTATGGAGAGATTGAGAAGATCCGAAAACCAGGCCTGACTGGGAAAGAATGAAGTAATCAAAATGACATAGTATCATAGTAAATTAGGTTGGATAAAAACACAAGTCCATCAAGTTCAACCTTTGTCTCATACCCTAGTGACACGAGAACTGTATAGCTTTCCTGCTACCAAATAAGTTAGTCTTTATTAGACCTTCCTGAGTTGCCTAATAATATACAGTATAACTCTATGTTCCCTTTTGAAAGAAATGTATCTAATCTTTTCTTAAATGTATCCATTTTATCTGCCATAACACATTCTTGGGCAAGGAATGCCACAATTTAACCAACCTTACTGTAAAAAAAACAACAAAAAAAAAAAAACACAAAAAACAACTTCCTCTGCTTAAGTCTAAACTTCTTTTCCTCTGATCTCAGGGGGAGGGGGTGTCCCCTGGTCACCTGATCAAGCCTTGGAATGAATAGCTCACCACAGAGATCCTTGCATATACTTGTAAAATGCGATAAGATCTCTTCTTAGTCGTCTTTTCTCTAGAGTAAATAAACCAAGTTTGTCTAGTCGTTCCTCATACATAAAGTCCTCCATTCACTTAATTTTGTTGCTCTTCGCTGTACCCTCTCTAGGTCTAGTATATCCTTTTTCAGAACTGGTGCCCAAAACTGTACTGTATACTCTGGGTGAGGTCTTACCAATGATCTGTACAATGGCAAAATGATGTTATCCAGTCTTGCGTCAATACCCCTTTTTATGCAAGACAGGATTTTGTTTTCTTTTGTTACTGCTATTTGACACTGGTCTCTGTTTCCAAATTTGTAGTTTACAAGGATACCCAGGTCTTTCTCTAGTAACGAGTCTCCAAAATGATTCCATTAAGTTCATAAGTAGCCTTGGGATTATTTCCTCCCAAATGCATGACTTTACACTTCCCCACATTAAACTTCATATTCCATTTGTTTGCCCAATCTGCCATTTTATGTAAATCCCTCTGTAGAGAGCAAATATCCTGTTCTGAATTAATTACCCTGCATAATTTAGTATCATCTGCAAATATTGATATTTTGCTTTTTGTATCTATTTCCAGGTCTCATATAAATATGTTAAAAAGCAACAGACCTAATACTGAACCCTGAGGTACTCCACTCTCCACTTTAACTGTATTGGAGAATTGTCCATTTACAACTACACACTGTTCCCTAGCCTTCAACCAGTTTTGTATCCAATTGCAGAGCTTATCCCCTAGCCCCAATTTCCTTATTTTCTATCCCAGCTTTCTGTGTGGCACTGTATCAAATGCCTTTGCATCAACTGCCTTACTATTCTCTAAGTTGCCACTTCTTCATAAAAGTTGAAAATATTAGTTTGGCATGATCTATTCCTCATAAAACCATGTTGATTCCTGCTAATCCTATTTTTTGTGATGTAATCCTGAATATAGTTCCTTATTATCCCTTCTAGCAGTTTTCCCACTACAGAGGTCAAACTCACAGGTCTATAATTCTCAGGTTTTATTTTAGTTCCCTTCTTAAACAGAGGCACTGCATTGGCTCTTCACCAATCTTGTGGCACTGAACCTGTGGTGAGAGAATCTTTAAAGAGTAAACATGGAGTTCCTGAAGAACCCTTGGATGTATACCATCAGGATCCGGTGCTTTGTCAGTCTTAATTTTGTTCAGTCTTCCCATGACATCATTTTGAGTTAACCCAATATCTGATAATTGTATTGTTTTATTTGTTACTTGATGACGCTCTTCTACCATTCCATAGTCCCTTGTTTATATACAGATGCAAAGAAAGTGTTAGAACATCGGCCTTTTCCTTATCCTCTCTAATCAACTCGCCAATCTCATGTTTGAAAGGTCCAATGCACTAACTCTTAAGTTTTTTGGATTAGTCTTGCTGTCCCTTGCAGTTCGAGTTTCATGATCTATTTTTGCCTCCCTAATTGCCTTTTTGCAATCTTTGTTGCACTCCCTGTATTTTAAGAAACAATGTTCAGTTCCTTCAGACTTAAATAGTTTAAATGCTTTGTTCTTTCCTTACCATTTCCTTATTTACATGTGCAATCAACCACATTGGATGTGATTTACTTCTTTTGCATTTGTTCCCCATTGGTATGTTCTGTTGGTTACATTTCTGCAACCTAAATTGTATTCTGACCATTTTTCCTCCATATTTTTGCCTTTAAATATTTTATGCCAGTCTGTGTTGCATTGAAGCTCTTAACAATTTGAAGTTAGCTTTTTTTAAAATTAAGAGTTTTGGTCGAACCTATACAGTTTTGCTTTGCCAGACTGATCTCAAATGTAACCATGTTGTGATCACTGTTTCCCAGATGTTCACTTAACTTAATATTGGATACCAATTTTTTTTTTATTTATTTAGAAAATGTTTTACCAGGAAGAATACATTGAGATTTCTCTCGTTTTCAAGTATGTCCTGGATAGTTTTCAGTAAAGGGTTACATATTTACGCAAATTGAGAAACATTAGATATTACATATTATTATATATACATACATATAATATTAAAATTATATACAGTTACATGCTGTTTTTAGATATAAAGAAGCATGTACTTTTAAGGATTTTAGACTGGGAGCAGGTTTGATTATTTCAGGCAGATTGTTCCAGACTTTTGGAGCTCTGAAGGAGAAGGCCGATCTTCCTGCTTCTTTCTTGTATTGTGGCATATGCAGAGAGTTGTTAGCAGTGGAGCGGAGGTTATAGTTAGTATGGAGAGCAGGCGTGAGCATACTACTCAGGTAGTCCGGTAGGTTTCTAGAGAAGTGATTGTGTACTAAGCAAGTATGTTATTTATCACAAGGACCAATACATTGTTATTTCTTGTTGGCACTTCCACCATTTGTGACATGTAGCTTTTTCAACGCATGCTCACAAACCTGCTTCCCATAGCACTCTGACAGGTCTCATTTTTATAGGTTGATATCTGGATAGTTATAATTTCCCATTATTATAGTATGCCCAAGCAGGGCAGCTTTCCTCATTTGCAATAGCAGTTGGGTCTCAACATTGTCATCAATATTTTCTTTTTTTTTTTTACCTTTTACATCACATTTAGTCTCAATTTCTACCCACAAGGACTCCACATTATGGCCAGTTCCCTCACAAATATTATCCCTCAAAATTGGATTTAGCTCTGGTTTCAAATATAAGCATACATCTCCCCCCTTTCTTATGAATCCTGTCCCTCATAAACAGGGAATAGCCCTCTATATTTACAGCCCAATCATGTGTATCATTCCACCGTGTTTCTGTTATACCAATTATATCCAATTGCTCATTAACCGCAAACAATTCTAGTTCTCCTATTTTATCTACCATGCTTCTTGCATTTGTTAGCATACAATTCATTTTGAAGTCTTTACATATTTTACCCCCTACATGCCTTTTTCTACATCTTCATTTAATAGGAGTTCCTCCCTATTGACTACATTTATCTCCACCCCCATAATCATTTACTTGGACTCCGTTCCTATCTACTCTATCTACCCAATTGTTGCTATCTATATCCCCCCACCCTTTCCTAGTTTTAAAAGCTCCTCCAATCTTCTTAGCATTCTCTCCCCTAGCACGGAGGCTCCTCTACCATTTTGGTGCAATCAATCATTTCCATACAGATTGTACCCAACAGCAAAGTCAGCCCAGTGCTCTAAAAACACAAAACCCTCCTTACTACACCAATGCTTGAGCCATGCATTACGGTCTCCATTTTTAGCACCCTCAACTTGGCACAGAACAGTGGAAATTTCCAGTTCAGGTGAGAGGCTGTGAGATACACTGATAGCATTCCCCAGCTTTGGACAACAGGTCAAACACTCTGAGTTCCTAATCCTGGGGTTCAGATGTTGAATTCATCTGCAACCATGTTCTCTATGAGTGAAACCTGAACTACTAAGAGGGCTGGCATGTGAGCCTCTGCCCAGTGGAGAATCTGTCAAACCTCTGTCCAGGCTGACCTGCTTCTGGTTCCTCATTGACAGGTGATGTAAGCAACTGCTTTCTCATGGTCAGACTGAATCCTCACCAGAGACCCAGACAGTATGAGACCAGAGGCACAACTCTAGGCAGATTGCCCTCAGCTCCAGCACATTGATTGCTAGAAGATTCTGATCTCTGGTCCAGATGCCTTAGGCTGTCAAGGGACCCAAGGTAGCACCCCATCCTGACAAACAGGCATATGTGGTGACCAGGATGACAAACTTACACCCCAGTGTTAAATGGGGCCACTAAAGCCACCAGCATAGGTCCTCCTTTGTCCATAGAGACAGACTTAATGAGTGGCAAGACCAGTTCCTGAGAATGCCCAAGTGTAATTAATTCCCTTGTGTGAAACTGAGTTGTAGTTCAAGAGTAACTGAATGATAAAGTATCCCCCTCCCACCCATTTTACCTAGTGTAAGCCACCTCCCGTCAGATGTGGAATCTTGTCCCGACCAGGCAGATCACAGCAAGAGACAATCTTCTTACTATGAGCATAACGAAAACCCTGCCCTCTTGCCAGGTTTTTCATTATGCTCACTGAAGATTGTCTCTCTCTGCGATCCATCCAGACGATCTTGCTGCTCTAAGGTGAGCAGTGTTAAACCAGTAAAAGGGGTGGGAGGGGGATACTTTCTCATTCAATTACTCTTGAACTAAAACTGACAGTATGGAAATAACACTCTCCGTGGCCCAAATACTATGAAGATTAATTGGAGCTGCTTTTATTGTGAAACATTACTATCCCTTTAAGTCATTTGATAGATTTAGCTTGGGTAGTGGGTGCAAATCTGGCAGGCACACTGCTCCCCATCCCAAATGCTACTTTCTGCCAGGTAGTACTAGCCCATTTGATTGAACTAGCAGACATAAATATTTCAGTGTACTGTTTGAAATAATAATATTAAGGTTAACAAATATAGATGCTTTTCAAAATCACTTACTTGTTACAAAGTGCCACCTATATCAAATAGGGCCAACCAAATTAGTCAGTCAGCCCTGTTTGAAATTTTTGATTACCTGGCAATCAGATCATGGTGTGTGTAGCCTTGACAGATGAAATTACTGCATACTTACCTGTCTGCACAGAGAAACACAAAAAGGCAATCTGACCACAGATAGCTCTGATTGCTTGTTAGTTCCAACCAAAGTCATCCACTGAATTGGCATCTTTACACTTGAAGCAGATTTCTCTGGCAATGTCCAATTATATTGAAATGTGACATGATAATTTTCTGAAAAAGTTGTGTGGGACACTCCTTTTCCTTCTCCCTTTTGCCCCAATGAGCCTCATTTACTATGAAAAATTGAGTCAATCTGGAGCTAACCAACTGCACAATACTGGATAAGTATAAATATAATTTTACCGGGAAGGATACATTGAGACTCTCTTGTTTTCAAGTACATACTGGGGTGTAGAGGTTATTACACAGTTTAGCGGTACTCCTTTTATTTACCTCAGAAGGATGAAAGCATGCGTTGACCCTGATGGGACTAGAACCTGTGGCCCTGATGTTTGACCATATATCTTACTAAAATGAGTGAGAAGCCATCGATGCAGTAATCATTGTGTGCTCCTTCACCATCCTCAAAGCCTAGAAGGGCTGATTAAACTTTTTTTGTTAAAACAGGAAAAACAGTCTTATTTTATGAAACATGTTTTTATTTGAAAAATATTTTCAACAAACATTTCAGAAATGTTACACCTGTTATTGAAGCAAAACCTCACATTTGCAAAGCACCCAGCTTTACAGATTTTATAATAAACATCCTTATCAACAGAGTGCTGTTTTTTTTTTTTTGTTTTTGTTTTTTTTGTTTTTTAACAAAAACTTAATTCTGCACAGCAGAAGCACACCGAACTAGGACCTTTTTTAACAAAATTATGCTGCATATATACTTGTGAGAATCTAAAATCAGTTACAAAAATTAGCCCAATGCACTGCTGTGTTCTTGTGTACTCTCTCCTACATATTAACCATTTCTGTTCCAGGGATACAACTTTAGCACTCAAACAGTTAAGGAAACATGAACATGAATGGCCAGTCTGGATCAACTGTGTGTGAACTGGCTTTCACTGGTACTGGATCTGATGTCCATGGATATAGGCTTAATTTTTTTGCAGACCTTCTGCATTCAACGCCTTCCGCTGAGATTTCCTCAGAATCAGTCCGTGAAAGGAGCTTAGTACTTTCAATAAAGAAGCAGGTCTGCCTCCATGGGCAAGGACTCTAGTACTCAAAGATTCCTTTTAGAGAGAATCTAAACAGAATTGATTCATGGTGGCCATTAAGATGTTCTGCCAAGATAAAGGTAAGTGGCTGCTTATTATTTAATTAGTGGTCCTTTAAACTTTGCACCATGTTACTTACAATTAAGTTGGACTAGCCTTTTGCTTGCACATAGATTTTCTTGTACAACTTGATTATTTTTAATCCTTTGAGTGCAATAGTGGTATCTAACATACATTAGATACCTCTTAGGCACTCAAAGGGTTAACACAAATATTCCAGGTTGCCCTTCAGTTTGGTGCAGAATACTTATCCAACTAGCCTAATTTTATTTACATTCAAACAGCTTTATTAAACAAGCTTGTTACAACAAAGCATGCCTATGTGTAATTAAGATCAATACACAGAAATGGAAAATATTAAAAAAAAAAACAAAACAAAAAAAAACAGAGCAGTCTGCAATATTGCATTCATTTTATGACAAAAGGTACAAATGACCCCATTTCAAAAACAAAAACTACAATCGCCCCAATAAAGAAGTCTGGGTTACTAGCCATTGTAACTGCAATGAAGCTTAACCTCTATGGACCAAAGGGTTGTGCAAAGCATTGCTTTGCAATGTGTTACCCTTCTGGTCATTAAAAGGTTAACATTCAAACCTGGATTTAACTTACAGGGAAATTGTACTGTAGAGAAACCAAGTTTATTGTCTGCACAAAATTCCATATGCCTGCCTTCTTTGGTGGTGACTGAAATTCCCCTTATTGGGACATCCATTCTTTGCCTTTCCCCCTTCTGAAAGTGATGGCACCTTATTTTAGGGAACAGTAACTTGGAGGGATGATAAAACAGACCTCTATTTTTGGAGAAGACTCATGTATCCTTCCTACTTCAGGGCTGGTGAGATAACCAGTTTGGACATTCTGATCCACTCACCTGTGTTAACGCAGCTGTGTTATGCTTTGCACGCCATTGTGAATTCAGAGAACCCCAACAAATCCAATATTCGTTCTCAAAACTAGAATCTGTTCCTTCTGTGATATACGCCTAATGTATCTGGTCATTATATTGTTGAAATCCATGGCTGGGGGGAGATGTACTAAGGCGTGATAAAGAGCTAATAAGTGGAGATGACTTCTCCATTGATATCCTTTCTGCAATTCCTATGTTATTCTATGAAGCCTATGCACTAAGATCTCCAAAACTGGAGATGTCTTAGTGCATAGACTCCATGAAACAACAGGAACTGGAGAAGTGAAATCCCTGGATAAGTCATCTACGCTTTATCATGTCTTAGTGCATAACGCCCCTTGGTATGTGCAGTAATGTGTCTAAATTCAAATACATCTTTTTCTTAAATCATAACCCTGCAAAAAGGTGTTTGTAGGACTACATTTTTGACCTCTTGTACTAAGGAGGTAGTCTTTATTTTTTTCTCATCTTTCCTTTTACAAATTTCACTTTGAAGTACAGGATATATATATTTATTTTAATTAGGGTTTAATGCAAAACACACCATATTTATCACATTTACAGTAAAAATGCAATATAAAATAACAATGATAAAGGTAACCATTGACATGTAAGGTTTGCATCAATCAAGACAAATATTTATTAAAATAGCAAAAGCCTTGGCTCAAAAAGATTCTGCGATGTTTGATATGGAGTACAGCATACTTAAAGGGATAGTAATGCTTCATAATAAAAGAAGCTCTAATTAATCTTCATAGCATTTGGGCCTTGAAGAGTGTTATTTCAATTCTGTCAGAGTTTTAGTTCAAGAGAAATTGAATGATCAAGTATCCCCCTCCCGCACACTGCTCACCTCAGAGCAGCAGGGAGGTGTCCAGGTAGACTGCAGAGAGGGACAATCTTCAATTAAGATAAAAGGAAAAGATGAAAAACCTGTCAAGGGAGCAGGGTTTTCATTGTTCTCACAGTAAGAAGATTGTCCCTTGCTGTTATCTGTCTGGTCAAGCAACCAGATTCCACATCTGAGGTGAGCAGTGATACACTATGTAAAAGGGGTGGGATGAGGATACTTTATTATTCAATTACTCTTGAACAACAACTCTGACAGTACTGAAATAACACTCTCTATGGCTCAAATACTATGAAGATTAATTGGAGCTGCTGTTTTTGTGAAACATTACTATCCCTTTAAAGGGACATTTCAAAACGATTAATTTAAATATGAACTAACCAAAAAACATTTTTTCCTTTCATAATAAATTAATGTGAAAAGAAGCTAGAGAAGTGATTCTCCTCTCCAGTCTTAGGGCTACACCAAGTCAGATTTTATGAAGACTTCTATTTAAGCACAGGTAGATTAATCACAATGACTGAGCCACATGTGATCAATCAGATATAGCCAGAAAACATGGCTTGTTGGTGTGTTCCGAGAAGTAACAGTTACTGGTTTTGCTGCATTTGTTATCAAGTTTGTTAGCCCTTTGAGAGCCAGAGGGGTATTCAACACATTGCAATGCATTGTCTACCCCTCTGGCACTCAAAGGGTTAAAACCTGATATGACACTGTACAAATCTAATTTGTTTTTTGAATACAGCACAACTGGCCTTAGACCTAGCTCACAATAGTGACTGTTGCAGCAACTTTGTAACAAGTTCCATAGAATAGATATTGATTTCTAGGGTGTAGATCAGGCCCCTTTCACACAGGCAACAACAATGCTGTAATTATGTTGCCTGTTGTGAAAAGTACTATGCTGGGCTATGATGTCTTTCACACTATCTCTTTGTGTGCACACACTACATCTTTACAGCATACACTCATTAAGGATGGCCAGCAACCCTATGGGGCCACATGCAGACCTTTCATACAAACATTAGACGTTGCAATTCTAGTTGTAACATCCAGTGAAAGGCCGACCCATGTGGGCTCCAGACATTAATATTAGCTGGCACTCAAACAGGCCAGCCATCATAAAAAGCCTTTTTTGTACAATGATTGGTAGTGGAATTCAGGAGAAGGTGAGTAAAATGCAGCAAAACATATGAGGACCACTGGCTTAAACATAATGGGCTTAATATACTGTTTATAGTGAGCAGTACTAGAATGAACCAACAATGTTGTCCTTCCAAAATGTATCATGCCCTTGTACTTCTCACGATAAATAGAATAGAAATCCCCTTATATTTAGGCTCTGAGTGTGTCCTCCATCTAATTTATTCCATCTTGTCTTTATACAAAAGGCCCTATTGTTTTTGTTCACTGAAACTCTTATTTCCAGTTTGTCTGTTTACACAAATAATGGCATACATCGTACTTATCACTCATTAGGAGCTTGTATAAACAAACAGTGGTGAATGATCACAAATAGCTGCCTGCATACAGATGTAGCTCTATTTATTCTCCAAGATTTTCCTCTTATCTGCAACCTTCTGTGTTAAATAAACACAGATCCCCAAGCAAGTCAACAGAAGTTGCTTATCAGATCAAGATGGTTTAACCCTTTGAGTGCCACAGAGCATTTGATATCTGTCTGGCATTCAAAGGGTTATATTTAAAGACTGCAGTTAAAGATGGACACATCTGGGACATAAAAACCCAACAAATACTTTTTTTTTTTTTTTTTTTTTTAACTTTTTACAAATTCTGGCTGTTAATACATATTTAAATGTGTATAAACTCTAATCAATGTGTCGATTTAAATATGACTCCATGTAATATAAAGATTGAGTGACCCAAAATAACAAAACCACTGTTTTATTCGTCTTTATTGAATCATACAAAGAATTGGCTAGGGGTTTCCTGTGCAAGATCCAGTGACTGCAAGGGCCTACCAAGAAAACTCCCTAGACTTGTGATTTTTTACCTGGTAAGAGGCAAATACGAGTTACATGTTGCCTAGAATACAGTACTCCACGTAAGAAGACAGTAAATAATTGTTGGTCTCCATGATGTCACAGCGAGTTGTTTTATGCTAATGACCGGTACAGACTTGTGTGTTTCTGTGCTAGGCCAAAATGACTGACTGACTAAACACACTGGGGCGTTTTTGATAGCAACAAGGTATGGAAATATTGTTCAGGTAAATAACTATGTATAAATGGAGAAATATAAATAACCTACCAAATTCCCATGAACCATCTGAAGGGTCCCTCTGACACTGAAAGGGTTATACAAGAAAACAACAGTAATGCATTTTTCAAAGCCCTTAAAAAATGCCTGTAAATTAGTTACCACAGCCTATAACATACCTAATGTTTCAAACTAGTTCTGCTTTTCTGTCTTTGTGTTTTTGGTTTTTTTTACAGGATGCAGGTTCTTTCTTACTGTATGTTGTCTCTGTCTTAACCCCTTGCATGCTAAATTCAACTGCAGTGATTGTGAAGTGTGACATACAATATAATTATGCAGTGCACATTTTAAAAATAATGTTACACTCTTCACGTGAAAGAGAGAGTTTAATATTGAAAAAATATATATTGGCGGGTTTATCCTGCAGAGTTAAAAGGGTACTCCCACTGCTGTCAGATGTTTTATTCAAAGGTCACTGCACTTCAGACTTGCATTATTTTGGGTGCAGTACCTCCATATCGCGAAACTTTACAGCAGCGTTGTTGGTACAGCAATCTATGGACAGCTCTGGTCAGTTGAGCATAAACCTCTATAGGATGTTGTAGCAATAGCGCCACTATAAAATTTCAGGCCATGGGGGTACTGCACCCAAAAATGCAAGTTTGAGTTTCAATAACTTTTAAATAAAACATCTCACAGCAGTGGGAATAACCATGTTTAACTCATCAGGATAAACTGCGTATAAGTATCTTTTTCAATATTAAGTTTTACCATCCGTTTAACCTTGGAGTGCCAGTGAGGTACCCAACGCATTGCAATGTTACCTCTCTGGCACTCAGAGTTAAAATATTGCAAGCTAATTACAGTTTTGGGGTCTAGCCCTTTGAGTGCCAGAGAGGTAAGCAACAAATTGCAGAGCAATGCATTGAGTACCTCTCTGGCACTCAGAGTTAGAGGAGTCCAACACACTGTAAAACAATGTGACAGAGACCTCTGTTGGATTAACCCTTTGAGTTGCAGACAGGTGTCCAATACACGCACATCTCTGGCACTCAAAGGGTTAAAGTGGAACTATCACCCAATAAAAATACTGCCCCACATAATTGCCCATCTGGCAACTAGCTGCTCAGCAGCACTAGTCACCAGAATTATTACCAGATTAAAGAGAAATTGCTTTTCTTCCCAGACTGACAGCAGGATGGAGCTCGGACGTCTTGCCATAGTGACGTGTGCACGCCTGCGCTGTCAATCCCAGCCGGGTCTAGGAGGCTTTGCTTCAAAAAGGGACTGACAGCGCAGGCGTGCAGACATCACTATGGAAAGATGTCCACGCTCCGTCCTGCTGTCAGTCTGGGAAGAATAGCGATATCTCTTTAATCTGGTAATAAATCTGGCAACTAGCGCTACTGACCAGCTAATCGCCCAATGGGCAATTATGTGGGGCAATATTTTTATTGGGTGGTAGTTCTGCTTTAAAGAAGCCAAGTAAAACAAGGGATAGTTTCCATTCAAAAGTCTTTACAGCTCAAACTTATTTTTTTATTTTTACTCAAACACAGCTATTTTGAAATACTGGTTTGTTTTTTTAATAGTGTACAATATGGGATATGGGAGCATTAAGACATAGGCTCTCCATAGAAAGCTATATGAAAATAATAATAATAAAAAAAATTAAAAAGTATGGCAGCGGGTGAAGTCCATTTGTTTTACTTGGAAGGAAAAGTGCTTTAGTTTTTTTTTTTTTTTTTTTTATAAAAAACATGAAGTGATCCTTTAATTATTAACCATTTTAATATGTTGGGCACCCCTCTAGCATTCTAAAGGTTAATACAGTCTCTGCTTTTTGAAAATAAACAATTTTATATGTATTTTTTTTTATTATTTTCAATATGGAAAGGTCATCTGTAAAATGTGGCTGCAGACTACCGGTTGGGAAGTGGAACAACCATTCATTTATTAAGGCACTTCGTAGGAAGGACAGTCACAGTATCATGACTGTTTATGAAACCATCTACAAAACAGAATGTACATTTTCTTTTTACATGGAGTTCAAAAAACATTTTTTTTTTTTTTTTTTACAAAATTATACTGTATATACATTTTTCCACTTTACCCCTACAAGTGCTGGAAATGTCTAATTCCTAGTTCAATAAATGTGTTTTCGGAGTTACTGACAATCTTAACTTTGATATCTTAGAATACAAAAAAAATTGTCCCATGTGGTCCATACCATAAAATAAAACCTGATTCAATGGGTCTCATGTATAAAGGGGGGCAATTTTGGTATAAACCAACTGTATAGGGGACAAATAAAATTACCTCATATCCCATTGATTTAACCCTTTGAGGGCCACAGAAGTAGTCAATACCTCTCAGGTACCCAAAGAGTTAAATTGACCTTTTTTACCCAACTGTAATACTTTGGGGGGGGGGTTGTCTCTACACATTGCTTCTCAGTGTGTTGGAGACCTCTCTTGGCATTCAAGGTATCAGGAGACCCATTTAAATCATACCGAATTGAACTTTGTAACTGCTTGAATGTTGGAGACCACCCCTCAGTATTCAAGGGGTTAAAGGTTTTGCCTATGGGCTTAAATTAGCCCAACTACATTAGCCCTGTTTTTGTTTTTAATTTTACCCACCTAGTATTTAAAGGGATAGTAATACTTAAGATGTAGAAAAAAAAACAGTTGTAGGGTTAATCACCCTGAGTAAAACAAGGGTACTCCCAGTGCTGAGCGATATTTTATTAAAAAATTATAACAGCTCAAACTTGAATTTTTTTAGATGCAATATCACAGTAGCCTGAAAATTTTCAGTGGCGCTGTTGCTACACCATCCTATGTAGATTTATGGTCTACAGACCAGAGCAGTCCATAGGGTGGTGTAGCAACAGTGCCACTGTAAATTTTCAGGCCACTGTGACATTACACCTAAAAAATGCAAGTTTGAGCTATTATAATTTTTTAACAAAATATCTCTCAGCAGTGGGAGTACCTTTGTTTTACTCAGGGGGATAAACCCTACAACATATATTTTTTTAAATTTTAAGTATTAATATCCCTTTAAGCTACGGAGACCCGAAATGTGCCACTTCCGTGTTGTGCCGCACACTGTATATGCAGCACAAGGAGCAGGACTTCCCGCCTCCCTCCCAGCTGCCCCAGGGAGTTTGTTCACACTTCGCTTTGTAGTTGTATTTCTGTGGGCTAACGTTACAGCAAGCTCCGTTTACCGTGCTACTGAGCTTTAATACTAGGTAGGTCAAATTAAAAAAAAACAAAAAAAAAAAAAAACAGGCCTAATGTAGTTTGGCTAATTTAAGCCCATGGGCAAAACTTTTTCTGATATGAATGTTACCCTTTAAATCACTGGGATGTCTTATTGCTTGGCTTAATGCAAAATTGCCCTACTTTCTCTTTATACATAAGGCTCAATGGCCCATATACACAGTATATAAAAGCAAACTGGGGTTATTCTGGAATAAACCAACTGCACCATAGGGGACAAGTACAAATTCCAGTTAAAGCGGAACTTTCACCTATTAATAAGTTGCTATGCAATCATTAAGCATATGGCAATTAGCTTGAAAATACATGTCTAAACTATAAAAAGTGCCACGATTCTAAAGAAATCTTTACCCTTTGGAGACCGGAAGCCAGGTAACAGCGCACACATCTTGTCTGAGCTCCTGCACAGTCAGTCCCGGTCTCCTGTAAAGCATTGCAGAGTGCCACATGGTAACCGGAAGGGACTGACGGTGCAGGCGCGCAAACTACACTAACCTGCATGTCAGTCTCCAAAGAGTAAAGATTTCTTTAGATTGTGGCAAGCTAGTCACCATATGCTTAATGAATGCATGGCGACTTATTAATAGCTGAAAGTTCCGCTTTAAATTAAAGTGGGCTTTTAACCTCTTGAATGCTATAGAGCTCTGGCATTCAAGGGGTTAAAAAGCTGTTCAAATGCATAGGATTAAAAAAAATATATATACATATACATATACACAGGGCTTAAAAGTTGAAGTCCTTTGCTACTAGCCAGACCTGAAAAGTTATTCGCCACTGCAAGCCATAACATACCCACCAGGGCTAAATTTTCACTCTCCATTGGCTAGTGGTGAGTGGAAATTTTGAGCCCTGCATATATATTTGTCCCCTGTGGTGCAGGTGGTTTACTCCAGAATAACTCCAGTTATAAATATGGGCCAATGTTTGTCGTTGGTGCCATGTGGACCTGTTAGCCTTTGGTATAAAATCCACAAGTATGTTTCACATATATATAGAACATAATGCAGGGAGTCTTCATTGATGGATGCAGTTTTACTGCGGTTTGGCTGGTACATTTTGTTTGTTCAAAATCTTCATCAGCGATTTACTCATATAAAAGGGCTTTTCAGCGGAGCCATCATGTCTCTCTAAATCTTCCACTAGGAGCAAGAAATGGCACAAGGTAAATAACTTCCTAACAGGAAATGGTAGCCATGCCACCCACATTGAGGTAGCTTAAAAAAGGGGCATATATATAAAGAGATAACGGGGACAAACCAACTGCACCCTAGGAAACACAGCCCCTCATTGATTTAAATTGGGTTTATTATAACTTGGATGCTAGGGAGGTCTCAAAGAATCATCCAAGGTTAAAACCCACATTTAAATCAATTTTATTTGCCCCTATGGTTCAGTTGATTTGCTCCAGTTCTTTAAATAAAAGTTTAATGTGGACCTCTCACCTTAAGATAAGTTTAATTAATTTTAAAAATACTTAAAAAATATCAGTAGGTTGTGATAGTCATGAGTTTTAATATAAAGGTGATTTTTGTGTACTTATTAATGTAATTTTCTCTAAGTTCATGTGGAACACAGGACCATGAGGCAAAGTATGCTCTGGCCAGGCACTTGAACTAAAAAAAAGCTCTTTGGAGGTGGAGACTTCCTCCCTACTTCACTTTACCCCCACCAGACATGCTCACTTTTAATATATAGCAAAGAGAGGGAATAAAGTATTTGCATGATGGGGATATACAGCTATGCTTATGTCTAGGGAAGCAAAAAATTCCCCTGGATGCATGGCCGTGGTGACAGAGCTCAAAAACTCCACCTTGAACCAAGGTGCATGGACAAAGAGGTCCAGGATAGGATGAAAGCCGGATCCTTTCTGGGAACTGTAAAAACAGCTGGAATAGAATCCCATGAATCTCTTCCTTGTAGAAAAAGGTACTAGAATCTGCATTTACACAATGAAGAAACTGCATCTAGGAATAAAATGCCCTGCACTGGATCACGAGGGACACTGGACCATGAAACAAGGAGGAGGAAGAGATTTGAAATCTATGCAATAACCTTCCAAAATCACCCTTCCCATCCACTGGTACACTATGGAGAGAGTCCATGTAGTGTGAAAGAAACTCTATGGACCTGACCTCCGTGAATCATGTGGAGGTAGACTTGTCAAATGGGGCTTTTGGGTATGCTTTTTACCTGTCCATGCTTGCTAGGATTTCAGGGAAGGGCGCATCTGACTCACAGTGGGAGTGGAAGCCCTTGGTGCATACACATACTAGTAGGGGTAACAAAAGCCAGACATCTTCTGCAGAAAAGCATAACATTTGGGTGTAACCTGAGGCAACAGACCTCTCTTGCCCCCAGTAGGATGGCTAATGAATTTCCCAAATTCTGGACCAAACAGCTTTTTGCCCACGATTGGCAAAGATATTAAAGACTTCTTAAAAGACTGGTCCTCAGAACAAATTTTCAACCAAAGGGTGCTCCATACGGCAAGAAAGTGCCAAAAACTTGTCAATTAAATTGGAGGACTCAAATGCAGCCTTATCAAAGTATGCGTTTGCTCCAAGAATTTTAGAAACAGAAAGAATTTTATCCTCTTTAGGAGTGTACGTATGGACTGCAACTAAGAGCTACTCCCCCCAAACACCCACAGCTCTAGTCAATAGCCCCTGAGGCTGTGACATTTTTCTTGAGTAGGGAATCCAGGCATTTATGTTTCTGATGCCTGAATGCAGCTACATCCCCAAGATGATAAATGGGAGGGGGGGTTGTCAACTGCAGGCAGAGTAGCCTTACTCTGTAGGGCAGCAGAAGGGATATAAAAGAAAAAGGAGCCCAGGGATAAATAGTTTCTCACCAGGCAACTTCCACTTCTGAAGTACTTCTGAGTCCTCAGAAACCTTATTGGTCTTCAAGACCAAATGAATAAACCCTCAACAGATGACCTAAGTCTTCCTCAAAAGAATCTCCAGGGGCAAATAAGGAAGCAATGTCATCAAGTGGCATAGGCAGGGAGACTCTGCTTCCAGAGAGCTTTCTTATGCAAGTCTTTCCTCCAGAGTTGTGTTCTTCAGATGATGAAAGATAAATACGTTTTTAGTGTATAATTTAAGAATATTTGGACGCACAGTGTGGCACTTTATTCTGATTAGTTTATGTGCTGGGCCAATGTCACTACATACTATGCTATGAATTAATCTAGACAGTGCCCACGCACAGTGATTAGTACATTTGGTCCAAAACAGAACTTAGTAGCTGTTTGGGGCATTAGCATAAAGTGCTACACTGTTCCATCAACATATAAAGGTTCGTTACTCGATGGCTACAACAATTTATAGGTAGATTTTAATTTTATGCAATCAAACTTGTTTTAAGGTAACAAATCCACTTTACTAATTCTCTAAAGTATGGCTTTTCCTGCTGATTAAAACAAGACTACTCCCTGGGAGCTGATCTACAGAAAAGTTATGACACTTCAAACTTGCAAAGTGGTAAAGTGGATACCATCACATTCTATGGAGAACTGTAGCTAATGACTCACTTCTCCCATAGATTACACCCAAATAACTGCCTGGACACAGGTGACAATGTAGTTCCCTTGTTTTATTTAACAGGAAAAGCCCTGAAGTATGTTTTCTTCATACAAAAGGTTTACTACTTATTTAAACATACACATAATAACATTATTAAAGATATCTAAAAGAATACATTTGGTTTTGTTTACATTTCGAGATCTAAATTTAATCCATTGTGTGTCAGTGGGGGAGCAATGTTTTGCTCCACATGCATTGCAGCCCCTCTGACATTTATAGTGATAGTAATGGATCATTTTAAGTTACTTTAATATTGTAGCTATTAAAAAAATAAAGTAATTGAGGCCAGTCATATCTCTCAAACCTTTATGGTTTGAGAGATATATGATTTCAAAGTTCCCCATTCCCTTCCCTTGCACTAACGTAAGCCTCTATCTTACAGCAGGAGATCCCAATCCACAGACCGGCCAGTGGCTCTTCAGCAGAGCCGAAATAGCTCAATCTACACATAAATACTTCATTGGAACAGTCTACAAAGTGTGCTCCAGGCACACTTTGGATTTTAGAGATAGCTACAATACACTGGAGACATCTTTTGCCTCTATGGGGGAAATCAAACATACATTACTTTAAATTTCAATTACATTAGTTTTCAATTCTGTATCCTTTAACCTTGTACAAATCACAAAGTAAAACAGAATCAGATGTAATATAACTTATTATGTATGCATGCATGGTGTTACGTTAACCAGCTCAGACAAAAGTAACCAATACTTTATATATTTGCCCAGTGTTAAAAAAATGTAGAGACTGCATAGATTTGATCTGCATAATGCCAGTGCTAGCATGGCATTTCTTTTGGTTCCACAGCAATAATTACATGTGAAATTTTCTAATTAAATGTAAAATGATAGTAACCCTTTATTTTGGCTTTGCAAAATATGTAAAGTCAAATTGCCGACGCATTTTATTATTTTTTTTTTCATCTTAAACACTTTTTTATACTTGTATGCCTCTGATAGTGAGCTCACTGGATCTATTTGCAGAGAGCTTTCTGTTAGGGCACATGAAAGCAGGTCTAGAGATACCAGGTAAACAAGGTAGCACACACAGCATGCAGTGCTGCATGGAGAGTGTAACATTGTTTTGCATCCAGCTTTGATGGTCGGTTGACTAGAAAACTATCTAAAAAGAGAAATTCAGTGAGCTTACTTTCAGGGACATAAAAGTGTGAGAAACAAAACAAACAGAAAATAAGTTGGGTTTTTTTATAAAAAAGTATAGAAAATTTGACTTTACATATTATGTTCTTGCAGAAAATGTAGTCAAATAAAGGGTTACGATTCCTTTAAAAGAATAAAAATCAATGCTGCATCCTGATATGATCCTGTCAAGTATTGGTTTAGCTAGATCAGTGGTATACAACCATTTGCTCTCCAGCTGTTGGGGATGATGGAGGTTGTATTTCCACAAAATGAGGAGTAAGTTTGCATCTAAATGTATGATCATACATGCATTACTTTACAACTCTTTTTTTCAGTCAATATCCTATGCAAAAATGTATTTTTACACTGTACAATTCACAGAGTAAAACAGAAATCAGATGACTGGTTGGGATGATGATGGGGGTTGTAGTTTCTACCAGCTGGGGAGCCAAATGTTGCCAAAACCCGAGCTAGATGCAATACATCCACTCACATGAATAATCAGCAAGAAAATACAATTTAATTGATTATACATTTACCTTATTCATAAGCAGCACCTGTGTACAGAAATTATATTGGGATAATGTCTAGCACTTGTACAGTGGTGTTGATTCTATTGCATCAACAGAGGAGACATTTTGCAAACCAACTGCATCACTCAGGATAAATAGAAATTCCCAAACTCCCCATTGATTTGAATGGGCTTTTAACTTGTTGGATGCTAGGAAGGTCACCTGTGCATTGAGAAGCAGAGTGTCGGAGACGTCTCCTTTCAAGGGGTTAAAAATCTGATTGAAATCAATGGGAATATGTGGAACTTGTAACTGTCTCCCTATGGTGCAGATGGTTTTCTCCAGAAATACTCTGCTTTTCACTTGGCCATATAGCAGAGCAATTCTGGGGCAAATCTACTGCACTACTGGAGACAAACAGAAGTTCTCATTCATTTCAAGGGGGCTGTTAATCAACAGGATGGTAGAGAGTACTTGAG
Source organism: Rhinophrynus dorsalis (assembly GCA_037306005.1). Taxonomy (NCBI): domain Eukaryota; kingdom Metazoa; phylum Chordata; class Amphibia; order Anura; family Rhinophrynidae; genus Rhinophrynus; species Rhinophrynus dorsalis. The sequence continues at coordinate 255,070,299 of CM074722.1, forward strand.
GTCTGATTAGTATTGAAGGGGTTAAAAGCCCTATTAAAAATCAATGGAAAGGTTCATTGGTCCCTCATGGGGGAGTTGGTTTGCTCTAGAATTGCCCATTTTACATTCTGCTTACTGCCAATTAATGCAGTCTGTACTTTCAAATTTGTAGCAAATGTACTGACATGCTATGAAACACGTGTGTGGGGAGGATGCACTGAGGTGTGATAAAGAGGTGATGAAGAGGACATCCAGTTTATCACTTCTCCAGTTCCTATGTTAGACTATGGAGCCTATGTACTAACATTTCTCCAAAGAATAACATAGGAACTGGGAAATGATATCATTGGAGAAGTTATCTAAACTTTATCACCTCTTTATCACACCTCAGTGCATACCCCCACTCCCGTCCTGGATTACATTGCAGTTGTAAAGTTACAGTTGCTAACTTTATCTATCAAGGGATTTTGCTACACAATTTTCCAGAGACTTCAACTAGAACCTGTTAGATAAACCTAGTTGACAACGACAACTGCAATGTAATCTAGACCACACATTAGCAAGTTACTACCGAGGTAGTTAAGGGACAATATACAAAGGGCTGTATATAGAAAGAAAAGCAGTTCTGTACAACAGGTAGGAACCAAAAAAATCCCCAAATTAACACTGATTTAAATAGGCCTTTGTATAAAATTTAAAAGTTGGCCTATAAAAAAGTATCTCTCAAACTATAATGTACCTTGTGTTTAACGGTGACAGTGCACCCATGTTTAATAAAGAATAGAGTTGCATTCTCACACAGGTATGCTTTTACATGTCATTTTCAGAAACACATTGCAAACATAAGTGCTATATACATTAGTAAAGGTATATAAAAACACATGCCATATTTATGCTGGGATTTAGAAAATAATCCAACAAAACCATTTTATATTATTAGTATCCATAAAGCAATAACCATGGTATTATGATAGGTAGGTATCCTTAGCTTGCATAATGGATTAAGTCGCCAATTGGCGTAATGACCAACCAATTTTTCCTGTAATTTCTGCTTAACCCTTTGAGTGCCAGTGGGGTACGCAATGCATTGCATACCTTCTCTGGCACTCAAAGGGTTAAAAGTAAAATATGCCACTATCGGTTGGGGCATAGACATTTTAATGGTACATAAGAATGCCAAGTTGATTGCTTTGTCTCTTCTGTCATTTTTTTAATACAAAAGTAATAGGTTTTATTTTAACTTATTTTAGTAGCAAATACTAACTTATTGCACACCCCCACTGGTCCTTAACCTTTTGAGTGCCAGAGGGGTACTCTGCCACTCAAAGGGTTAAAGTAGAACTATACCCTTGAAATAAGTGGCCCTCAATTTTATTAATAGGCCTTGCTTAGTGATTAACCCTTCATACAGCAGTCTGGTATATCTATTTACTGGTAGTTTATATTTTTTTAGCTTCTGTACTCGTAAGTAGTCTGTAGCCAAATATGGTCATAGTATTGGCTTAAAGGGATAGTATTGCTTTTATTTAACAAATATTAATATTGAAGACATTAGCAATAGTAGTACAATGAGCTATGTCCCATCTCTCAAACATTTATAGATTTAGAGATCGAAGCATGTAAAGTTCCCCCCTCCAGCCCCTTTCATAGACGTCAGCACTCTAATTGACAGAAGCAGATACTGGTCCTGGGACTGGACGGTAACTCTTCAGCAGAGCTGAAATAGAGAGATATAGAAATATCTACTTCACTGGAACGGTTTACAAAGTGTGCCTGGTTTGCAAGCACACTTTGTAGACTGTTCCAATTAAGTATTTATTTCTATATTGGGCTCTGCTGAAGAGCCACAGGATGGTCCCGGGACCAGAATCTGCTTCTGTCAGCTAGAGGGCAGACTTCTTTAAAATGGCCGGGAGCAGGGAACTTTACATGTCTGTTAAATAAAGCCAATACTATCCCTTTAAGAATGTTCTCATGTCCATTTACAACTATGGATGGGTCTCTCTCTCTATTGCTAGTCTTGTTCAGACTGATAAAGGTTACTGTTTATTTTGTGGAGGTGAAAACTAAGTACAGACATAAAACAGTACAAACACAAATATATATCCCACTAATGTATAAAGGGCATCTACCTAGGTAAGTGTTATTGATAAACCCATTAAGAGACCCCTTTCATTCTGTGTACTTACTATAGCTGTATATGCAGAGATCAGAAGGCCTGTGATGGCCATATGTACAAAGAAAAGGTGATGTACTAAAAAATGATGCAATTCTGGAACAAACCAAATGCACCACACATAGCAAATAAAACTTCACATTGATCAAAATGGAGAATTTAAGCCCATGAAGGGTCCTGTCTTATGGTGGAGGAATGCATTAGAGCCCTCTGTAGCATTCAAGCGGTTAAAGATGCATTTAAAGTAGAACTTTCACCCTGAAGACTCTTTTTTTCGTTGTATGTAACTATTAAAATTGTCTATAGGTTATTTTTTTATTTTAATTGCAATAGTTTATAAGATATTGGCTTTTAAAATTTCCAAGTGACGCCCCAGTTCCTCTTTCTGCGGTACAAGCTGTACTGCACAGCTCTGCAGGACGTCTCCTGTTCTTCAAATCTCCTCCCACCTCCTGCCCCAGCTCTCCCTCCAAGCTTTTCAAGGACATTGTCAATGAGGTGGCCAGCGAGTCTGTGGAAGGAGGGGGACGCCCAGCATTATCACAGTACCTGGAGATGCCCCTGCCCATGGAGGTACACCAGAATGTGAGCCTCCTAAAGACACAGACTTCCTGACATCAACTTGGTATTTGTGTATTGGTATACTCATATACTGAGTTGGTCAGAGAGCACTTAGCTCACTGCGATTTTATAACCTGTTCCTCATGGTATATCAGACTGTAGCATTTAAAATGTTAAAAGTGGATTTATTGAAAGTACTTAATGTACAATAAAAACATTATTAAATATATGCCACCTTGCATCAACACATTTCTCTAAACTTATATTTTCTCCTGAAAAATAGAAGCTTCTATTGTCATGAGGAAAGTACGCATTTAGTCTTGAAACACATCAATAAAGTGGACATATATTTATGTTTTTATTGTACATTTAGTACTTTCAATAAAACCACTTAAAGTTCTGGATGCTGATATCCCGAGTAGGAGCAGGTTATAAAACTTCAGTGAGCTAAGTGCTCACTGACCAAATCAGCATGTGAATATACCAATACACGTGGCAAATTGATGTCAAGAAGTCAAGCGTGAATTGATAAGTGTGTTTGCTTTGCTCTTTTCTTTACTCCAAGACTACTGGCACTCAAAGGATTAATTCTCGCTGTACTCAGATGCCGCACTCTGTAGTACGCTCCCTCTTAGGTTCCCATCTTGCCAGCAACAGAAGCAAGATGAGAACCTAAAAAGAAGCGGAGTCCAGAGTGCGGCATCTGAGCACGGTGAGAATTAAGAGGCCGGGGTTTGGCAGAGCAGCAGTAGAGCCCAGCATGTGGCCACCATTGAGGAAACACTAGGGGTAGGCTTAGGATAGAGAGTGGAGCGCTGTCAATCATTCTAAACATAAAGAAGATGGCAGCACTCTCACCTGCTACTGAAGGGGGGGGGGGTTGGAACATGACTGTTACACTTTAAATCAGTGAGAATTTTGAGAATATTTGTTCCATACAGTGCAGCCAGCTTGCTACAGAATTACATCACATTTTTTAGTGCATCAGTCTAACAGAGTTCTTAGGAACTGTTGCAGAGATTTCACATACAACAGGTAGAGGGCACTCACATTACTAAAGTCCAAAGGAAGAGAACAAAAATACTTATGGTAAGTACAGAGAATCATCACAAAGGAAAGCCAGCTCATAAATTAAATTAATGCTTACTTCTAAACTAGTAAAAACGAAACTGCACTATTCCGTCAAATACATATAATTAATGTGTTATGCTGTTACATCTTAGTGTTGAAGAGTTTGATGCCATTGTAGCTACATTGGCTGTTGTGGCTCAGTGTCTGTGTGCTTGGTTTTGTTCAGGGATGATGCTTCCATCACTTCTCAGAGCTGGTAGACCAGGGATAGGCAACCTAAGGTCCTTCAGCTGTTGAAAACCACAATTCCCATCATCCCCAGCCAGAGCCAGCTTCACAATGCACTGAACACATATTTGGTCTTTTAATGGTTAATCAGGGGTTCGGTCATTTTACTCAAATCCTTAAATCCAAGCCTATTAGTGGTCCCAGAGGGGATGGAGTGAGAATTGTATAGACCACAAGTGATCAAGTGTGCCCCCCTTCCTCAATAGTGGAGTGCTTTCAGGATATCGTCACCTGAGCAGAGTTACATTAATTAGTGAGTCAGTCTTCCAGAAGGAGCCTGGGTTAGTATCATTCACCTGTGTTAAACTGAACATATTCTGAATACCTGCACTGTTGGGGTGGGAGTTAAAGTGTTAGTAATGTCCAACAAAAAGTTTTTTGCATATAGAAGAGCTTAAAAAGCTGAGCTATATGCAAAAAAAACGTATCTCTCAAACCGCTATGGTTTAAGAGATACGGACATTTAAAGTTCGCTGTCTCCTGCTGACAGATTTGTGTCGGTCGGCACGGAGGTGCTTGAGAAGTGCCGCAATCTTGTTACTTACAAGGAATTCCTTCATTGGAATGGTCTAAAACATGTGCCTGGTTTTCAAGCACACATTTTAGACCATTCCAATGAAGGGATTCCTTGTAAGTAACAAGATCGCGGCACTTCTCAAGCGCCTCCGTGTCGACCGACACGAATCTCCTGCTGACAGCTTTACAGTCAGTAGGAGACAGCGAACTTTAAACACCTGTATCTCTTAAACCATAGCGGTTTTTGCATATAGCTCAGCTTTTTAAGCTCTTCTATATGCAAAAAAGTTTTTGTTGGACATTACTAACACTTTAAGCTTGAGGACAGGTTTGGCTTGTCACCCTTGATTTAGACAAGTTACAACATTATATATACAAGATTATATATATATTACATTTAATACATGGACATGAAAGTCCTGGGAAGGAGTTGTGATGATTTTACACATAGCAATCTCCTCAAGTCTACATCATTCTGAGGTGCTTTAATCAACCCAGTTCAGTGATTTCAAAATCTGTGTTCAAGAGCCACTAACAAGTAAAGCATAAAGAATTTTCCTTCTTGAACTCAGGTGGATGAAAAAACTACAACTGAGCCTTTGATAACTCACCTGTACTCAAGCAGAGAAATCCATAAGTCCAGGCCTGTCTGAACAGGGTTACACAGGCAGCTTAGCCTAAGCAGGAGTAAGAGGTTGCTACAGACTTTTCATAGACATGTCAGTTGGTGGGGATGTGCATAGATATAACATCAACTGTCTTATTGGCTGACGTCCCATTTTTCCATTCAGAGAATGGCTATTACAATGAGCATTTCAATAGGAAAGATATGGCACCATAAGTGGTAGTGAAGGCAAAGCATACTGCAACTGTCCTCAACTATCGTCAGTTGCAGGAAAGTTGCAGCATGTTTTTGGCAATGGCTGTTTGTGTAACCAAACTCACTCCATACTACATATACAACACTATTTTGCATGAGATCAGCACAACCAAAGCACCAGTGTAACCAAATACTTAGTAGCACTCGCGGATTGGTTTGGAAACTGCTGCTTTTAAATAAAGGTCATTACACTAATATTGAACACCTTAAATCACTGATTTTATCTTCACATTTTAAAAAGATGTAGTCTCTCCTCCTATATTGTTATGATGTGCACAATTACAACCTTCTCTTTTCTGAAACAAAACACTAAGAATAATGCTTAGGGCATCGGCAAGAAACCTTGGATCCCCAGCTGGTAGAGACTTCAGGTTGCCATTATCCACAACCAGCCATTGTCTCGTTGGGAATTATGGGAGTTTTAGTCTCCAACAGCTGGTGAGTCAAAGGTTTTTCACCCCTTAGTCTAGGTTAACAGACTAGTGACTCATTTATATAATTTACGTTTTGCATAACCAGTAGAGGAACACAAACCAAATGCATTCAGCGGGAAGACAGGACAATACTAAAAATACGTTAAGCTGAGTCTTCCTTCTCTGAGCCTCAATCTGGATATTTTGCAATAAACATGTTCCAAGTGCATATTAGAAGGAATTGCATCAACAGAGATTAAGCCTGCAAATCGTGGATGTATATTCCCTTATATTTGTTATGACAATGGATGAATATTCACTTATATTTGTTGTGACAGAATACTACGTTCTATACAAGGTGAAACATTCCGGGAACCTCCGAGAATGGCCACGTTTCAATCAAGCACTTAGAAAAAAAAAGACATGTTGAACTTGGCACTTAACATTACAGTGCAGCACATTCCAATAAATCATTTACTTGGAGTGTCACTTCTAAAAATGGTGCACCAAATGGGAAACCATCATTATGAAAAAAATAACATATGCAAAACAAAGGAAGTCCCGCTGCTGAGAAATGCCTCATTAAATTACAGAACAAAACTGCATTTCTTGGGTGTAGTATATACATAGCTATTTCCATTGACGCTATTCATGACTTTTTATTTATTTATGATCTCAATAGACAGCAATAGTGCCACCATAAAATGCAAAGGCCATAAATATACTGCACCAAAAACATTCCATTTTGCTTTGTAATAACTGCTGCATAAAGCATCTCTTAGCAGTTGGAATATTCTTGTTTTACTCAGCACAAACAGCCCTACAATGCATGTGTTTTCTTAACCCTTTAAGGACCAGGGGGAGGTGCAACACATTGTGAACTAATGTGTTGCACACCCCTCTGATCCTCAAAGGTTTAATAACTGATACTTTCCCTTTAAAGGGATAGTAATACTTAAATTTGACCATGCTGCATCTTGTAGCCCTTCAAGAAAGAAATTAAATGCCCCCAGTGCCATCTCTCAAACCTTTATGGTTTGAGAGATAATCGCTTTCAAAGTTCCCACTCCCTTACATCAGCGCACTAGCTGACTGCAGGGGATTCTGGTCCTGGGACCGGCGGAGGCTCTTCAGCAGAGCCAAGATCGCAAAAGAAATCCTTCACTGGAACGGTCTTCTACGCGTGCTTGGTTTGCAAGCACACATAGAAGACCATTTCAGTGAAGGATTTCTTTTTCATTAACGCGATCCCGGCCCCTGCAGCCAGCTAGAGCGTCAACGTCAGAGAGGGGGGAACTTTGAAATCGATTCTCTCTCAAACCATAAAGGTTTGAGAGATGGCACTGGGGGCATTTAATTTCTTTTTTTTGAAGGGCTACAAGATGCAGAGTGGTCACATTTAAGTATTACTATCCCTTTAAATGTTTAATGAGTTGTTGGATTTGACTCCATGCTAAACACAAACATACATACCTACCCAACAAATACCCATTATCCTGCTGTGCAGAAGTGTCTCTCCAATTGGGGGATCTTGCACAAGCTCAAAATTTCAAAGTAATGTATTAGTGCCCTGTCTAGTATCTAAGAAGTTAATGACCTACTAGAGACCGGAATTAAACCAGTAAGGTTCCTTCAATTAAATAACTAAAAATAAATTAATTGATTAATTAAAACCATAATGTGGTTATCATGAAGAATAGTAGAAATCAGGGTGACCTTTCCTAGATTCATTATAAATCGGTTCACCAGATGTATTGAATTATATTTTTTAGATTTAAGCCTCCATGTTCAAAATAAATCAGAGGAATTCTGGGGCAAACCAGTTGCACCATAGGGGAGAAATACGAATTCACCAAATTGCCATTGATTTAAATTTAACTATATGAACCCATTTTTAGTGATACCTTTATTACTTTGGACTAACCTTTTACAGCTTAAAGGATCTTTAACTATTTTTTTATGAAAATCATACATTGTTGGGCTTTTCTTGCTGACTAAAGCAAGAGTATCCCCACTGTCGGAAGATATGTTCTTCCAGAATTATTACAGTTTAAGGTGTTAACACTGCCTTCCCGATCACCTAGATTTAAGATCATTATTCTGTTGCATTATATGGGAGTGATGAGTCACTGACAATAGTTCTTCATAGAATGTGACAGAAACTGACTTAGCAGTTACTGTCAGCTTGAACGTTTAGGATATAAGCTCCCCTTAGCTCTGTTTCCAGAAAGTTTTGGACTGTTATAACTTTTGAATTAAACAATTGTGAGCAATTGGAGTACCTTGTTGCACTCAGCAAGAAAAGCAAAGGAACACAGGTTTTCAGAAAAAATCTAAGTTTGCTGCTCCTTTAAAGTGATAGTAATGTTTTACAAAAAGAGCATCTCCACTTAATCTTCATAGTATTTGGGCCATGGGGAGTGTTATTTCAATGCTGTCAGAGTTGTAGTTCAAGAGTAATTGAATGACTGGACAGATCACAGCAAGGGACAATCTTCTTATTATCCACATAAGGAAAACCCTGACCCCCATGACAGGTTTTTCCTTATGCTCACTGAAGATTGTCCCTCTCTCTGTTATCCATCTGGACAGTCTTGCTGCTCTGAGTTGAGCAGTGTTACATCAGTAAAAGGGGCGGGAGGGGATAATTTATCATTCAATTACTCTTGAACTACAACTCTGACAGTACTGAAATAAAGCTCTCCATGGTCCAATTACTATGAAGATTAATTGGAGCTGCTTTTATTGCAAAACATTACTATCCCCTTATGACATGCTTTAGAGAAATCCACTTTTGTCCTTGGGTCATGCAGTATTAATATACCTGGTAACTTTCTCCCCTTGAGCCCCCCGGAAAGGGCTCATGTGCTGCCAACCAGGGAGGTGTAAATTATGCAATTTGTGTCATGAAGGGGTGGGGCTTAACTGAGTGGGTGTTGCTTACCATCCTTGTGTTATAAATTAGGCTTGAAGTGTGTGGGAAGTGGAAACACCAGGGTAGGAAGGGGGTGGAGCAGGGTGGGAAGGAGGAGAAGTTGGCAGACTTTCAGGAGAAACTTACCACCACTGGAGAATCAGCCTCTGTTCATGGAGACCTGGTAATTAATTGTAAAAAAAAGGGGATCTCCAGGGCATTTCCAGAGAGTACCCAGGTCTGGATATTATTACGTTTGTTATTTATTTCCCTGTCTGTTTTTCAGTTCTTACTCCTATCCAGCTCACACTGCTGTACCCTAGACTGTTCTCTTACTCTGGAGCTCTGCATTGTTTTAACCCTTTGAGTGCCATAGAGGTATCCAATGCATTGCAATACCCCCTGGCACTCAAAGGGTTAAACAAATTTTGTGCATATAAATTGTTAGTCCAAATAAAAACTGTATCACCAAATACCAAGGTATTTATATTGCATTATTACTACAGGATAAAAACACTGGATTATTATTACGGATATTACAAATTAACTGATCCAAATGGGGCATTTAACCCTTTGAATGCTAGAGAGGTTGGCAATTCATTGGAGAATTTTTTTTGTCCTCCCCTATAGTGTAGTGTGGTTAGGTTGCTCTAGAATTGGGAACATAGCCTTAAACCTGTTAAACCATTCAGTCAGTAATGGAAGTAAGAGAAACAATGGCCACCATGAACCCTTTCAGTGTCGAGGGGTATGCAACACATTGTGAAGCAAAGCGTTGGATACCCACCTGGCACTCAAAGGGTTAAAGTAACAAGTATCCTACATAATAATTCGCTAGGATGTCAGAAGCCGTCATGTTCAGGAGAGACTGCCTGAACGCACAGAATGCTGGGAGCGCGGAATGCTGGGAGTTTTGTGCTTGGAGCACGGAATGCTGGGAGCATGGAATTCTGGGAGGTGTAGGAATGCTGGGAGTTCTGTGCTGGGAGCATTCTGTGCTTTCGGGCAGTCTCTACAGTGCACGACTGCGTATGCAGCAGGACGCAGAGCAGGACCAGCCTCTTAACCCCTTGAGTGCCAGAGGGGTACGCAACACACAGCTTTGCAATGCGTTGCCTACCCCTCTGGCACTCAAAGGGTTAACATCACCTGGAACTTGGCCCGTGTTCACGGGCTTTTACACTAGTCAGCAATAAACTGCAAATAAGCACAGCTGAAGCCTTCTTTTTGTGGCAAAGAAATGCTTACTCTTGCAGTAATGGCCACCGGGAATGATCTTCCTTTGAATCCAACTGTAAAATCTATAACTCACAGTTTCAGTGGTTGTCCTGTGAAGTGCAAATATTTCCTAGCACCAAACTTTAAGATATGTTTGCTTGGCAAATTTCTCATCATTAAGAAATAACATTGTATGGCTAATTTTACCAATGTAACATTTATCAAGTATTTTTCTTTGAAAAGAAAAACATTATAAAAAGTGCTGTTCTTTTATACAGAAACCAGCTTTACAAAAATATTAAAACCCTAAAAGCAATTTTAGGAAAAGCTATTTTACACATATTATATATTTATATATATGTGTGTGTGTTTATATGTGTACATATAAACACACACATTTTCATGTTTATAGGCACTAAAAATGTAACACTGATTCACGTGATTTCAAATCTCCCAATACAAGTACTCCTTCACCAATAATTCTGGACCAGAAAAAATTAGAATACAAGCAATTATAGGAAACATCGCTGTCCAACCTTTATGTATTTCCTTTGTATTTCAGTTATTGTGTTAAAAGTGCATTTTGTTAAAAAAAAGTGCAAAAGTCAAAAATCAAAATCAATGCTTTGCCTTCTTAGACCTTATATCTTTTTTTCCCAGAATCCTATGCAGGTTAGGTGACATGTAGTAAGGTTTGGATGAAGATCCATTATTCCTTTCCAGATCTTCGCCTGGTTGTGCGATAGTGCAGGAGCAAGCAGCAGTAGATTGAAGGCAAGTGGGAAATGGAGGGACAGAAAAGAGAAGGAGCACATGCATCAGAATTAAAATGTCATACCAAGCTACTCTTGTAGTTCCCATTAACCCTTTGAGCACCAGAGGGATATGAAACTCATTGCAAAGCAATTTGCATACACCTCTGGAATTGAAAGGGGTAAAAGGGAAACTATTACTGTAACTTCTCTGCAGCACAGACTAGTGTTTTAAGAATATATCAGAATGCAACTGGTAGGCATGCAGGGAAGTAATCTTTTGTTTCAATGTTAGAAAGTATTTGTGTCCATTGGCAACTAATAATAAACCCCCATTTACAAACATATGGGCACAAAATCAAATGGCCTATATGAATACATTATATGAATAACTTAATCTGTATTTAGTTTTGCATATCATATCCATGGAGGCAGGCATGATTTTTTTTGTTGCGAATCTTTAGAACCCCAGACTCCTCCGACTGAAGGTCAGTGTTCCCTCTAAGGTCTGCAAAGGTGAGTGGATCAGCACTGAAAAAGTTATAGAGCACTGTTTCTGTAGGGCTTCATTGGAATAACAGATATAAAATGCAGTCCTGCCCAGTTCAAGGTTGCTCACTACTGCTCATCTTAGAGAGAAACTGCTGAAGGCTTTCTTCCTAAGACTGCTACAGTGGGAGGAGTTTTGGGTCTGAGTCCTGCAACAAATCATGTCTGCCTCCATGGATATGATACCCTAACTAACTGAAGATTAATTATTGAGAACCTATCTATACAAATGTATTTATAGTGGCCATTACAATTTTCTGCTCAGATTAAGATAACTGGAAGTTTATTATTAGAAGGTTATTTGTATCTGATCACATAGAGAAAATACAAAGATATTTTAATAGCACATGCAAAATTCTATGTCAGGTGTATCGCATTGAAGCCAGTGGTGAGTCTGATGAGTAACGAACTGAAGCAATCCTGGGTTAAACCAACTGCACCAAGGGGGGTGGGGGGATAATAATTCCCCTGGACTTAAATGGGCCTTTTAACCCCTTAAATACCAAGGGAGTTAAATCTCCATTTAACTAATTGGGAAAATTTGAATGTTATTTACCCCATCCAGTACAGCTGTTTGTCTCAGAATTGCTTGACTTTTCTTAAAGTGGAACTGTCACCTACTGTAAGCCCCCAGACACATAAACCAAAATGTTTGAAAATACGTATGATAATCCTAAATGGGCCATTTTAAGAGCAATAAATATTTACAGATATGTGAAATATGTCTTAATTTTGGAACTCATAGAAGAGGGAGAGTGCAGCCATCTTGAGAATGTAGAACATGACTGGCAGCACTCTATCTGTCAATCAGTGTTTAAGCTCCTCCCCGTTTTCTCCAACTCTGGATATCAGCGTGCTCACTCCTCCTTTGCAGCTTTAACAGGCCTGTCAGTTTGTCTAAAGACCTGATGGAGTGCAACATCCACATGATGGAACAAGCCAGACAAGTATTACACAGTTGAAAGCAACATACTGCACTGATTATCAGTGCAGGGCATTCAGCAGTGTGCTCGTGTGGGAGGCGAGTATACACTCCTGAACGTCCTGTACTGATAATTTTAGATAACTGATCAGTGCAGGAAGTTGCATTTCACTGTGTATTAATTGTCTGTCTTGTTCAATCAAGTTGCTGTTGCCTTTAGATACATGGAGTGGGAAGGTGGTGGGCAGGCATACGCCACAGGGGGATGGCCAGCATTGTAATTAGATGCTTGCGGTACAGTTTGTACTGTAGGCCAGCTCCATGCGACGTCACATGTAAACTGTGTAAGTACTTTTATTAAGAAACAGAGCGATTAAAAAAAAAAAATAATAATTTCTTACAGTTGTTTTTACTTCCTTTTTCATATGGGAGCATCAATTATAGAGGTGATAGTTCTACTTTAATACATTAGCCCTTGAGCATATTCCACTGCTAACTTACCTGATTGCATGCTGCCATTTATAAATACACAAATTCAGAAAAGTGGCATATCACATATTCTGCCCTTTCCTTTACTGCTTCCTTGGAGGATCTTTTTAGCAGTCATCTAATACTTTTGGTTTCTGCTGATCAAAACTAGTAATCTGGTTTATGGCAGTTTTTCCCCCTTAGAAAACAAATGACCATTGTTGTCAATTGATCTCCATGGGGGCAGACATGAGAATGATATTGTTTATAACAGTGACTCTCAAAGTTAGTCCTCAAGACACAATAATAGTCCACATTTTAAATAGTAAAGTTATAATATGAAAAGAAAAAGAGCATATTGTTTTGTTTTTTCTGCATTGTATAATAAGGATACTCACTGCTGGGAAATCAGTTATTCAAAAGTTATTGCAAATCAAAAAGGAACAGAGCTGCTACTATTCCATTCTATGGAGAACTGTAGCCTGAGGCTTATATCTCCCACAGAATGCAATCCCTTTGAGTGACAGAGAGGTTAATATAAAGTGTGTCTGTATAATTATATTACATTATATTTTATATATATATATATATATATATATATATATATATATATATATATATATACACATACACACACATACACATTATGAGTGTTGTGCGACTCATAATGTAGTTTATCTATTCACGTGTGTGCGATGCTCAGTTCAATATGTAGGCAGGACAGCGCAACCTTTGCGGCAACGTATTCAGGAGCATATCTACCAATCTGAGCGTGAAGCTTTCTGGATATTGAACCTAAAAACCAGGATGCCATTGGGTCTCAATGCTGAATGGGACAATTAGCCACATTTTTTTAGTTAACTATTCTTGTATCCCTATAGATGAATATTTGGGGTTGTATATCATGTGTTTTGAGGTAACATCTTGACAAGTTTAATTTTGGAATTTTCATATTAGCCGTAGTGGCTGCTGGTCACCATCATGCTTTTTATGAAGATTATTGTAACAATAATAGTGATAATATTTTATAGTATGATATGTGATCTTGCCAATTGAAGGATTTTTGGAATATGTACCTGTGATGGCTTTTGGGTATTTTGAGTATCCTCTGTAGTGTCTCTCATATGCAGAGATGCAATTTTGTGAGTGCATTCATTTGGATATGTGTCATTTGACTGTGTTTCTTCTCTTTTTCTGTTTTGTTTTTTGAAATCTGATTTTGGCTGATGGGCCCAATGGTATGTAAGGGGTCAATTTCTTGTTTAGCCTTCATGCAATCCCATGGCAGACATCAACCGATTTGGCTTTATGTGTATGGCGGAGTCCCGCCTATTTTATTAGGGCAAGATGTGTCCATGATTTTCATTAGCAGTGCCCAATCATATTAATGTTCAGAGTTTTTAAATTTTCTCTTTCCGGTTGTGCACTCCATCTATGATTACGTGCTCCAGAAGTGCGAAATGCGTTAGATATGCTTTCATGTGATTATTTGCCGAGTCCTTGTATGTCCTGTTTCCCTCCTTGATATGTGTATCGAGTTTTAAAGTTGAAATAAAGAAGATTGACATTTTACTCAGCCTACGGTATGTGGTTTGTATTACTCTATCAATCAATATGATTATGGAACGGTGAGTGCTCCTGTCCTTCTTTGATCGCACACACACACCCACACACAGTTTGAGCTATAATAACTTTGTGTAATGAGAAAATTCTTATTTTACTCAGCAGAAAAAGCAAAACTTTATAATTAAAGTTTACTGCTGTGTTAAGGCGAGCCATACATGAGGAAGGTGCGTAATCATTGGTTCGTGGTGAAAAGAATAACACACACTCCTTTATAAGTAAAGAGACATGATAAATATACAAGGTGATAAAAAGTATCCATGTCAGATTGTAAGTAATCAACATAGAAAATAATCTGTCTGCAATAAGCACTTGGAATTAAAGCCATTCCTCTTTGTGGATGTTAGCCCCATTACTGTGGAGATCACTCCTTTTCTAGTGCCTCTGTTTTCCACAAGGACAAAAAGCATCAAAGGTTTTCATCCTACAAACAATAATGTAAGTCCAGGTTCACAATGGGATCCATTGAGGAGTGTTTAAAACATCTAACCATTCCATTAGACTGAACAAGACTGACATCCAAGGTGAAAATGTCTCTAATTTGTGATTGCGTGCTTCTAAAACTTTGCTTGTGTTAAAATGGCATGTTTAAAATGTTAAAGTTTAAAATGCCACAAAAATTAACTTAATCCCAAACCACCCCAAACCCTAACAACTGTATCCCCAAACCTAACCTCACACCTAACCTATTAAGGCAATATTTTAATGCAACATTTTGACCTTGCTGTTTTGACTCTCAAAATTTATTAATCTTCAATATAATAGGATACCGGTCTGATGTCCACGGTTCTGAGACTAACCCTGCCATCAGGGATTGTTTAAACTCCACAGCCTTATTGCATATAAATTAAATTCTAGTTTGCATAGACTCTTAATTCCATCATTCATTTCTGACAAAGATACATTTTATTAGTTTATATATATATATGATTTCATTCATTACTCTTTTCACCATCTTCCATAGCACTTGGTGTTTTTAATTTTGCAGCACCTACATTTCCACCTTTATCCTCATCACTCTAAAGGATCTATTTTATAGATCAGTGCTATGGAAGTGCTATGCAAACTATTGTGCTTTATTTAAGAACTGGTAATAACCTACCCCCTAAATGTATGGTTTTGCAGGGAGATGTTCTCTGTATCTCTTACCATCAGACTCAATAGTGGCTGCTTCTTGTTTGTATATCCAGGCAATGTTTGGTTGCTGAAGCAAGAAGCAGTCACTATACACATAAAAACTGTGTGGTGAATATCTCCCTGCAAAGTGAACATTTAGGGGTACAGATAAGCAATGGTACATAATTACTATAGCGCTAATCTATTAAATATACCTTTAAGTTTCATTTTAAAATCAGTGGTTTAATCACTGCGAATGATCTAAAGCAGTGTTTCTCAATGTCAGGCCTTAAGACATGCCATCAAGTGAGGTTGTCAGGATCTCCCAGTTTTTAAACACAGTTAATCAACAGATCAATCATGGGATCAGTCACTGTGTTTACTATACCTGTGCTAAAGTAGGGATCTCTCTAAAAACTGGCCTGTTGGCATGTCCTAATGACTGGAGCTGAGAATCACTGTACTAGTGCTTAAAAAGAGATGGAGCACTGAAAAATCATTGGTTCATATCCATGTAGTAAGATAAAGACTTCAGAGGTTGATTTAGCAGAACAGGAAAATAATAGTAGTAAACAAAAGCAAATCAAGCAGGAATGCAGCAGTAAAAATCAGAACTGGCAGATTTGTGAAATTTTTTAAAGCTGTGTGTGACCCCTGGGGTGCAAGAGACATCTACAACACATTGCTTTGCAATGCACTGGAGATTTCTCTAGCATAAAGTGGATAAAGGTGAAGATGATACAAATATTTTTAATTTAACATGTCACCCTGTATTTAGCAGTAGCCCAGAACTGATGCAGAACAACTTGAATATATACATATGTATTTAAACCCTTTGATGCCAAAGAGGTATCCAATGCATTGCAACTCAATGCTTTGAGATACCTCTCAAACACTCAAGGGGTTAACTTGACCTTTTCAGGCCATAAAGTAGATGTTCTGTAGCTTTTCGTATAGTTCTATAACAGGGTTTATAGTGGTAACTTTATTTTTTATTCACAGCAGTTCAGTATGAAGAAAAACAAAAAAAAATTATGAGAAGATTCGATACATTTCTTTCAAAAGGGAACATACAGGGTTATACTGTGTATTTGTAGGCAAAACAGGAAAGTCTGATAAAGACTAACTTATTTGGTAGCAGGAAAGCTATACAGTTCTCATGTCTCTGGATTATGAGGCAGAGGTTGAACTTGATGGACTTGTGTCTTCTTTCGACCTCATTTTCTATGTTACTATGTTGCTGTTGCACACTGACCTGTGCTCACTAAAGTCCTCAGTCAGCTAAGACCAAGAGTGTCATCATACATGCTGTGAAATCCATTGTCACTTTTTAAATACATTCAAAACGTAATTGTGAGGAAAAACATTGTGAAGCATTTTCAGAAGTAAATATGTCACTTCCGAAAACATGACATTAAGAATTTAAAGTACCGTAAAATCTCGGGTATAATACGCACAATTTTACCCCGATGTGTATTATACATAGGCACTCTTGTTTTCCCATAAAATCTTGGGCATAATATATACACCTGCGTATTATACACAGGGGCGTATTATACCTGAGATTTTACGGTAGGTCATTAAGAATTAAAAATGGAGGAAAGATGAAGTGACTCTTTCTTCTAATACTGTCTTCTCCATTCTTACACCATTTTTATTTTGTTGGAAAAAATTATGAAAGTTAGACAAAAAAATTGC
Organism: Rhinophrynus dorsalis; assembly: GCA_037306005.1. NCBI lineage: Eukaryota > Metazoa > Chordata > Amphibia > Anura > Rhinophrynidae > Rhinophrynus > Rhinophrynus dorsalis. Next base: position 255,087,443 of record CM074722.1, read on the forward strand.
TAGCTAAAAAAAAGGCTTAACTTCCCCCACCTACAATATGATGGCAGAAAAAATTCAAAATATTTTTTAAAGCTGCTTTGTTCCTTTGGTGGAATTGCAGTAATAATTTAAGAACTGATGGACTATGATGTGCTTTCCAGTCTAATTGCCGACTGTTAGCATGATGTTTTGAACACTGAGCATGTTCCATAAGTTCCAGAAGAATGTTAATCAAAATCATATTCAAACATAGTTGTGTTCAGAAGCTTGATGCTACCATACGTGGCCTTCCACATTTAAATTATTATATTTACTTAAAAAATTCCTAACGTCATGAGAGAAACCTGAAGTTTATTTATACTTAATCTATTTATACTTAAATGTACGTCAGCACTTTGTGGAAATGGGGAAGCTGAATTTCCTCACCTTCTGAAGCTCCAGCACAGATTGTTGACACAAGTGAGGGTAAAGCTTCTGGGTTCTCACTCGTATATGTTCTGATGCTGGCCCCTTCCCCATGTGACATTACGCAACACGCTCAAACAGCAATGGTGAATGAGATCTATACTCTCCTAATATAATTAAAATGTTTAGTGAGGCTTGACACTCACTCTTCATGTGGGGGGCAGGACTGTAGAAGATATGCTCTGTAGCTTCCCTCCTGCCTTGCAAGCCTCTGCCATCTACTAGATGCTCCTATTAACAGTTGCTCATGCAGCCAAAGCAATCAATACATTAGGTAATTGTTTATAAACTAAAGCAAAAGGATTAGTGGAAACTAGACAGTATTTTAGCATCATTCATGTACTTTAATACTATGTGATGTTTGTTGGGGGATCTTATGGTGCGTGTCCCATTAATATTTTCCTTAACACTTTGGATGGTAGAGAGGTGCCTCGTACATTACTTTCCTGCCCTGTTCAAAAGATTACACTTTGCATAAAAAGTTATTTAAATAAATAAATAAAATTTTCATTAAATAGCATATACTGCTGGCAGTTCTTTAGGCAGCAGAATTGTATCTACTTTACTCAACACTTAAATTGCAACTCTGGGAAGAAGACCAAGAGCTATGCAAATTAAACAAAGCAACAAGTTGTCTGAGAAATGTCAGTTATTACATTTCTGCAGTGATGTTCACATGAGTAAATCGACAGCGGAGTATAAATGTCATGGGCTAGTCAGACTGGCTGTGACCTGTGAAGATGTTTAACACTGCGTTTTCAGCTGTGGGATGCTTTATAACATAACAATAAATACCATTAACTGCAAACACCAGAGGAACATGATAATTTAATTTCGGCAGGTTGGATTATTCACACTAGTAATAGGTTGGAATGATGTTGGAACTATGAAACAATGGGGTTGCTCTGGGTTCCAAAGAAGCGAAGAACTCAGAGGCCATACAGTAGCACATATGCTTGTAATGATCAACACAGCTTGTGATGATCAACAGCTCGTAAGGATAGTCTGTTCCTAAGAACTGTATTTCACAACTCCCTCTGCCATAGCAAGCTTGCTGCAATGTGACCTCCAGAGTCAATGGTATTGCTACGTTGACCCAAGTTATTCACCGTCACTTGAATGACAATTGGTCTCCAGATGAGACTACAACACCAAGCAGTACCACTATTGTCCTTGCACATGACTTATCAACAAGAATGGTTCAGAGCCCAATGTCACTGGAGATAGGAATTGCTATCCACCCTTCACTAACAAGTCCGTCTGTGTGGGATGTTACAATAGTCAGGCAATGGTCCTCAGAAGTATTAATCAAGCAGATATGCAAAAACATGCATCATTCACGATATTGTGAGATAGATCACGGAATAATGGTATGGTCTGACAACATGCATGGCAGATGTATACCCGTAAAAACATTCTGGCTACTCTAACAGCCCACCTGTATGTAGACTTAGTTGAACATTATCTTGTTATCAGACTATTTCTCTAGAACATTCTTGGCATACTACTGCAAAAAGACAATGCCTGCCCACACACCTCACGTGGTCAATGGACAATGTTTGTAGCTTCAACATACTGCTCTGGCCCACACATTCCTTGGATCTGTTTCTCATTGTGCATGTGTGGGACATTATGGATCACTATGTCTGCTGGAATCCTATGTCCTGCCTGAAGGAGTTGTGTCACCAAGCCTATGCTGCACTGACAAAAGAGTGACTGTATGCCTCATTGTCTGCCTCTAGCCACCAATATTCTGTTATATATACTGTACTTTTGTCTCACACGCAAAATCATTTGCTTCTAATGTAGTGATTTCATGCAATATATAAATATATAAGAAACAAGCATACCTGACTGCTGTATGAAGGCTACCTACCTGGATAAGTGCATATATTAAAGGTGAAATAACATCTCCTAATAATAACCCCTCCCCACTTACCTTACTAAGGCCAGAAAATCCCAATGGCCTCTATGAATTTTGCCCTTGTGCCAGTGTTCAAGAAAGAACAACTTCAGTCAGTCCTGGACATGACAGTTACTAACAGAACCACAGAACACAAACTCCACCCACTAAACATAATAAGGGATTTTAAATACATTGCGAACACCTGTCTGGTCTTTAACCCAATGAGTGCCAGAGGGGTGTTCAATGTGTTACCTTGCACTGACAGGGTTAAAGCATTTAGCAGGCTCACATATTCTGCTGGCAACTGTCATGTCTACCTACATGGTCATGACATCCAGAACTGATTGAAGATGCTATTTCTTGAACAATGGAACAGGGGTGAAGTCCATAGGGCCATTAGAATTTTCTGGCCATAGTAAGGTAAGGGGTGCTATTAGCACTTCATGCTCCTCCTTAATGCTCCTACAAGCTGCTTACTCCTATAGGTATAGTTCCCCTTTAAAGGGATAGTAAGGTTTCACAATAAAAACAGCTTCAATTAATCCTCATAATATTTGGGCCATGGAGAGTGTTATTTCAATACTGTCCAAGTTGTAGTTCAAGAGTAATAGAATGATAAAATAGCACCCCCCCCTTTTACTGATGTAACACTGCTCACCTCAGAGCAGCAAGACATTCTGGATGGATCGCAGAGAGGAACAATCTTCAGTAAGCATAAGGGAAAAGCCTGAAAAACCTGTCAAGGGGGGCAGGGTTTTCCATATACTCACAGTAAGAAGACTGTCCCTTACTGTGTTCTGTCTGGTCCCAGGACCAAATTCCACATCTGAGGGGAGGTTGCTTACACTAGGTAAAATGGATGGGAGACAGTATTGAAATAACACTCTCCATGGCCCAAATACTATGAAGATTAATTGGAGCTGCTGTTTTTGTGAATCATTACTATCCCTTTAATATCAACTGGATGTCACCACAGAGGCTGATGTACTAAGACAAACTGGAGATATCCAAGGGCAAGACAACTTTACCTCATGAGACAATAATATGCCCATTGATTTAAATGGGCTTTTAAACCACTGAATGCTAGAGAGTCATCCAGAGCACTGTGAATCAATGTGTTGCTTATCCCTCTGGCACTCAAAGGGTTAAAAGCCCCATTTAAATCAAGAGGAAGTTTGTGAGTATTCATTTGTTCCCTATGGTGCAGATGATTTATCCAGAATTTCACTGTCTTAGGTCAGCCTCATTATGATTAGGGTGGGTCAAAAGATCTAGGTCACGCTAAGCCTTAAACTTTGCAATGCGTTGCTCACCCCTCTGGCTCTCAAAGAGTTAACAGCCTAAACTCACTAATCAGAATGCTGCACCTAGTCGGTTATTTTTATATTGATAGGATGTTTTAAAAGGAAACTGCTCTTCAGGTGTTAGAGGTGTGCATGAAATATTATATCTCTTATGCAAACAACCTCATTGTTGTATGGTCATTCTGTCTGTCAGTAGTAATCAGATAATCTGTCATTTCCTAAAGAGTCTGATGACAGGTTAGATTACTACTGTACTGAATAGGAAATTTAACTTTGTCACTGATGCCAAATACCTTATTCACTGATAGGAATTAAATAAGCCATGCAGGTGGTGTGGGATTGATTATCGCATTAGAAAGAGCACGTTGTCAGGGGATTCTGCCAAGCACAGGCAAAATAAGTGTTGGAAAAGGTTGTAGAGCATTTTTACATGGGTCACAAATAGTGCAAAGCCCAGATTTTCAAACACTACATGTTTTTTAATTCATTTTTCTTTGGCTAGTCGTGGTATTTTCATTCTAATATTAACCTGGGAATGGGGACTCATTGTTCAAGAGGCTAACTAAAGGAAAAGTAAAAACCCCTAATAACCCTGTTCCCTTACGTTACTATGGCCAGAAAATTCGAAAGGCCTATATGAACTTCAACCTTATGCATTTGTTCATGAAATAACATCTTCAATCAGTCCTAGATGTCATGTCCATAGAGGCAGACATGCCAGCTGCTAGTAAGAGCGCAGGATTTGTTACCTTTACAATTTCATGTTATGTAATATTGTTCATGAGTTAAAATCTATCATAGGACTGGAAAAAAGACAGAAACTGATAGGACAATCTTTGCTATTGGGTGAACAACCAACCACTCACGGACACTCACTTTTACTTTATCTTGTTTTCCACAAATTCAATTTCAAATATTTGATATTTACAGTATATGAGTATGAGTATTTTAACCCTTTGAGTGCCAGAGGGGTACGGAATGCATTGCATCGGAGAGGAAAATATAATAGCTAGCTTCAAATTTTCACTCACGCCCAGACTCCCCTCTGAATTGTTGCTTAACCCTTTGAGTTCTGGAGGTGTACGCAATGCATAACTTAGAATCTTGCTTAGTTTACTAGTATATACTTGGCTACTATATGCTTATTGTTGAATACTGTATGAGTGACAAAATGAGAGGGGTGACTGGGAGCATTGTATCACATACATGGCTTTCATCACAGCTTGAAACTAGTGCCCAAAAGATAGAAAGGAAACCTATATGCAACAAAGAGGCATCACAGCTATGCAAAAAGGTTTTTCTCAGCTACTAAAAAGTACTGCAGAGCAAATTATCCAGGAGAACCGCTTATTTACAAATTATACAGCTTGGAGACATTGGTGCACTAAACCGAAATCATAATCCATGGTACTTAAAAGGGTACTTAACCCACCTGTGTCTCAGCAAAAGGTATGTTTGGGGCCACGAGGGATAGATTTGTGTCTCATAGCTCTGAATACTGTAATCTTACTCCTAAAGGACGGTAGCTCATATTTAATAAAATTTCTACTGTCCTGAGTCCCCGTTTCTTTGCAGAACATTAAGATCCTTATGTAAAGTAGATTTATTTGGGATTATACCAACTGCATTCATATAATTAAATTCCCCTCTGATTTAAGAGAAGCTTTCAACCCACTGAATGCTAAACAGGTCCCCAGTGCCTTGCTTCACAAGGCAAAGGCACTGGAGACCTGTCTAGCACTCAAAAGGTTACATTTCTCTTTTAAATCAATGGGAATTTTTGGAATGTTTACCTGTCCTCTATGAGCCAGTTGCTTTGAGCATAAAGCCTTATGGATTAGACTATCACTAATGTACAGTATCTCCAAATTTACTCATATATTTACATTTTTTTAAATAAATGTAGTGATCCATTTTTCACAATTAATAATCCAGCCCCTCAAAAGGTAGATATCTTCGACTAAAATAGCTCTCAATTAAGGCTGCTGGGCCAGTGTGAGTTAATAATGAAATAAAAGAACGAATTGGTCCTTTACATGCAAAAAATGGGAGTGAGTAAAATGTTTTCACTCAATTCCTATTTCAAGTAATTTACTAAGTGTTTTAGGAGCTTAACAAAATGCTGTTTTACAGATATATGCTATTATCTATCTGCTATTAGTAGGAATTTAAACCCCATTATAATCATTGTGAAAGTGAAGGCAATATGAGTGAAAGTACCATGTACTGCCCCATACAAGAAGGTCTCCCACTGGCTTTTCAATGCAAGTAGGACTTTGCACTCGACCCAATCATATTGGTGCGTGCCACAAAAACAGAAAATAAAAAATAAAACAGCTACTTTACTGGCTTATTATGCCTTTCTATAATGGAGCTGTTTTGGCCAATAATATTGGGGTGAACCAACTGCACCACATGGGAACAATTACAAATTGCCATTGATTTCAAATGGACTTTTAACTCCAAGAATGGCAGTTTGGCCCCAGTGTATGTATTCCTTTGTAATACATTGGAGAGCTCTGCTTTGTGCATATTGTCTGTAGCAAGCAGGCAGATGTTTTACAGATGAAATCCTGCATTTAGATGAAAGGTACAATTTATTTATGCTAAAAACGTAAGGCAGGGGATGAAATAAAGCAAGAGAAAGATAAATCTCTCAATTTCCTATGTTATTCTATGGAGCCTCATATTCAATTTGGAGAGACCTTGAACACTTCAGTGCAGAGGCAAACAACTGTTGGACCTCCAGTTGTTTGGGACTACAATTCCCATCACTCCCACCCAGCCATTGATGAGATCTGAGTTACTCAACAGCTGGAGGCTCAACAATTGACTACCCCTGCTTTAGTGCATGGGAAGGCAATCAGTTCTTCAAGAGCTATCAACACTGCAAGCTTTCAGTGACTGACTGAGCACAGGAAGACTAATTATAGTAACTGTCCCACTGATTGATTCACCTGCACTTAAAGCAGGGATAGGGTACATTCACATGGGAGACTTGACTGCACTCTGTTTAGCATGTACTAAGCCACCCTTGCCAACTTATCTGCAATTTGATGTGTTTACCCCCACAAGATCTCTCTCATTGTGGGGAGGGCAGGGGTATGTCACAAGACCATCCCAAGTGGCCATTGGACATATAGGATTGTCCAATGCCCACATAGGTCAGCCAGTCACTGGATCCTTCAGAATTGCTAGTATGAATCATATCTGCAGCAGCCAATGCAGATCAGCTTACTACAATCTGGATGAGCTAACTACAACCTGGATGTGCCTAATACATGAGAGAATCCAAATAGTAGCATGCTGCATTCCAGTACATTCTCAGAGGCAAAAATCACCCTTATGAACAGCACCATAGAAACCCAGCGGTCTCACATGGATATGTTTAGAGCAGTGTTTTTATTGCTACATTAAAGTCACCAACGTGGAGATAACTATATTCTGGAAACATGGACTGCAGACAGCTATTTAGGGTCAGACTTGGCTAGCCCTGCTTTTGTAAATAGGCTCCATATAATAGAATGTAAATATAACAGAATGTGAACTGAAGAGGTTTATTTTGTAGAGTACCTACCTCTAAAAAGTAGTAGTAAACCAGAGGCCCGCCAACTGTTCTGGGACTACAATTATAATAATCTTACAACTAACCTAAAATCTTACTTAAATATTACAATTGTAATAATCATGGCTGAGAATCATGTTCGTTCAGTTGTTATGCAACAACAGTAGGACAGTCTTGACAGACTACTTCTGCCCTAAGGCAGAATATAGCTGCATACCTCCCAAGTGTCCATCTTTAGGAGGGACGGTCCATCTTTAAGACCTAAATCCCTCTGTCTCTCTTTCCCACCCTGGGGTCCATGTTTTTAGGAGTTCAGACTATGTGGTATGCATAGAAGTGCATTACATTGCTACACAGCAATAAAAATCACATTAATGTTAATCTAAACTTCAGGATATATGTTTATACATTAGTCTATGTAAATAAAATATTTTGGACTTGATCTAAATCAATCAGTTACACAAAGTAGTGCCAACAGGTCCTGAAATAACTTATAAATTCGGACTAATGCCCCACTCATCAGTCACACCCCTTTCACCACCACCTAAAACAAAAGTGTCCCTCATGATCATTTGAAATGTTAGGAGGCATGCAGATTTCCAAGCCCTGCTCTGGACAGCTTGGTCACTTTAGTTTGGGAAAGTGCAGACTATAGCTGTATGACAGAATACTTGACCCCAAATTGTCTTCAAACCACAAAGCATGTTGCTCATTTTAATAGGTTTTCTATAGCTCCTTCTTGTCCACCTGCACTTGTATTAGACAGAGGAGATTTAAATACAGCACACTTTGCAAATGCAAATAGATACTATAATGGAAAAAAATGTTTTACATAACCCAGAAAAAGAATACTTACAGAAACACAGGAAAAGGGTGTCGACACACATTGCATAGACACTGAAGAATCCATGGGCGATAAGGTATGATCCAATGATGACCGTCTGCAGATATTAAAAACATGATGTTCAGTTAAAACGGTATTTCTTTTTCTAGCACTTCCAAATATCTTTATTGAATGACTAAATAGAAGGAATATCAAGCAACACTGAACACATATGAAAAATACATGCTGTAGGGATGTAGTGACGTGTGTTATTGGGCTATAGCCATGTAGCATGAATTTTCATGCATTTTAAAGGCATGATCTGTCAACCCAAATCAAGGAAATGATCCTGCAGTCACTACAGCTCAAGCCATTTCCCCTATCAATGTTTATCTCTGTTTCACAAATTATGTTTCGGTATTGAATTCTTCCTAACGAAGCATTGCATAGTGTGTAGAAGATTCACACTGAAAAACATTATTAAGCCATTTTAACTCAAAAACCATTATAATAACAGGATACAGTAAGCCCTCACAAGAGGGAGGCTATCAAGAAGCATCTTCTGACTGTCATTCAATACAATCCGTGATCCCATGAATCTCTCTCTCATTAGTTATTTAGGGAACACGCCACAGTCTGTTCAGTGTGAAACTGGGTGAGAAAACCCAACATTATTTGAAGATGGGTTAAAAAAAAACAACTCATTATGTTAAGATGGGTGTAAAGTGTCATTATTTAATCAATCTACTATAGATGTGAATGCTTAGCTTTGTGTGAACCTAGATGTATGTGCGACATTCTATGAAGGTAAAGGCAATCTCAGAATTGGGTGACACTCCTATAAACGTGACCACTCATTTTTAGAACAATATATTTCTTTGGGAAGGACCCGGGCATTCATTTCTTGCTTGAGCACAGGCAAGACAATAAGAAGCCAAGTAATTTTATTTATTCAGTAAAGCACATTTTAAACTGTTAGAGTGTCAGAGATGTATGCAAAGCTTTGTGGATCAATGTGTTGTACACAGTGCAAGAAGTCAAAAGGTTAAGTCCTGGGCAGTGGTTCTCAACCTTGTCATCATGAAATACTAACAGGTCTAAACATCTGAGTGCCATTGTTTTGAAATAGTTTGAACATCAATCTGGAATGGGTTACTTTTTCTCTGCTTGAACACAGTTTGGTGAATCAAAATGACTGAGCCTCTAATTGACTCACCTGTAATTAAACAGGACTAAAAGCTTGGGTTTTCCTTACAGAGATGGGGAAAACTCTTGATGCTTTTGGTCAAGAAGGAATCACACAAATACAGTCCCTCTTGATAGCAGAAATATGCCAAGATTCCATCCCATGCGAATGGAAATTCATCTGGCAAAAGTGTAGGGAAATAGATTTTTTACCCCTTTTCTTATTTCTGGTATTACATTTTTACCGGTACATATGTTGAATTTTCCACTTCGGCATACATACAAAATAGGCCAGAATCCCATTGAAAACAGCTATTGAACATTAGCAGAATGGCCTTTGCAAGGCTCCTTTGTCTGCAAACCTGCGAACACCACAGCTCCTGCAGTGTCATCTTACACATACAATACCCCAACAGCACCACTTTTCTAACCAGATCCACCATTATCCCCAACATTACCTAACTGGCTTGGAACTGATTGCAATCAGTGCATTCAAGCTGACCCAGCAATGAGGAGTTTACTCCAAGGCCAACATAGCCTTAGATAAATATTTTGGGGGATAGAGTTATCCCCCCATCTCTCCATCCAGAGCAGATGAGGGTGGAGAGTGGTCAAAAAATAGGTGGTCTCAGGGCACCTTTGCCCCCACTTTAATGAACTAAATGAAAAAAATCCAGGTTCACACATGCACAGTATTATGTGACTCCTTCCTTGGGTGGTGGAGACATTTTATTCTCTCTCATAATAAATAAGGATTTTAGTCTTACCTGTTAAATCCTATTCTCTTATATATAGCTTACAGGTACCATGGGAAGGAGACAGCTCCTCCCAGTAGGCTCGAACAATTCTCCAATTAATTGCACAGGGTGGAGCCTCCCTATCCTCCATAGCAGGCTACCCAGCTGCTCCCCTCCAGTTAGATTTGTAACACTAACCCTACTGAGCTAGATAGCAAGAAGAGGAAGAGAAAGACTCCTGTTAGCACTGACCTAATTAAGACTCTCACGTCCAGCCACAGGAACCAAGCATAGTCTCTTTCACTGGGTGGGAGACCTGTAAGCTATATGGACTAAGAGAAAAGGATATAACAGGTAAGACTAAATCCTACTTTTTCTGTAGTCCAATATAGCTTACAGGTACCATGGGATGTACCAACATTAAGTTCCCAAGGTGGGAAGAGAAGGAAAAGACCAAGAGCAGGTCCCCATGATGCCAGAGTTTCCAAGGGACTATCCAGGACACGGAACAACCCAAATTAACAAAGTGTCAATGAACACTGAATAACAGTAGCACACAAACCAAGAGCCAACAGGGCTCAAACAGTTAAAGAGCTATAAGGCACAGGAAAGTAAATTCCTAGACAGGCAATACTGCCTCCAGGACTTTCCTGCCTAAGCTGGCTTCAGCCGAAGCCAGGACATCAACACGGTAGTGTTTGGCAAAAGTGTGCACAGAGGACCAGGTGGCCGCCTTGCACAGCTGATCAGCAGAGGCCTGATTCTTGTAGGCCCAGGAGTCCCCAATAGACCTAGTAGAGTGTGCAGTGATGCGAAAGGGAACAGGTTTCCTCTGAGCTCATAAGCCTTGCGAATGGTAGACTTAATCCAAGATGCAATAGCCACCTTGGACACCACCTTACCAGCCTTGGGAACCTCAGGCATGGCAAACAAAGCATCAGTCTGACGAACAGACAGTGTGGTGCACACAGAACTTAAGGTAACGCACAACATCTAACAAGTGGAGATCCCTCTCCTTGACAGATTTAGGGTCAGGACAAAAGGAAGGCACAACAATCTCCTGATTGATGTGGAACTCAGAGACCACCTTAGGAAGAAATCTCTGAGAGGTATGGAGAACAGCCTTATTCTTGTGAAATTCCAGGAAAGGTGGCTTGCAGGACAAAGCCTGCAGCTCAGTAACTCTGCAAACAGAGACTGCTGCCAAAAGAAAAGCCATCTTCCACATCAAAAGACGTAAAGGAATGGTAGCAAAGTACTCAAAAGGAGGTTGATGCAATACCTCAAAGATGAGATTAAGGTCACACTGAGGAGTGGGAGCCTTATAGGCAGAGAAAGCATGGGCAACCCCTTGAAAGAAAACCTTGACATCCGGTAAGGTGGAAATATGCCTCTGAAAAAAGACAGAGCTGAGATCTGAACCTTCAAGGAACTAAGGATGAGGCCCTTATTCACTCCATCCTGCAAAAAAGACAGGATAGCTGGAAGATCAAACACTTGGGAGGACAGATCCCTGTCCTCACACAAATCATGGAAAATAGACCAAACCCTGTGATAGGCCTTCAAGGGCACAGGTTTCCTAGCCTGGATCATAGTGGAAATTACTTCTGGAGAAAAACCTTTGCGTCTCAAGATGGAGGTTTCAACAGCCATGCCGTCAAAGCCAACTGATACACGTCCTCCTTCCACAGATAACCTTGCAAGAGGAGGTCCGGTCTGTGTGGCAGAGGAAACGGTTCCTAAGCTGATAAGGCCTACAGTTCGGGAAACCAAGACTGTCTGGTCCAATAGTGTGCTATCAGGATAATGGAGGTGTTGTCCATCTGAATCTTCCATAGGACCCAGGGTAGCAGAGGAAGTGGAGGAAAGATGTAGGCCAGACGAAATCTCCATGGAATCGATATAGTATCCACTGCGAACGCCAGGGGATCCTGCCATCGTGAGCAGAACATCTGAACCTTCTGGTTGTCCTTTGTGGCCATCAAGTCTATGCAAGGAAGACCCCACTTCTGTACTAGGAGGTTGAACACTTCTGGATGAAGTTCCCACTCTCCAGGATCCACAGCTTGTTGACTGAGGAAGTCTGTGAGGACGTTTTTTACACCTGGGATGTGCACGGCAAAGACAGCAGGCACATTGTCTTCTGCCCAAGCTTTGACCTCGAAACAAGATGCAGGGGCTTCTTGTGCCTCCTTGCTTATTGATGTAAGCCACGACCATGGCGTTGTCTGTCAGACCGGGCACCCCCCCTAGGTGAGAGGACCACTACCACAGAGCATGAGATATTGCTCTGAGTGCCAAGATGTTGATGGGAAGAAGATTTTCCTCCAGTGACCAGTGACCCTAAACACTCAGGTGACCCAGGACTCTGCCCTAACCAAGCAAGCTGGGATCCGTCATCACAATGGTCCAGTATGGAATCACTTCCACAGGTAGGGAGATAGGGTTTCCCCTGAAAACCTGGATCACAAACCTCTGAAGTTTCTATGGTCGATATCATCTTCTCCACTAGAGAGGAGAACTTTCTTGCCAGAGCGGATTCCCATGACAGGGCAGGCGACACCTTGGAGGAGAGCTGCTGAATTGAATCCTCCGTCAGGAAGACCATACTCTGCGGAATGTCGAATTGGAGACCCAGGAATACCAGATTCTGGGAGGGAACCAGAGCAGACATGTCCATATTCAGTATCCAACCGTGTTGGAGGAGGATCTGAGCACACTCCTGAACATGGTGTTCCAGAAGGTCCCTGGAAGGCGCCTTCATGAGAAGTTCATACATGTACAGCATCACCTGGATCCTCTTGGTGTGATGGAAGGCAATTAGCGCACCCAGAACTCGGTTGAACACCTGAGGGGCAGTCGTGACCTGGAATGGGAGAGCGATGAATTGGAAGTGTCCCAAGTGGCAGGCAAACCTGAGGTATTGCTGACTTGCTGGATGCACAGGAATATGTAGGTCCAAAGATGCCAGAAATCCCCTCAGTCACATGGAAATGACTAAACGTAGTGACTCCATCTTGTAGTGGTCTTGACTACACATTTGTTGAGAGCCTTGAGGTCCAGGATAGGATGGGAGCCGGCATACTTCTTGGGAACAACAAAGAAGTTCAAGTAGAAACCTGAACCTTCACTCCTGTTGAGGGACTGGTGCCAGAACTCCTGAGGGTTGCGTTTGGGAACCAGAGGCAACAACATGCTCTTACCAGAGACGGATTATGGCTCCATAGGGCCCTAGGCAAGTTACCAATTTGGGGCCCCACATCTCTGGATCCGGTGCTTCTGACACAAAGTCCTGCTACCAGTTACTTGCATTGTGTCTCTAATGGAAGTTGGAGCAACTGGATGATGTTGGTCTCTTAACAAAAAGAGGGCATCTGATACAGGATGTTAGCAGCAGGAACAGCAGGGCCCATGTCTGGGACCCCATCGTCTGGAGGCAGGGCCCCTCATATTGCCTGGGCCCTAGGCAGTAGCCTCAGGTGACATAATGGATGATCCGGCTCTGGCTTTACCCCCAGTGACCTCACTGATGAGAGTCTTCAATTGAGGCGCAAAAAAGTGAGGCACCCTGAAATGGAAGAGAAATCAGTGATTTCTTAGAGATCAAGTCAGCAGAGCAGATCTTCAGCCACAGCATGTGCCTAGCAGTCATTGAGAAGGCTGAGGCCTTAGCTTCAAGCCTAACAGCATCAAAAAGAGAGTCAGTAACATAGTGCTGCACCTCAGAAATGTTGGGCAAAAGGGATAAAAGGTCAGCTTTAGGAGCACCCTTGTGGACAGCAGCAGTCAGCTGTTCAGTCCAAACAGCAATGGCCCTATTGGCCTAGACAGAAGCCAAAGTGGGTCTCAATGACGCACCAATAGTAGTGAAATTAGCCTTCAAGACAGTTTCAAGCTTTCTATAAGTCATGTCCTTAAGAGCTGAAGCATCAGCAACTGCCAAGGCAGAGGATTAAGAGAGCCTGGAAATGGGAGAGTCAACCTGTGGAGGAGTAGCCAATTGAGCCAAGGCAGCTTCAGAAAAGGGATACAACTTAGAGAATCTCTTAGATAAAGCTAGATGCTTGTCAGGAGTATTCCACTCATCCAGTATAATCTGATCTAGAGTAGGATTAGGCGGAAAAACAGTACAGGACTTCTTGCGCCTCTGAAAGACATCAGAAGAAGTCTGAGACTCTACAGTAGTAGAGGGAATGTTTAAGGTAGTTAATACTGCCTTAACAAGGCCCTCCGCATAAGGCTCAGGGTCAGCCTCAGAATCCTCATCTGAATCCTCTATATAAGAATCAGATTGATCAGGAATACCAGAGGCCTTAGGGGCCACAAACCTGAAAGAAGTAGGGGGTCTTCAAGAGGGGTCTTCAAGACTGAAGAACCCCTTGAAGGGAGAGAAGAAACTGTACCACAGAGGACTTCAAGTCCTTCACCTAAAGTAGCTCTTGATCATAGCTGGAAGGACCTGGCGGTGACACAGGGGCCGAAGTACATGAAGGGCATAAGTGACCTGAGTATTCTCTGGGAAGCCCTGTCTGCCATGAGGAGCAGTAAGTAAGGGGGTCAAAGACACCCCTGAGTCCTTAGCCTTAGGTCCAGCCCCATGTCCTAGTGGGTCTGACATTATTCAGAATAAAGTGTCAGAACAGTAAAGGAACACCCAAATACCGTTACCCAGTTTACAGATTTCACCCCAGAAAGCCTAAAATACACTTATTTGGCAAGCAAAGGGTTAACCTCAGGAGGAGAGTTGAGGAGACCAAGCCCTGCATATGATACTTGGTAGAGTGGAAAAACAAATTAGCAACCGCAAAGAGAACCAATCGGAAATCAGTCCGCGAAGCGGGCATGTATGGGAAACACAGTTCCTCAGAACAGAGTACCAAAAGACAGACCCAAATCTCCCCAAAGCTCTTAAGACACTGTAAATGTCGACCAGATAAGTAAACAAGAGCAGACAATTGAAATAAGCCATCTCTGAACTCGTACATGGAGCGGTTGCAGAGATATGTCCTAAGATGTCTGTCCCATAGAGATCAATGGAGCATTGAGGCTATGCAGTAAAGCGCAACTTAAAGGCGCGAATTTCAAAAAAATAACTAAGAAGGCAAAAGTAATTAAAAAATATAATACACATAGAACCACTAATAAACATGAACACAGCTGATAAAAACAATGTGAGAAAGAGGAATGAAACCTTCAACAGCCCAGTCACTGACAGGGAAGGGGTTAATTACCACAAAACAGCTCAAAATGCTACGAAGACCAACAGAACAGAAAATTAGAAATATCCAACATGAGTGCAGGAGTTACAGAGAACTCCAAAGAAACCCTTGTACGTCAGAGAGCTGTGGGACAAGTGGACCATGGCACTAAAAGGGTTGCTCACCTTTTCTGCAGGTCTTTTCTTCAGATTACCATTGTAAGGAAGAAGCCTCATAAAAAGACTGATTCTCTAGAGAAAGACATGGGTTACATGGTTCTATCCCAGGGCTAAAGGGTCCACAAGCATCTCCTTTAAACTGAGAAATCCACAAAGGGAAAGTCAGTAATGGTCATCCACCTAATGGGGGAATTTTTACAACCCATTTCTAAAGAAAAATAATAAAATACTAAAACTAAGCAGAACTGTTCACAGCCTTCCTACTAAGATGACGGAACAAATCTAACTGGAGGAAAGCAGCTGGGTAGCCTGCTATGGAAGAGATGGAGGCTCCACCCCTGCAATTAATTGGAGAATTGTTCCAGCCTCCTGGGAGGAGCTGTCACCTCCCCATGGTACCTGTAAGCTATATTGGATGACAGAGAAGTATATTTCTACACATTTGTGCAGTGAAAAACAATATGGGGTGACTGGACCCCCTCCATTGCCAGTGTGGATATTTTTTTTTCACACTACTCACAGCTAACCTCTTTTGCTGGATCAACAAAACGACTGAAATCCTGTCTGGATTGTTGGGGGTGGTGTGTTGGTTGCAGGGGGAGTTTTATTTTTTTTTTTTTTTTTTACTGAACATGGGTGTTCAACCTCTCCTTTGCTGGTGCAGTGAGACTATAGCAATCCAGCAATTAAGAGGATAACTGAAGGTGGTGTGGATGTGGGAAAGGTGCTAGGGCTCATGGAGGATCATGTGGGGGATCAGGAGGGATACTATTCCTCCCTGGCTTTCCCTACCTGATACAACCCAAGGTAAGCGGCTGCTCTTTGGCTGCTCTCCTTTGGCTACTCCTGGCCTTGTGTGACTACACAATTGACCAGCTGGAAATATCTGACAAATCGTAAAATATTCAGCAAATTATATCTGCTATAGTACAGCTAACCCTGCCCCCCCACACACACACAAATAAAAACCATGGCGCTACTGTACTTTACAAAATGTTTATAAGCAAAATAAAACTTTGTTACCATGACAGGGTGCTTTTAAAATAAAGAAACTGACATTTGCCTTAAATTTTGCAGAGATTGTATATCAGTGGTTACTAAATGTTAAAAGCGCTAGTGGAATCCTTCTACATAGCAGAATTGATATGTTATTTATTGAATGATTAGTTCTTAATTATTTGAGACCGTTAATGCTTTATTAGGGGGAATAAAATCAGCTGAATAAAACCAGAGAACTCCCTCCATAGGAAAATGACACTGAAATAAAATTAAAAAAAAAAAATCAAACAAGTTTGATCTGTAATCAAAATTTAGTTTAGGAAAAATCACCAAAACACAGTGTTGTTGCTGTTATTATTCCTTATATCTATATAGCTCCGTCTTATTGTGAAGCACTGAAGAATCTATTGCTTCTTATGCAGAAGTACAATCAGATATTATTCAGTACCCAGAAGTTCTCTGAAGATAGCAAAGGGAAATACATTTTGTAGTCTGGTTTGAATTCAAATTATTTTTTAACAAAGCATCTCCCAGAGGATGGGCATACTCTTGTTTTATTCAATATACTAAGGGTTGTATGTTCAAAATAAAAGGAGTTATGGCACAAAATATTTGCACTAAGGGGAGAACAAAAATATTACCATTGATTTAAAGGGGGATGTGAACCTCTCTAATGCTAAAGAGGCATTTAAGGAGTTAAAATCCCCATTTAAAACAATGGGAATTTTGGGAATTTATAGCTCTCCTCTATAGTGCAATGGGTTTGTACTCCTCCACTTTTCTTTTGACGATACGGTCCTAAGTGCCTGGTAGTAGCGCTCTAACAACAACTATAACAATGTAAAAAAAAAAATGTAATGTACCCAAAATATTAGAAAAGTTGTGGCCCAGTACCCACAAGAAAGATATACAGACACACACAGCCTACGGTACTCCAGGGATACGGGGGTACTCCAAATCTTAAACATACTATAAAAAGTTTAGTTAGGTAAAATTCAATACCAAAACTTCATTTTTGAAATAGATATAAATATCGACAGTGGAAATGGCTTGAGTTGTAAAGACAGCAGGAGTGTTCACACATTGCTCTTCTACCCACATACACTGTCAGAACCCCAAGCCTAGTTCCACTGACCACTAGTAGTCATAGGTTCCCACATACAATCTCTGGCCATCCACCCAAACCCCACCCAGGTTTGTCCTAATGCTTACTGCTAGTCACAGAACGCCATGCACACTATCTGACCCACTAGCCTGATTCCACACCCACTGTAATTCAAAGATCCTCACAGACCATCTATCCTGGGTCCATTGCCCACTGACAGTCATGGATCCCAGCAAACACTGTTACACCCCTCCAGCCTGGTTCCAATGTGCACTGTTAGTAACACATCCCCACAGACACATATTGACATCTAAGCCTTGTTCCACTGGCTGTCATAGAATCACACGTACATTATTCTTTTCTCCAGCCTTGTTCCACTGGTAGCCATACTCCTGGCATCCTCTATGATATTTCAACCCATTGCAAAGGGCTACCATTTTTCTCAGACTAGCAGTATGTACTGAATACAGTATTGAGAGACTGCAGATGGCATAGTTTTGTGCTTCTGGCATGCTCCACAGAATGTCAACTCATACCAATGGGGGTGACATTTTCCTTGGCTAAACAGAAGGTAATCTGCCTAGGGGTAAAATGCAAATAGCACTAATCTGATGCCGGTGACTTTATGCTTTCCAAACTGATATGCCTAGCATACCTCTGCTTCAGATCTGTAATAGTTATTTTTGTTCAGGCAGCCATTAAAAAAACAAACAAATCATAAAACAGGTAAGTGTATTTTTATACTTCTGGCACCCCCTGATAAACTCATACTGATGGGGTAGCATTTTCCTCTAACTAATGAATACGGCAGGAAATTCATTTTTGAGTTATTTAGATGTATGGATTGAGCTAATTAAGGCATTAATTAGGCTCTTCTTGTCTTAGCCCTGCATTACCTCCCCCACTCGCTCAGCTATACATTTCAAACCTCCACTAGCACTGATAGGGTTAAGGGTCAGTGAGGTCATGTGGTGGTGATTCGGGTGGGATCTTAGTGAGGATATGCCTAGATGTGAACTTACTTTTCACCTGCACACATATTTTTACAGAGACAACAGGCATACTGTAGATTTCATAAACAGATATGTTCCTGAAGGACTACTATTTACTACTTCATCACTACTACTGGGGCTAGATGTTGTAATAGTACTAGCGGTAGTAGGTGACAGTGGCACTGCACTTCAAACAGCTGTAGCAGCACTCATAACTAGGGTTGTTGATGCTGGCCTGTGTGAGTGTGACTGGGTGGGGGGTTGCACTTGAAAGCTGTGATGCTGATGACCAAGATTATTGTGTATTTTAGGCATGTTTACTTTTCCATTTGATATCTCAAACAGTTTATAAACAAGCATTTTGCTCTTTTTTAGCAGTAGAAGACTGAGCCTTTTCCTTTTATACACAGCTAATTTTTTGCAATATCATCATTCACAGAGGTGCAATTTCTAAATCAACGTCATAAAAAATTAGGTCTTCAGCATCAACATCAGAATTCTCTATCTCCCAAATACTTTCATATCCTTTCAGGCTTTTAAAATCTGAAAAAGTTTAATATTACTTTTTCCCTTAGGAGGATTTATAAAACATTGATCATTACTAAATTGCAGGTGGTTTTCAGTGTGACTGCCTAATGCAACACTTGGTCTCATACTGCTAAAACCTCCTCAGCTATGGCAACAACCCAAGAGATTGATTTGTCATTGTCTTTAGTGTTAAAACACTTAGTACTACTACAGGTGGAACTTTTCATATAATTTATACATACAGCCTCTTCAGGAGGAGGAAGATAATCATCATTTACTATACAAGCTGCAGAACTCGTTGCTGCAGTCAGTTTTTGTAGTATGACTTTACTACCACCAACAAGCATATGTACTCCTCGTATTTCCTTCCCTTTATCCCTGGTCCTACCGTGTTTGGTAGACCTGATAGTTGTGTTGATTTTTACTGTAAAGTACATGTCAAAACTGATATAATCAATAAGTCTACCGTATGCAGTTAGTTTT
This sequence comes from Rhinophrynus dorsalis, assembly GCA_037306005.1. NCBI lineage: Eukaryota > Metazoa > Chordata > Amphibia > Anura > Rhinophrynidae > Rhinophrynus > Rhinophrynus dorsalis. Next base: position 255,106,891 of record CM074722.1, read on the forward strand.
GCAAGACAACAGCACAGCTGCTGCCCCATAATATGCCTTCTTGTCTGAGTGTGGAGTAATTTCTTGTCTGTTGCGGTCTGTCTGAAAAAATTGTATGATATATATTTTGTCTGTAGTATCTGTCATGCTTACTTGCATTCTCAGCTCAGGTATAAGCTTGCTGATTGTCTCTCACCTATAAGCAGGGACTTTAAAATATTGTCACCTTTAAAATGGTGCATTTAACATGTTGCTGTGTCGTTCTAACAAATCGCTACTCCGTTCTCCTGTGGTAGGGTAGGGTTAGAGTTTGTGTTAATTTAGGATAGGGTAGTTTAGGTAGACAGTAGTTGGAGTTGGTACAGTGCTTAACAACATCTATTATTTCAGCTGCCGATTTGGTTCATTCCAAGAGCGTGCACTGAAAGCGCTTTGAGTCCCACTGGGAGAAAGGCGCTATATAAATACTAATTATTATTATTATTATTATTATTATTATGTGGGTTAGGGTGGATTAGATTAGGGTATGATAGTTAGTATATCTTAGTTTGGGTGACAAGACCATGCAGAAATGTAACACCAGCCTCAGGAAGGGTACGGACTTGTGGAGGCAGCTGGTGGAAGTGATGAGTACCAGATGTAAGCGGCGCTACCACCTCAGCTGGGTGACAGATTTCCTGACTTGGTGACGCAGGGGAAAATTCATAAATGGAAACTTTCAACTTGACTACTGGAAATGATAACACTTTGAGTATTGTGTCCCGCTTATTCTATGTGATGTCATCACAGTGGTTCTTTCAACAGCCATTAACCCAAAAGTACTACATGGATGTTCAGAGAATTCCTAACCATTGCTATGGACACCCCTCTGGAACTTCTTTGGTTAAGGGATCCATAACATGCAATCGTTAAAGGTATGTAAAGTATGACACTAACAGAGTGGGACTACATAGAGGAAACGCTTCATGGGGGGGAAATTGTATTATCAGTGAAAAATTGTATTATCAGGGAAAAAAAGGAAAAAGCACTTTTCGCAGGACTTCTGTGTGAAGTATAATTTTTCTCATGTTTTATTTTTGTGGTGAACATTTTTATCCATCACTAGTTAAACACCAATTTACATCAGTGAGAATTGTGGGTATTTTTATTTGCTCTCTACAGTGTGATTGGTTTGCCCCATACATCCTTCACTCAGAGAGATAGACAGACAGATATTTCAGGTTACATTGTAAGTCACACATCTGAAACATACTTTCTCCCTCCCGCATTCTTTTTCTCTCACCAATATGAAGAGAACTTACCAGAAGAGGTACCCAGTAATAATTCAGATTTGGCGCTTCATCAGTAATATATGGAATTTTTCTTGTGAAGAAAAAGAAAGCCAAAACACCTGTGCAGATAGGAGTTTGTTGATTATCAAGCCATGGATCATTGCTATCAGGCAACACATCACACTATCAGATTTAAGGTGCAATTCAATAAGTTAAAGTGGAACTATCACTCCAGTTAAAGTGCCCCCAAATAATTATTCATATAGCTATAGGCATAGAATTATCCTGAATAAGTCCAGCATTATTAAGAAATCCAACTTTATCTGAGACAAACAGGTGGGCATCAGTGCAGACATCTTGCCTTAGAGACATCTGTATGTCTGCGCTGTCCTTCCTGTTCTCCTCCAGGATTGGTTAGGGGGAGTTGCACTGTATCTTATGGTACAGGAAGTGAATGATGGCGCAGGTGCACAGATGTCACTACAGCAAGAAGCCTGTCTGTCAGTCTCCGAAAAAAATGGATTTCTCAATAATGCTGGACTTATTCAGGATCATACAAGTACTGGTATGCATATGGCTATATGAATAATTATTTGGGGGGCACTTTGAGTGATAGTTCCGCTTGAACATCCTCTGGCACTCAAAGGGTTAAAGAGGAGAAATTATGGGTCAATCCAACAGTACCAAAAATCAAAAAGAAATTCCTATGGATACAAATGGGGTTTTTAACCCCTCATATTAGAGAGGTCTCCAACACATTTGAGACCACACTGTCCGTTCAAGGGGTTACAATCCCTACTTAACTCAGTGACGACTTGATGAGTTTTAAATTGCCCCTATTGTGCAATTACGATGCTCCAGAATTGCACCTCTATAGTTTAGTAAATTGCACTTTAATGTTCAATTCTAGTTTTGACTTTCAAAACATCAACACAGCATCAAAAGTCAAAGAGATATTGCTGTGTCCCATCAGCCTTTGGTGATCTCCATAAAATGGTGTACCCCACTGTTACCACCCCAAAAATACATTACTGATTAACACATTACGTACCAACAGAACCAGCAACCAAAATTTTCCCGAGGAATAATAGGAAATCTGTTACTTTGTCCAATACTGCAACCCTATGAAATGACACAAGAGTAAAGAAAAACATGCAGGGAACTGTTTCTTATTAAATACAGATAATAAGTGCTACAAGGAAATGTGGTAGTTCTACATATGTTCCATAATTGATTGCAAGCAAGACTGTTGTAACATAAAGGAAAGTCTTATGTTCATGTAATTCAATTAAAAGATGTTACAGTGCAGAGAAAGCCTCCAGCATTAACAGTATAACTATTAACAGCACTGAGTAGTGATGCTTTGTACATAGTAGGTGCAATTCAATAAGCTGAAGAGGTGCAATTCTGGAGCAAACCAACCTCATCATAGGGGAGAATTGAACATGCCAATGAGTTAAATGAGGATTTTCACCCCTTGAATGCTGGAGAGGTCATCAATACATTGCAGTACCTTAACCCCTTGGATGCTACAGACTTAAATGCAGTAGAGATCTCACTAGCATTTAAGTAAATGAAATCAGTGGGAATTTGGGGAATTTTATTTGTGCACATAGCTTACCTCAGAATTGCACCGCTTTAGCTTACTGATTTGTACCTAGCATTCCTATGTCCTATCCATGTGTTCTATCCATTAGAACCATTAAGTGGATCCATCTTTGTTTAACAGATTCATTTATCTAGGTAGGTGTCCTCCAAACAATATTTAGGAATATCTATCTACATATTTTTACATTATAATTCCAGTTTCTTGTATAGAAGTGATCTGTTGAAATGTCAGGATTCAATAGACCTGAATGGTGAATATGGGTCTGCTTCTAGCTTACATCTCGTTACAACTAGCAATGTGCTTCAATAGACCTGAACTGTTTATATGCCTAAATGACCTTCATCAGACTGCAAATTATCAGTGGACTACATCAGAAATCAACTGCAAATAAATAGTATATAGCTATAACTGGCTCCTGTTTGAAGGACTCCTACCTATGTAAGTCCTTCTGTTAAGCCTTTAAAGTGATACTAATGTTTCACAAAAACAGCAGCTACAATTAATCTTCATAGTATTTGAGCCATAGAGAGTGTTATTTCATTACTGTGAGCGTTGCAGTTCAAGAGTAATTGAATAATAAAGTTCCCCCTCCTACCCCTTTTACCTATAGTAAGCCCCCACTCCTCAGATGTGGAATCCAGTCCATACACTAGACAGCTCACAGCAAGGGTCAATATTCTTACTGTGAGAACAATGACAACCCTGTCCCCCTTGACAGATTTTTCAGCTTTTTCCCTTATCTTAATTGAAGATTGTCCCTCTCTGCAAGCTACCTGGGCACCTCCCTTCTGCTCTGAGCCGAGCAGTGTTACATCAGTAAAAGGGGTGGGAGGGGGATACTTTATCATTCAATTACTCTTGAACTACAACTCTGACAGAATTGAAATATTTATTTATTTATTTATATTTATTCATAAAATGTTTTACCAGGAAGAATACATTGAGATTCCTCTCGTTTTCAAGTATGTCCTGGATAGTTTTCAGTAAAAGGTTACATATTTACACTAATTGTGAGACATTATATACAAACATACAGAAATATACATACTTATTAAATAATGGGATTATTTCCAGTTACACACTGTTTTTAGATATAAAGAAACATTTGCTTTTAAGGATTTTAGACTGGGTGCAGATGTGATTATTTCCGGCAGATTGTTCCAGATTTTTGGAGCTCTGAAGGAGAAGGCAGATCTTCCTGCTTCTTTCTTGTATTGTGGTATACGCAGTGAGTTGTTAGTAGTGGAGCGGAGGTTATAGTTAGTATGGAGAGCTGGGGTGAGCATACTGCTTAGGTATTGTGGTAGTTTTCCAGAGAAGTGGTTGTGTACTAAGCAAGAAAGATGAAGGTCACGTCTAGATTTGAGTGTTAGCCAATTTAGTTCTTTAAGCATGTCACTCTCTCATAACACTCTCCAAAGCCCAAATACTATGAAGATTAATTAGAGCTGCTTTGATTATGAAACATTACTATCCCTTTAAGGACCAGAGAGGGTGAACAACGCATACCGAAGAAATGCACTGGACAGCCCTCTAGTCCTTAAAGAGTTAAACAAATAAAAGCTTATTCCTATCATATCACTCCCCTTTATGGATAAATTGTACATACAGTGTTTGCTCACTGAAATCTCTCAACCTACCTTACAACATTCCTCATAAGTAAAAAAAATGCATCTTTTGCTGAGGTACAGAAGTTTTTACCATAAATAGCAATCTGTAAGACAAGAAAAGACAGAAAAACTAATAAAAATAGAATTTTACAAAGTATCATCAACATTTACAGATACAGATATAACACACTGGGGTTATGCACTAAGGCGTGATAAAGAAATGATAAAGTGGAGATCATTTCTCCAATGATATCACTTTCCAGTTCCTATGTTATTCTATAGAGCCTATGCAATAAGATCTCCAAAGTTGGATACATCGTACTGCATTGGCTCCATAGAATAACATAGGACTTGGAGAAGTGATATCACTGGAGACGTGATCTCTGCTTTATCACCTCTTTATCATGCCCACTGCATATCCCCCACTGAATAAGGATATGAGGTCTTCTGTTTTGCTATGCCATGTCCCTACCACCCAAACTCCTAGGATAAACATGGGATAAATATTGCCTACTAATCAGATTCAACCCTCTGAATGATTTGATCTGACCCTTAGGTCTGGCCACATGCTCTTTGTGATCAGCCAACACACTGTTCTGCTGCTGCACATATTAAGGTTACTTCTAGTTTTCTCTAAAGGGAAGAAAGGATTATATATTTTATATGTTGTATAAAATACAGAGCTGATGCAATGTATCATTTTTAGTGCAGAGAGAGCATGTCCCTTTCCTTCACTGCGCAGCTGTTAATATAGTTTAAAATCTCATTTTCTCACTCAAACACACCTCTCCCTTTATTTATTCTTCTCTTTCTTTCCATTTCTCTCTTTCCTTCCATCTTTCTTACACACTTTTCCTTCTCTATCATAACCAGGGTGACAGGGGTAATATAAGTCAGACAGGGGTTGGAAGAATATGAATTATATATAATATATTTACAGAACAAAGTATATAAACATACACATTATGTTTTGTAGTGGTTTAGAGATGCTGTAAGATAGCACTAATTTTCAGCCAGGTCATGCCAGGTTGATAATACGGTACCTTGATATTACATAAGTAATGCAATACACCATTATATGTAACAGCAGGGCAATACATCATAACAGTAATGAATAGCGCATTGACCTGCTGGTCTCAGTATGTAACAGAATACAGCAAAAAGAGGGTGTCCAATAGTGCCTATTATCCTTATAACACAAATATCTATAATGAGCATTACACTCACAAGGAAGATGGTTGTAGAAGGGCTTATGCCCAAGAACAACAATGCAGGCCAGCAAAATAATATTGTACTGCCCGTTGGTCTCATGTAATAGTATACACCCCATTTGCCTTATGTAATAATGTACTACCGTACTGGGCTCATCAAATATTGTACAGCCTCACTGGTCTCATGTAATACTCTGAAGCCCTACTGGTCTCATGTAATAATGTACTGCCTTGCTGATCTCATAATATTGTACAGCCCAACTGGTCTCATGTAATAATGTGCTACCTCTGCTTTTCTCATGTAATAGTGCACTGCAGGTCTGGACTCCCGAAATTATGTACGGCTCCACTGGCCTCATGAAATATTGTACTGCCCGCTGGTCTCATTTAATTTTGTACACCCCACTTGCCTCATGTAATAGTGTACTGCTGCTCTAGGGTCATCAAATATTGTACAGCCTCACTGGTCTCACGTAATAATGTACTGCCTCACTGGTCTCATAATACTGTGCAGACCAACTGGTCTCATGTAGTACTACTACCACGCTTTTCTCATGTTATAATGTACTGCCCCACTGGTCTCATGAAATATTGTACAACTCCACTGGTCTCATGAAATATTGTACAGCCCCACTGGTCTCATGTAATATTGTACTGCTGCACTGGGCTCATGAAATATTGTACAGTCCCACTTGTCTCATGTAATATTGGACTGTCCCCGCTGGTCTCATGTAGTATAATACATCCCCGCTGGTCTCATGTAATAGTGTACTGCCCCACCGTGCTCATGAAATATTGTAAGACCCCACTGGTCTCATATAATATTGTACAGACCCACTGGTTTCATGTTATAGTGTACTGCCCCACTGGTCTCATGAAATATTGTACAGCCCCAGTGGTCTCATGTAATGTTGTTCAGCCCCACTGGTCTCATGTAATATTGTACTGCCACACTGGGCTCATGAAATATTGTACGGTCCCACTTGTCTCATGTAATACTGGACTGTCCCCGCTGGTCTCATGTAGTATATTACAATCCCCACTGGTCTCATGTAATAGTATACTGCCCCACTGTGCTCATGAAATATTGTAAGGCCCCACAGGTCTCATGTAATATTGTAAAGACCCACTGGTTTCATGTTAGAGTGTACTGCCCCACTGATCTCATGTAATATTGTACTGCCCCGCTGGTCTCAAGTAATATTGTACACCCCACTTGCCTTATGTAATAGTGTACTGCCCCAGTGGGCTCATCAAATATTGTATGGCCTCACTGATCTCATTAAATAGTGTACTGCCCAGCTGATCTCATGTAATATTGTACTGTCTCTTTGGTCTCATGTAGTATTGCATGGCCACACTCGTCTCATGTAATAGTGTACTGGCTTGATTGTTTCATGTAATAGTGCGTATAAAAGGGTATTGACTGCACAACATGCTGGCACTCCAGAACTTCATAAAAATCTCTTATTTATTAAGGCAACTGATGACACAAAACCAGTTTAGTCTATGATTAAGCACAAAGAGATGCCTGACTAAACTGGCTCTGTACCATCAATTGCTATAATAAAGAAGCTCTTTTAATCAAGCTCTGCAGTGCCTGCATGTTGTGCTGTTTGATATCCGTTTAATTTATGCTTATGGAAAGAATTTCTCAGAAGAGACCTAGCACCATGGACCACCAGGGGTGAATGTGTTCATGAATAATGAGCAATAGCACGTGTCATTTTATTGACAGTTTCCACCTCATATTTTTGCTCTACATACTGCCTAGTGAACTGCCTTGCTAGTTTTATGTAATAGTGTGCTGCCCTGTTGGTCTCATAATATAATGTACTTCCCTCTGGTCTAGTGTAATACTGTGGTGCCCCACTAGTCTCGTGTAATGGCATACTAAACTGTCGGTCTCTTGTAGCAGTGTACTGACCTACTGGTCTCATGTAGTCAAATTCCCCGCTGGGCTCAAGTAAATTACCTTGCTGTCTCATGTAATGGTGTACTGCCTGCTACTCTTACGTAGTTTACACTCCTGCTAGTCTCATTTGATAGTGTTCTGCCCTACTGGTCTCATGTAATGTGTATATTGCTCTGCAGGTCTCGTGTAATAGTGTACCGCATGTCTGGTCTCATATTTGGAGTAACGTACAAACTAGGGAGTAATAAACATTGACAGTGAAAAAGAAGGTGGTCTGGTACCTTTCTTTTGAGAAAAAAATCTCTGTGTATACCTAAGGTCTTTTTAAGCATTACTGCAGCAATATGTGGCCCTAATAAGACCACAATGAATACTGGTTAGCTTTAATACTCACCATTATATATGCATTTCTGTTTATAAACTTTATAAATTTTTCCAAACACCAGAAGCAGCATTTTAAGCAGCAGAGTAAGAACCTGGCAAAGGAGTTCTGTGATGCTGCATAAAGAGACAAAAAAGTAATAATAAAGTATTATAAATTGTGGACATGTTGTAGTTTTCTTTCCTACTTAGTAAAACAGGGGAATGATGCAGTTCAGACTGTCACAACGGTATAGCTGTCATTATCAAATTCTACGGAGAGAGCTAATGTAAGGTTCAGCTCTCCTATAAAATGCACAAGAAATGCCTGTGTGGATGGCACGGGCAAGTTGGAGACAGTGGAGAAGGTATCACTTTGTTGTCACACCGTTACAAAACTTCAGAGCACACCCCCACGTGGTATTGTTACTAGCAATTTAATCCTCTGAGTGACAGAGGTGTGAACAATTTAAGACACCATTTAAGAAGTACCCATGTTTTAGTCACCTGACACTAGGGTTAGATAGTGGCCTATAAAGGGGTAAATACACCAGTAGCTGGTGCAGGAACATTAGCACTGCAAACCCTCATCTCAGAAAATTGGTTTGGAGAGCACAGCTGTGGCACTCTAGCAGTTGTCTATTGTGCCTAATATAAAATGTGGCTCTGCATTGAACATTTACCTTTAAGTTTATGGTCCAAATATTCTAATATAATTCGGATAAACTGTACAAGTGCAAGAATGAGAGATCCAAATGCCAGTGATCCGGTGTGGTATCTGGTAGATTACAAGATGACAGAGCACAGCAGTTTAATTTTAAGTCACAATATACTGGCCCTTATGTATAAAGGCAAACTACTTCAATTCTATAGTAAATTCACTACAGGAGAGAAATAAACATTTCCAAAATCCCTACTGACTTACATAGGGCTGTTCACCCCCTGGCAATCTCTCGGCATTTGACAGGTTAAAAGCCTCACTGAAATCAGTGGTAGTGTTTGTTTGCCCATCTGGAGCAGTTGGTTGCCTTTTTACATAAAGGCCTAATGTTTTACAATGGATAATCAAAATCAAATTTTAAATATCTTTAAAGTGGACCTGTCATGCATCATACAAAATGATAATTTTACTGGGGATGGTATAGGATGCCTATATGATATGAAATGTGCAATTTTTTCTGTAATATATACGAGAGGATTTTAGTCTTACCTGTTAAATCCTTTTCTCTTAATCCATTTAACTCACAGGTGCCATGGGGAGGAGACAGCTCCTCCCAGTGGGCTGGAACAATTCTAGAAGAAGTGCAGAGGTGGAGCATCCCCCTCCTCCATATCAGGCTTCCTCACTAGCCCCCGCCCTGATAGAATTGTGAAAAGCCTACTAAGTATGATAGCAAGAAGGAAGAGAGGAAAACCCCTGTGAGCAATGAACCCAAGAGGATTCCCATGTCCAGCCATAGGAGGCCCAGCATGGTCCCTTTAATTGGGTGGGAGACCTTTGAGTTATATGGACTAAGAGAAAAGGATTTAACAGGTAAGACTAAAATCCTCTTTTCTCTGTCATCCAATATAACTCACAGGTACAATGGGGATGTACAAACACTGAGCTCCCAGGGTGGGAAGAAGGAGGAAAGGACCAAGCACTGGTCCCCATGATACCAGAGTTCCCATGGACTATCCAAGATATGGAACAGCCCAAACTAAATGACGTGTCTACAGACACTGAATAACTGGTAACACAGCACACAAGAACAAGAGCCAACAGGGCTAAAACAGTTAAAGTGCAATAAGGCACAGGAAAATAAAGTCCTAGACAGACACAACTGCTTCCAGAACTTTCCTGCCAAACCTGGCTTCAGCCAAAGCTAGAACATCAAGACGGTAGTGTTTTGCAAATGTGTGCACAGAAGACAAAATGGCCACCTTGCACAGCTGTTCAGCAGAGGCCTGATTTTTGTAGGCCCAGGAGCCCCAACAGACCTGGTGGAGTGTTCTGTACTGCAGAAGGGAACAGGGTTCCCTTTGAGCCCATACTCCTTGCAGATGGTAGCCTTAATCCATGATGTGATAGTCATCTTGGACATGGCCAAACCAGCACTGGGACCCTCAGGGACCACAAGCAGTTTATCCGTCTTACGGGCAGACTCTGTACGGTGCACATAGAATTTAAGGCAGCATACAGCATCCAACAATTGGAGATCCCTCTCCTTGTCAGATTTAGGGTCAGGACAAAAGTGTCAGGGTCTGAACGCTATCAACACTGATAGGCCTAAGGGGACCAGTATGAACAGGATGCATTACTACTGAACAGACTAGGCACACAAATCACAGAGAGGCAAATAACTGTATACGATTTATTAAGCAATATAACAAAGAATAACATAACATAAACCAGGGGTCAAAACCCAGAGAGGGTAGTCAGCCAGGCCAGAGTCAGGAACCAGAGTGGGTAGTCACCCAGAAAGCAGCAGAACCAGAAAGCAGCAGAGACAGGACGAGCAGGATTAGGAAACAGGAACAAAGTCAGCCAAGTCAATGTTTCAAGAGAGTCTACAGTAAAGGCACTAAGCACTAGCAGACACCACGCAAGGGTGCCGGGTATGTGTCTGCTGCAGGCATAAATAGGACCACTAACAGGCAGAGCTTGCCCAAGGCCGACCGCAACAAAGGCCAGAAAGGTGTGTGCATCCCAAAGAGGTCACTGCGCATTCACCTATGGAAGGCAACAGCCGCACTAGCCTGGGGGACCGCCGAGCCTTGGCACTGCAGGTCCCCGCGGCTAGAGAGGTGTCGGGCAGGAGTCCCAAACCTAGTAATCCTGCCAGAAGAGACGGCAAGGCCATGGCTGAGGAGCACCGCATCTTACCAAAGGAGCAGGTACCCTGACAGAAAGGAAGGCACAATAATCTCCTGATTGATTTGGAATTCAGAGACCACCTTAGGAAGAAATTCCTGAGAGGCACGAAGGACATACCTATCCTTGTGAAACACCAGGAAAGGCGGCTTGCAGGACAAGCCCTGCAATTCATCTACTCTGCGGACAGAGACCACAGCCAACAAAAAGGCCATTTTCCACATCAAAAGACATAGAGGAATGGTAGCCAAAGACTCAAAGGGAGGTGCTGCAAGACAACCAAAACCAGATTAAGATCCCATTGTGGAGTGGGAGCCTTAAAGGCAAGGAAAGCTTGAGTGACAACCTGAAAGAAGACTTTGATATCTGGCAAAATGGCAATATGTCTCTGGTAGAAAACAGAGAGAGCTGAGGTCTGCACCTTCAAGGAACTTACACTAAGACCCTTGTTCACACCATCCTGCAAAAAAGACAGGATTGCTGGGATATCAAACACCTGCGAAGACAGATCCCTGTCCACACACCAAGAATGGAAAATGGACCAAACTCTGTGGTAGGCCTTGGAAGAGACCGTTTTTTTGGCCTGGATCATGGTGGAGACCACCTCAGGAAAGATGACATCAACAGCCATGCCGTCAAAGCCAGATGCTGCACGTCCTCTCTCCAGAGGTACCCTGAAGGAGAAGATCTGGTCAGAGTAGCAGAGGAAACGGACCCTGAACAGACAGCGCCGTCAGTTCTGGAAACCAAGGTTGCCTGGTCCAAAAGGGGGTGATCAAGATGACTGCCGCACCATTCATCAGAATCTTCTCAGATATTTTCTAGGATATAGTCTTTTGAACTTTACCTTGTTGCAGTTGCCTCCAGCAAAAGCAATGCTGCAGGCATGCTGACTGTAGGACTGGCCTTCCCCTCTGTAATAAAACCCCTGCCCAACACCTTCCAATTTTTCTACGTGTGCTCGTACCCTGGATTACCAAAGCTGGAGATCACATGGCCAGTTACAAGCCTGCAGCCATTTTTTACACTATTAGGTAAAGCAGATCTGGGAAACTACCATGTCATGTCCACGTGGAATGTATTATAATGCTGAACACAAGGGTTAAAAAAGCGCATACTCACCAAAGAACGTCTCCTGTGTAAAGCCCAGGCTGATATTCAATTGGGTGTGTGTGTGCGTGTGAAGACTGGACAAGAAAAATAAATCTGTAGCTATTCTCATATTTCAACCCATGATGGAACTGCTGTAGTGTTGATAACCCCTCTGGCACTCAGTGGGTTATCGGCACTACAGCAGTTCCTACATGGGTTGAAATATGAGAATAGCTACAAATTCACTTTTCTTGTCCAGTCTTTGCACACACACACACACACACCTCCTCAATAAATATTGTCCTGGGCTTCGCACAGGAGACAGATATACAGCTCCGTGATTAAATACTTAAATCTTTTGCATTCCTCTGGCGATCCTCTCCGGTGGTGGTGGGGGAGAACAGTGTGCGGCCTTGACTGCTATCCTCCGTTATGTTAATCCTTTAATCCTAATCAGTCTGCCCACACTGGAAAGAGGAGATATAACTTTTTAGGTTTACACAGAATTACTACAGGGCTGGTTCCACATCTGGCTCCTAACCCTTTGAGTGACAGAAGGGTGGCGTTGTGCACCTCTATGGCACTCAAAGGATTAAAGATCCAGCAAACCACTTCATCTGCTGCAGATATTCATAGTTACATGTACTTGTATTGTGGACAGTAAGCAGCCCCGATACAGGGGGCCAGCTTAGAGAGGATGAATGGCAGTTTCTCAAAAGGAGGCTGAACACATATCAGATAGATTTTAAGCAAAAAAGGACAAGAAATTAATATTAAATAGTGTTTTTCAAGCTTGTTGGGGGGAGGTAAACTAATTAGGGATAAGTAGTTGGAACGTGATAGTTCCGCTTTAAGTACCGTAGCGTCAGCCAGAGGTAAAGCAGCAAACTTGGACAGTCTACAAATAGGGGAACAACTTAAGGAGGTGTAGCCCATTGAGCCAAGGCTGTCTCAGAGAAGGGATACAGCTTAGAAAACCTCTTGGAAAGAGAAAGTGTTTTCCACTCATCCAGAGTGGGATTAGGTGGAAAGATAGTAAGGGACTTCTTGCACCTTTGAAAGATGTCAAAAGAAGACTGGGTCTCTACAGGATTCACAGGAATCTGTAGGACAGTCAAAACCTCCTTAATGAGACCCTCAATAGAGGGCTCAGGGTCAGCCTCATAGGGGTCACCATATGTATGGGAAAAAGCCCCTTATGCACAATCCCCTTCCTCTGAATCAACCTCAAAAGAATCCTCCTCAGAGGAATCAGAAAGGTCTGGAATGCCAGGGGCCACAAACCTGAATGAGGTGGGGGTTTCCAAGACTGGAGGACCCCCTGGAGGGAAAGAGGAAACTGGGCCATAGAGGACTTTAAGTCCTTGAACCAAAGTGGCTATTGTTCAAGGCTGGAGGGCCCGGGTGGAGTAGCAGGGGTTACAGAGCATGAGGGACCTAAGTGTCCTGAGTACTCTCTAGGAAGCCCCACTTGGTATGAGGAACAGTAAAGAAGGAGGGTCAAGGTGCCCATGTCACAGTACCTTGTAGCACAGCCGCTTCTGGAGATGCTCACAATGACGCTCCAGCGTCATTTCCACGAACGGTTGGATGCATCAATGCTAGATGTGTCATCTGCAGGCACGAGGCTTCAGCATGCTGCAGGCCTCTGTTTTATGTGTTTGAGGCCTGTAGTCTCCTCCTACCTACTTCCTCCCACCGAGCTGCTCCTCCTACCTACTTCCTGAGGAGGGGTTTAAAGGAAAGACTGAGTCCTGACTCAGTTACCCTTACGTTGTTGTTCTGAGAAGTTCATTTATTTGGTATTCCTGATTCCTGTGTATGACCCGGCTTCTCTGTCCATCCATTCTGGTGTTGATTTGTGGCTCCGTCTGACCATTCTCCTTGTGCGTTCTGATTTGGCTTAGACATCCTTTCTGGTGCAAACCTGTGGCTCTGGCTGACTACCAGCTCCGTGTAGGACCTGGCTTGTCTGACTATCCTATCTGGTGCTTACTAGAGGGCTCTGTCTGTTCCTGTTCCAGACATCCTTCCTAGTACTGACCTGGGGCTCTATCAGACTCCTAGTTATTGACTGCAGGCGTGAGTCAGTAGTCTCAGTGGTTGCATACGATATTGAAACTCCTCTCCTAGACTGACCGCAGTACTAAAAGCTAAGCAGAACTGTTCTCAGCCATTTAACCAGAGAAGTGGAACAAGTCTATCTGGGTGGAAGCTAGTGAGGTAGCCTGATATGGTGGAGGGGGATGCTCCACCCTGCACTTCTTCTAGAATTATTCCAGCCCACTGGGAGGAGCTGTCGCCTCCCCATGGTACCTGTGAGTTATATTGGACGACAGAGAACCAGAGAATATAAAAATATATATGTAAAGCTTGGCGCTGACCTCTCTCTCTGCCAATTGAGACCCTGGGGAAAAAAAATTATAAACACACAGTATATTTGTAATGAGCTAAAAAATGTGTTTATTGGATTACTGAACAAATAAATATGTCCAATGGCAGTAAACTATATATATATATATATATTCATAGTATCAGAGAACAATAAAAGGAACCCCTTAATATCTTCCAATTCTGTGTATATATAGATTATTTACTGCCATTGGAATTATTCATCTTTTTGTTTAATAAATAAAATTTTAGCCTATATTTGCGTTCTGGGCCTTTGTCGCTCATATACCTTGCTTATTACAGAGACACTGTGTGTATATATTTTTTCTCATACAGGGTCTCAATTGTTGGAGAGAAGACAGCGTCAAGCTTTACAAATACATTTTTATGTGCAACAGTGATCTTAAAGGAGTGGTTGGATTCCTCCTCTAAGCTACAACTACAGCAACCATCAGAGATAGCAAAAAGAGGAAAAGATATTTAACCTGTAGATCTTTTTGATCTAAGCTTCTTTGATTTCAGTTCTGATTTAGCACCCCCCTATTTATTGCTCCATAAAACCAGAGTATGTATACATTACATTTATTTCTTTCCTTTGTGTGTTTGTGGGGGCAGACATATCGGACTAGACTTCTTCCCTCTTATCAGCCCAGATTTGACAGCTCATATTACACTATATCCTGCAACTTCACTGTCAGGACTTGCTGGATAACTGTTCCATACCTGTAGATTTTTCCCCTAGTACCCTTTGTCAAAACACACAAACTAAAATATATATTCTGTTACTTTATACATAATTTGGTGGACTGCAGTGACGCCCAGCAGAGTCTCAGCTGGGAATATTTAAATGCTATGTCTAAGGTACAGATTTGAAATAAAGGGTTGATGACACCAAAAAGTTGTAAATCGTTAAAAAAATATACTTATAAATATCTTAATCTACACATTGCAAAGAAAAATGAACACAAGCATATGCAAATTGTGATGTTCTTTCTAATGAGAACATTTATTTTGCAGTTTCTAACCATATGCTAGCATTTCTGTATGTGGGGGCCACTTTACCTTTATTCTAGATAAATCTCCAGCCTACACTCAACTATACTAACTTGGTAAATATGTTTTCCTGTAGTCATGCCAATTCCAATTGTCTTACCTTATTGCTCGTCCAAATGAAGAGAACAGCGGGCATGGTGGTATGTCTGCAGGCTTTTTAAAAGCCCAGTAATAAGAGGCAAAGGCACCAGCAAGAGTACACTGACCGAGTGCTATAGAGAAGTTCACCAGCCATAGAAAGACAAACACATTACAGAGCTGAAAGATCAAGATGTATTTGTGGTAGAAACTTTCCCCACCATAGAAAGCAAAAGTACACTGGGCACCGGGGCATAGCTTGGTCACATTGGTTGTATTGAAGGTCTGAAAAACAGTACAGACAGTTACATGAAGAAATGTATGCATAAAAAGTATTTTATATATGTTTTTATTATATTCAAAGAAAACTAATCTCACTGGCCTATTAAAAATATCGGTGAGCAAATTCTATCTTTTTTTAAATAGTGTGATCTACTACACATGGGTGAATCCAACTCCTTTCCATCTATCTGTCTATCAGTCATACACAACTGCGGTATCTGCTGGCACTTTAGAAATAAATGATAATACACTATCTATGGACGTTATATATAAAGCTAGAAATTTGATAAACCATGCACATTGTTTTAGTGAGCTAACAACATAGATAGATAGATAGATAGATAGATAGATAGATAGATAGATAGATAGATGCAGCTAGACAGACACACAACCAGATCCTTCTATAGCTGGGAACTTTCAAAATGAGCCAAACCTGAGAACATTGAAATATGAAGTCTTATACTTCCCCAGAACGTAGATTTCAAGAGATTATTCCTGACTGTTCTAACATTCAGAAGAGAAGCAGGATGTATCCCTTTGTCTTTCTGATAGTAATGGTAGGAATTTAGGGACTACATAAGCAGTTATTTGGTGTATATGAGCTAGTGGGTAAGACTGGGCTCTCTCACCCTGATAGTGGCCCTTCACCCTGAGTTCTGGGTTAAAAACCCAGAGTCAAACCCTAAGAGTTCCCAGGTATGATCCTTTTGTATAACGGCAAACTGCACTGATTCTGAGGCAAACCAATTGCACCATGAAGCACAAATAAACATTCCCACTGATTTCCATGGAGGTTTTAACTCCTTAAATGCTACAGAGGTCTCAGATGCATTGTGAAACAGAGCATCAAAGACCTCTCTAGCAGTCAAGGGGTTAAAAGCATCATTTAAATCAATAAGATTTGGGGCTTTTCTTTATTTGTCCCCTATGATGCAGTTGGTTTGCTCCAGAACTAGTGCACCTTTATACATAAGGCTCTGTCTGTGTGCCTGTATGTTGAATTCACAACAGCAATGTACGGGTTTATCAGAGTTCTAACTCCTTGTGAATGAAATCCTGCTGTTCCTAGTGCAGCTGTTTCTTTGCCATGTTTTCTCTTTCTGTACTAATGTATTTATGGACTTATTTCACCATTCAGCCAGACATCCTGCCCTTGTTCTCTAACACGTACATCTTCTAAAGATTGTCCTAAAGTTACATATAGCTGCCACACATTTATCCCCACTATATCTGTTGAACAGCCCGCGTACATGGGCCACAGTGCCAGGCAGAAACGGCCATGATGCAGTCATGCACAGTAGAGACAGCCTGCGCCGTGGCTGATAACGGAGCAGGGCGCTCCGTATTCAGACAGTAGTCCTCTCTGCGCACCAACTACGGTCTGAATTCGGAGCATCTGCTCTGTTATCAGCTGCGGCTAGGGCAGTCTGTACTGCGCAGGACTGCAGCGCATGCAGCTGACTATACTGCGAATGACGGCTTCTGACAAACATCCTTAGCAAATTATTGGTAACTCTTTGAGTGCCAGAGGGGTCCGCAACGCATTGCTTAAATGATTTCATATTTTGCACTAAATTATTTGTGTTTTTTATATTGGAAACATTGCTACAAGTTATGGGATCTAGGCCCATATTTATAAAAGGAGACCAGTGTTATTCTGGAATAAACCAACTGTACAATAGACGGCAAATAAAAATTCCTAAATTCCCATGCACTTGAATAGAGATTTTTAACTAATTAAATGCTAGAGAGGTCTCCAGTGCATTATTTCACAATATATTTGAGGTCTCCCTAGCATTCAAAGAGTTAAAAACATAACTTCATTTAACAGGATTTTAATTTGTCCCCTACGGTGCAGTTGGTTTACTCCAGAATAACTCCAGTCTCCTTTTATAAATATGGGCCATAGTGATGTATAAAAGTAAACTGGAGCAAACCAACTACAATATAGGGGTCAAATAGACAATTTCAAAATTCGCATCGATTTAAATGGGACTTTTAATCCCTTGAATCTAGCATTACTTCTCAGTGCAATGGAGACTTCTCTGGCATTGAATGGATTAAAAGTCCCATTTCATTCACTGGGAAGATGAATATTTCCCTATAGTTTTCAGTTCGTTTGCTCTAGAATTACTCCCGTTTATATGGGCTTACGAGCCTTATTCATCAAGCTAAAGGGTGCCAGTTCTGAAGCAAGCCAGCCATACCATAGAGATCAAAGGAAAATCCCCAGTGACTTACAGAGAGCACTCTACTAGTCTATAGGTTAGTTGCACCCATTTAAATCAGTGTGAATTATGGACATTTTTATTTTTCTCCCCTATGCGTTGAAGTACTATTCAAGGGGTTGGAAGTGCATTTAATTCGATGGGAATTGACAGAATTTTCATTTCCAAGCCTCTAGTGCAGTTAGTTTGCGTCACAATTCCACCTCTTTAACTTGATGAATACAATCCTTACAGTCAAAGTATAACTGACGCATACCTAAAGAAAGAAATTAAAATCCAGTAGAATCCAATCATGATTTAAGCCATTTTTTTCAGGACTGGCAAGAAGGGGAAAAACAAGTAGGTAACAAGTCCAGGACCTTTAAATGAAGGTCGCCCAGTACAGCAAGATTAGAGCATCCATCACAGGAAAGCCAACCCAATCACAAAATGGTTCAACAGACTGCACATTTTTCTTGGAAGTCTGGAGCTTACCCCTAAACTGCACAGACAGGGCAGGTTAGTCATCCTCTAATGTTTACAAGTGGGGAGTGGCTAGGCTCTAAAAAGACCTAATGTATTATTAGTGCCCTGGCTTCAATCAAACCTGCCTGCGAAATCTGCAAGTGGGCTTTCACCAGCGCTGACTCCCCTCCATTCTGAGGTCAGGATGGATGAGGTGGGCCAATAGTTGACTGAATCAGGGGCCCAGGAAGTACTTTCAAGGCATATGTATTGAAGGACTGTGCAACACTGGATGTAATAATGCAAGAAAATTCTTTATTCCTAAGTCAACTTTTCTGGGATATTATAACACCTTCATCACTACTTCAGTTTTTACTCATATGGTGCTGAACTGATGTAAAGATTGCCTTTTTGCAAAATAGAAAAAAGTGCATTAAAGGAGCAGTAACATTTTTTTAATGAAAACATATATGTTAGAGTTTTTCCTTCTGAGTAAAAAAGGGAAATACCACTGCTGTCAGTTGTTTTATTCAAAAATAACAGTTTAACCCTTTAAGGACTGGGAAAATAGGTCGATTTCACTTACGGACCGGAGCAATTCTGACCTTTTTGACTATGTCTTTGATCAACAGTGTTTTCCCTCTAAGTACTTTATTTTACCCATGAAAATTATATACAGTTTTTTTTTACGCACAAATAGGGCTTTCTTTTGATACCATACTTATGTGGATAGCCCACCATTTATTGTATTTATTTTTTTCTCTTAGGATCATTTGGGCACAATGGGTTAAAATTTTATGGAGACTGCATGAAAGGTATAACCGGTCAGTCATACCTACAAAATGGGCAGTTTTAAGTGGGCATTGTCCTTCCTGGGTGAAAAATCCCCATGTCCCTTTTCCCCACCCTATTTTCCCACTTTTTTTATTGATTACATTTGGCGGTGTGTATAAATGTATTACACGGCTCCACAACAATCACACTCACAATTCTGGTTAAGTGACATATTGATTTTTTTTAATTTTGGAAAAAAAAATTGTGTTGTGTCTTTAAAAAAAAAAAAAAAAAAAAGTAAATTTTAGCAAGTCAAAAATTGACCTGCATTCAGCCAGCCTCCAGCACAGCAGTGCAGGGGTTAATACCCCCAGCTGCTGCATTTTCTTTTAACACTAGGTGTCTCCTCTCTGCTTCTCTGTCCCTTTACTTTGATCGTAAGGGACAGACAGGCTGAGGAGAGACACAGAGGCAGTACTGCCTCTTTCATTCACAATGCCGGTACATGTGATGGCTGCTGCAGCGATCACATGACCCGACACTAGTGAAAGTGCTGAGACTGAACGCACCGGTACTGGAGCGCTCAGTCTCAGCCGAGAATTAATGATAGCAGCGTGCATGGAGGCACACTGCTATCATTTAACCCATGACTTGCCAGGACCGTCATGGGTCCTTAAGGCAAATCAACCCATGACGGTCCTGGCACACCATGGGTCGTTAAAGGGTTAAATAATCAGGAAGTAAATTACAGGGCGTTTATGTCCTGAAAGTTCTAAATGACAGGAAATCACTCAGCAGTTTCTATCACAGTCTATGGAGAACTGTTTGACATTGACGTTCCTCTCCATTAGAATGTAACAATTACTAATTGGAATCTGACCACTAGAGGGCACTGTTAAGGTAAAAAAACATGGATTTAAACTGTAATAACTCTGTATATGCACTTCAATAGGAAAAGCACTATATTCTATATATTTTCATAACAAAGGTTTACTGCTCCTTTAAAGACAAACTGGTCAGGGTGCCGAATCTACTGTCATTTACTCTCCAGTGATTTACTTACATGCACCACCATTTAATCTGATACAGCACCTATTATGTTAAAACTTTCACCATCTCCATTTAGAAAATACTGTTATCAGCTGAGATGCCTCAAGCAATCTGTGCTCGTTCCTAAAATAACAACTTTATTCGGTTTGTTTCTCTATCCCTTGCTACAAATGTGACCCCAATCAAGTGCTCCCATTACATCATGGTATTTGGAAGCCCTCTGCAGGGTCTGTTTGGTCTTGTGAAGTCATTTCTTTATACATTCCCCATCAGATCCAGTATGTACTCATGCACCTCTCCCCTCTGGGCCCCAACATGGGTAAAAATTGCTTGCTGTTGCTACATATTGAAGATTTTCCTGTAAAGCTATTTTCATTTAACCCCTTGTTTGCCAGAGAGGTCTCCAACACCTTGTTAATCAATGCATTGGAGACCTCTCTAGGAACCGAGGGACTACCCGTAGGCAAGCCAATATTTCCAGGGGGGGGGGGTTCCAAACAATAAAATAAGCATGTGATAACAATATCTACCATTTGTTTTATGTGATTCTGAATGCACATACGGGGCTCTCTAATCTACTTGTGTTGGACTACAAATGCAACCATCCTGAGTCGGCCATCAAATGGCTGAGGATGATGTATGAGTTAGAGGACTGTGGGTTTTCTACCACTGGTACAGACATAAGTACAACAGCAAAAAAATATTAATGACATTGGTTCTAAAAATCTTCTTATTGGGTGCTGAAGTTTTACATCTCTTTGATTTCATTGGAACAAAAGAAGCACAAGGTGGGGTTTCTAGACAAGTTTAAATCCCCTCTTAGTTTGCTCTTCTTTAACCCACTGAGTGCAAGAGAGGTATCCAACGCATTGCGTTGCGTTGCGTTGCAATGCATTGGATACCTGTCTGGCATTCAGAGGGTTAACAGCTTTCTCAAACACAGTACTTACTTCAGGTATACATGTTATATCTGCATATTTGCACAGCGTTTTATTTGCCATCACTTTATACACAGGTTCGCCAGACGTAGCCAGGAATCTTATAGCATTTTCGTTAAGGAGGCAACCAGTCATTTATGAGCAATACTGTTGCACTTCTTCTATATTAGTGTCTAATCTGTAATCAATTTATATTATGAACACACCATCACAAGCATTTTGAGATACAGAAGAGCTCAGAAATAAATGTAGTTTTGAAATCTATTCATACAACAGAAAGGATACACTGCGGTGACAGCCCAGTAGGATATACAAATGGCTATTAGGATGTAGGTAGTGATTGGATAAAACAGTGTAGGCATGATATAACCAATTGCCCTGTAAAAAAGCGAAAAAATGACATAGGGATTATTAAAAAGTTTTCCTGCTTGGAGAAATGACCTACTAAACACATGCACACAGATACCAACAGACAAGCGCTCCTGAAGTATTATAGAAAAATAATGGTTTCATGCATATATAATTAATAACTCAAAGAATAATGCGAACACCAAAAAAAGGAAACATTTTATATATGGTAACACCATGGACCATGTGGGGGTATAAACCATCAGAAATGCCAAAAAGAGGACACACTAAATAGCATTAAAACTTTATTAACAAAAAGCAGCAACTAACAATACAATATAGAGATTACCCAATACAGATATCCCCATATCCAAATGAAGCAAGAAGCATCATATTTCTGTGATCTATATTGCCATCAGAGTAGTATGTGATCAACATCTTAACAAATTACCTTAGTTTTGTAACATTATTGGAGGTAAGAAACTAGTAGCAGGTAGCTCTGAGCCATGCAGAGGCAACCACTCACACCATGAGGTTAAGCCCAAAAATATCTGTATTGGCTGACTCAGTAGCTCTAGGAAGCAAGCTTTCAAGACTAGGTTCCTTCTCAAGGCATAGGAAGAATGAAGGCTGAATACACAATCCATTAAAGGTTAAATACTCCTCCAAATTATTTTAACACTTACATTCCACTGGCAGTGAATATTCTTATCAGTATTATCTATATAATTCACTCCCTAGGCTCTAGTAAAGTCTCTTTGTAGTTGACTAAGTGATACAGACATGATTGATTACATTTTTGATGTTCCAGTGAATTTTAGTCTTTAGTCAGAGATGGCCAAGTCTATAGAATGCATAGGTTCACCCTCGATGTCAAAGGGGTACAAAGCCCATCACTTGCAATGAGTTCTGCAGTCCCCTGGCACCCAAAGGGCCCAGATATGTTTATTGTGTTGAATAATATGACATAACTTCCTTGTCAGGGTTCAGGCCACAGTTCAGTGTTAAACTTGGTTATCAGTTTATACTCAGAGACCTTTCTGTCTGTGTCCTAAAATTTCCCATCAGTACAGTCACCCTGAGACCTCAAATGAGGTTATCAGTTTTGCAAAAATTTTGACCCACTGGGATATCTCTTTTGATGTTCACACTGGACCAATGAGAATTCTTAGGGTTTGTCCTGTCATCTACATATGGCCCTGTTTTGGGACATCTCAAACACATGATGAGGTAGACAACATTAGATGAGCCGCAGGAGAATTTAACCTTGATTATGTGGTTTTAGTGGGAATGTGGTATGGACTGTGATGCATATGTGTGCACAGGTACCACACATCTTTCGTAGACAGGAAGATGTACCATTTTCTGTTGCATTCTTCAGGGAGCTCTTTACCACCAGTTATTTGAGGTTAGAGGGCTATTTATAGGAGAAGAGCGGAGGCCTTGTGAATATTCCCAAAATGTGATGCTTTCGAAATTTTTATTATGGATCAGTCACTTTGATATTCTGCACACACATGAAGGCGAGTGCCACATTAGTCCTTGGGACCTGGGATGCCCTTCAGGTATC
This sequence comes from Rhinophrynus dorsalis, assembly GCA_037306005.1. Lineage (NCBI taxonomy): Eukaryota > Metazoa > Chordata > Amphibia > Anura > Rhinophrynidae > Rhinophrynus > Rhinophrynus dorsalis. The sequence continues at coordinate 255,129,948 of CM074722.1, forward strand.
TGGGCTATCAATTTCTCTCTTTTTTTCTCTCACCTAGCTCTGTCTTTATCTGGTTGTTACATTGTTTTTCTGTGATCTTTATCATGTATACATGATATCATGTATGTATATCATGTATACAAGTTTGCAGATACATTATTCACCACTGTGTTTTAAACACTGTATATACATTGGCCGGTTGGTTACTGACAACAGTGTATTTACACAGAACTGATCATTAGGGTCAGAAGAAAGCTCCCTGTTGGCCATTACTCAAAGTAACCCAACCCTGCCTGCTTTTCCCACATGACCCATGTGTTTACCCCAGCCACTGCTTCCATTGCCTCTGTTTTAACCCTTTGAGTGTCCAACGGGTCTACAACACATTACTTTGCAAAGCAATGCATTGAATACCCCTCTGGTTCTTAAACGGTTAATGATCTGCTGGAATCATAAACTAGGTTATTGCTGTGTGTTTCTATTAGGGGTCATTGCTCTGCTGGACTCCTGTGAAGAGTGCATATTCTTTGGCAGTCTCTTCAGACATTTTGCTAGTTTGAGGTAATGGGAAACACTCTGTTAATCTCTTGAATGCTAGCTATGTCTCAAATGCATTGCTGTATTTATATACAAGATATTAAAAAAAATGTAAATCAATATAATTTAAGTGAGGATCTTTCAAAATACCCATGAAACCCAGGGCCAATAAAAAGATGGACGGAGGAAGGCTGCAAAGTATCTTTGGATGTGGTGTCTTAAACTGACTCTTGGTACAATAAATCTCATGACTGGGGTTATACCTGGGTACAGTATTTACAGAAAAGACAGACAGACAATGTAAGAAAGGAGGGGAAGTTTTTCTTTAGGTAAAGAGTAACATCAAGTCTACATTAATACAGAGTACTGTACTGTTTGGAGAGGAGTAATTTATAGATATCCAGGAGAAGACGTAGCATTAGATCAGACAGATGACAAATATGTCAATATAGGGTGAATTTGATAATTATAGGGCATTTTAATAAGCCAGATGTTGACTGGTAGGTTTCCTTTACTATATTAAGGAGTATGGACATCCTTGATTACTTGCTAGAGGCATCCTTTGTATAGTTGTTTAAGAAACCAATTTACAAGGAAGCAATGCTACACTTGCTGCTCAAAAATACTCATTCTGTACAAGAGAGCCTGAGGACCAGTGATCACCAGTCAGTGTGGTTTAACATACCGGTAATGTCATTATGTAACCACACTGAAACATAGGGCTCAGATTTTAAATGGGCCGATTTTTCACTTATGGGTGAACACATAAGCAATTCCTTAGTACAGAGGCAATTGCCTGATGGTGTGCAGGGACAATGGGAATAACCAAAAAAATTCAATTCTACCGGAAACTGAATTCTGCATCAAGCATGTAAACAAAGGTTAAAGGAAAAGAAAACCAATATCGTTCTCTAGAGAGGTGGACAAAACTTTATTTAGCTATATTATTGAAAATGTAAAGTAGACATTAAAAGAGTAAAGTCATAAAAAATGGTACATATCTGGAGGGAGATAAAGATATAGCAGACTCTTTAAATAATTATTTCTGCTCAGTCTTTGCAGAAGGATGTGAATGTTAAAGCAGTATCAAATTTGAAAGTGGATAAATCAGTTGTTCCAGACCAGATTCATCAAAAGGTATTAAAAGAGCTTAGGTCTGTGCTTGCAGCACATCTTGTTAAACTTTTTAATCAGTCTCTGTTGACAGGTGTGGTTACAGATGTCAATGTAGTGCCATTACACAAAAAAGGCAGAAAGGAGAACTCTAGTAATTACAGTCCAGTGTGTCTCACATCAGAAGTTAGGAAATCAATGGAAATGCTATTGTAAGAAAGAATTTTTTCATATCTGATCCAATGCAGCATGGCTTTATAACACAAAGATTATGCCATACAAATTTGATTTACTTTTTCGACAAGTGATAGACAAAGGTAGAGCAGTAGATGTTGCATATGTGGATTTTACTAAAGCTTTTGACATTGTACCACATAGGAAGCGGATTCATAATTGCATAGTTTGGGACTGACTCAAAGCTAGTCGATTGGATAAATAATTGACTGAAGAACAGGGATCATAATCAATGTTATTTATTCAGAGGAAGGATTGGTTACTAGTAGTGTGCCATAGGAATCAGTTATAGGGACTGTTCTCTTCAATAACTTTATTAGTGATATTACTGGTGGTATTCAAGGTAAGGTGTGCCTTTTTGCAGATGACACAAAAATCTGTAACAAGGTTGACTTTCCAGTAGGGATAAGGCAAATTAATGAGGATTTAGGAAAACTGGATAAATGAACAAAGGTATGGGATCTAAAATTGAATGCTGAAAAGTGCAAGATAATCCATGTAGGTTACAGAAACCCAGAGGTGGAATACAGACTTAACAGAATGGAGCTGAAAAAAACATTAGAGTAAAGTGACTTGAACGTAGGTAAACAATGCATTAAATCAGTGGGAAAAGCAAACCAGATTCTTGTTTGCACAGGAAGATGAATTAGCAACAAGAAGAGAGAGGTATTAATGTCACTCTATGGATTGTTGGTAAGACTTCACCTGGAGTACCATGCACAGTTCTGAAGACCACATTTCCAGAAGAACATTGACATATTTGAGTAAGTTCAAAGAAGAGACACCAAAATGGTCCAGGGTCTTCATGACACAGGGTATCAGAATAAACTCAAATAATTTAATATGTACAGGAGGGAAGGGGTGATATGGCTGAAACCTTAAATATATTAAGGGATTCATAGTAACATAGTAATTTAGGTTGAAAAAAGACTTGCGTCCATCTAGTTCAACCCTTTTCCTATTCCTGTTTACCATCGTTGATCCAAAAGAAGGCAAAAAAAACACAACAAAATTCAATATAGTTCAAATGGGAAGCATTTTTTAAGAGAAACACTAGAAAAAAGGTCATGATCTAAAGTTAGAGGGCAGAAATACAGAAGTAATTTGTGTATGTATCACTTAACAGAAAGGGGGATAAACTTGTGGAACAGCCTCCCTGCAGAGGTGTTTGGGAGCAAATACTATTAAGGAAATAAAAAAATGCCTGGGATAGATATGTCTATTTTGAGAAGTATGTAAGGCTAGTATTTTATAGGATAGGGAAATGGGCAGATTGGATGGGCCAGATGGTTCCTATATGACATCAAAATCTATGTTTCTATCCATTTCTATGTTTATTCTGAGCCTCGTGATTTCTGATGTTTTTCTAGCTTTTAAGGTGTTACAGTATGAGGAGTACCCTTCTCATAAGTAACTGACTTGAATGCTATCACATACCTTCATAGGAGGAGAGGGGGTTAGAATAAATATAACATATTCGTGGGTCTACAGATATTTACTGTCTGATTTGTCTGATGTCGGGCAGACATGCAACAGCTATATACCAATTCAGCCACAATATTTTTGGACTGATTTTTCTATAAATTAATTCATCACTTTTAACAACTGATATATATCTCTGGCCAAGCCTTTTAACATGATTAGTAACCCTATCCTGATATTGAGTGATCATATTATTAGCCTTAGTCTATCCAAAAGATTCTTATTTATTTATTTGTTTATAGTAAATTTTTGGAAAAACTATGGAGCTTCGATGGCAAAAACTTTTGAGTTAAGTTATCACTAAAAAGCAAAAACATGAGAAATACAGATTAAGTTTTTCTAACAGCTCCATGCCCCATGTGATAGACAAGCTCATTTGTGATGCAATTGATGGGATATTAGATATTATGTTATCAGTATTTCATTCAGGATGTCATTTGTGATGCTATATCTGATGTCATCAGCAAAGCACATAGGGGCATGGAGTTAAGTAGACAGAGCTTAACCTTTATTTACCAGCTTTTTATTAAGAACTCTGGCTATAACAAAAAGTTTTTTTTCCATATAGGTTATAAATATATACACTGTGTGCACAATTATTAGGCAAGTGAGTACTTTGACCATATCGTAATTTTTATGCATATGCATATTTGAATGCTTATTGGATTTAAGCATATCAGGTGATGTGTATTTATGTAATTAGAGAGGGTGTGGCCTAAGGAGATGAACACCCTATGTCAAGATGTTACTAGGCAGCTTCATTTCCTCAGGCAAAATGGGCAGAAAAAGAGATATTATCAAAAATTGTAAAAAGTATTTCAGAGGGATGCAGCACTTTTTAAATTGCTAAAACATTGGGGCGTAATCACAGAAACATCAAATGTTTTATTGCAAATAGTCAACAGGGTCACAAGAAACGTGGTGAGAAAAAAAAGACGCAAATTAACTGCCAGAGATTTGAGAAGAATCAAACATGAAGCTATCAGGAATCTATTATCTTCCAGTGTTGTCATATTCCAGAACTGTAACCTAACTGGAGTGTCCAGAAATACTAGGTGTTCATTGCTCAGAGACATGGCCTTGGTAAGGAAGGCTGAAACCCGACCACCAATGAACAAGACACATAAGTTGAAACATCAAGACTGGGCCAAGAAATATCTGAAGACAGATTTTTCAAAGGTTTTATGGACTGATGAGATCAGAGTGACTCTCGACGGTCCAGATGGATGGGCCTGTGGCTGGATCAGTAACGGGCACAGAGCTCCACTTCAACTCAGATGCCAGCAAGGTGGAGGAGGGGTACTGGTATTGGCTGGTATTATCAAAGATGAGCTAGTTAGACCTTTTCGGGTTGAAGATGGATTCAAACTCAACTCCCAAACCTACTGCCAGTTTTTAGAAGACACTTTCTTCAAGCAGTGTTACTGGAAAAAGTCTGCATCTTTCAAGAAGACCATGATTTTTATGCAGGACAATGCTCCACTGCATGCATCAAAGTACTCCACTGTGTGGCTATCCAGTAAAGACCTTAAAGATGATAAAATAATGATATGGCCCCCTTCCTCACCTGACCTAAACCCTATTGAGAACTTGGGGGCCCTTCTTAAATGGTAGATTTACCCTATAGGAAAACAGTACACCTCTCTGAACAGTGTCTGGGAGGTTGTGGTTGCTGCAGCACAAAAAGTTGATCGTCAATAGATCAAGAAACTGACAGACTCCATGAATGGAAGGCTTATGACTGTTATTGAAAAGAAGGATGGCTATATTGGTCGCTGATTTTTTTTGGAAATGTCACAAATGTTTATTTGTAAATTTTGAGTTGTTTGTTTAGTATTCTCACTTTAATAGATGAAAATAAACATGTAAGATAAGAAAATTATCTTTTTTCATTGAGCTGCATAATAATTCTGCACATTAATAGTTCCCCAATAATTGTGCACACATAGATATTCTTCTAAGAAACCAAACATAACTTTTACTTTCTTAAATATTCAGGTTTAAGGATTTTTAACATTTTGGATAGATGGAGAGCATTGTAGTTATTCAATAATAAAATGAATCCTCAGAAATACAACTTGCCTAATAATAGTGCACACAGCGTATGTTATAAGTATTTCATACGCTGCTTCTCCCACACCTTGATGAATTCCATCCTAAACATCTGATTCTAAGACAAGTCTATCACAGTTCAGATAAGTTTATATGAAAGTGCTTTACCTGCTTCCTTCTTGCAAAAGTGCAATTGCGATACGGATTCGATTTCTCAGGAAGATCAACATCAGTATGATTATAACTTCGACAATACAGAGTATTATCACTGAAAATAAATAACTGTTCTTAGTTCCAGTCAAATATACCACAGAAATTAAACATATTTAGTTAATTCTACAGTCATGCAGAGGGGTGTAAGAAACAATGGTCAAAAGAATATAGTTGGTAGAAATTGCACCCCATGATCTAAAGTAAAAACAATATGGCTACTGAGCCTTTCACCAATTATGAATCTAACAATTGTCAGTACCAAGCATAGTTCTGAGTTCTCTTATCTAGTCATAGCCAGTACAATATTTATATTTCAGGATAGATAGAACATGTTGCTTAATTCCCTGGATAGTAGAGGGATTGCCAGTGTATTACACAAAGTGATGCTCTGAGAGTTCTCTGGCATCCAAGAAGCTAGTATTTGTAAATTGTTCATCATAAACCAATTGATGCATTTTTCTAGTAATTAAATTTAAATAAATATGTTTCTTTTTTTTCTGACATAATAGAACCTAGCTTACAACATTGAACCTCCCTCAATAATTGATATGTCTACAACCCATTGCCTCACAATGCATTGGAAAGACCTCTAGCAACCAAGGGCTTAAACACCCATCTAAGCAAAGTACATAGAGGTAGCGAGAGACACATATTGTAAATATCTGGATTCTGTACCTGAGTACACACATTGAATATTCTATTCGTCTAAGTAAAAATAGTTAGATCATTCCCCACTCTTTTTAGTAGGGTGAGTGTTAACTTATTTATCCCATTTTCTTATCTTGAGCCCTCAATAGAGATATGGGTTATGTCAGGGTAAAACTTATACCTCTCTCTCGAGTCTTTCAAATATCCTTCTAAACAATCTGATAACCAAATATTAGACGTTTTGCTAATTTCCAGTACTGAAAGTGGTTCTGAAAGTCAATGGTACCTCAACTTCTACAGTAAACCACTTTACTCTTTACATTCCAGTATTGCAATATATTTATCCAGTCTTTATTACATAATGCTTAGCCCCTCTAAGCCAATGGGAACAACTATAACAATAGGTATAAGTGGCTCTTGTTTAACAGGAGAAACTAAAATGCTGGCGTCCTTCATGATGACTTTTTCTATAGGTTATCTCAGATTATGGAAGACTATTGTCTATTGTGAAGAGCTGTAAATTAATAGTGACTGACATGGAGCTTAATTAATACAGGAAATTGCAGACAGATTGGCAGATGTATGAAGGAATACTACTTTTGTAAACCCTTGTATTAAACGCATTAATAGCCACTTATTCCTACATGTATATTTTCTCTTTAAACTGAGGTACTTCTGAATGTTATTCATTTGCACTTTGGCAGCCATTTTGTGTACCTTAACACAAACTGAAAACTGTAAGCAATTCAGAATCCAGGGGGTCTTTGGACAGAAAAGAGAAACGTTCAGTTCCAAGAAAGGTCCTTGATTAGTTCACTGTTAATAATGGTTTAAAAGCCACCTAACATTTAAGAATATTGACAACAACTGTCAAAATAAATAAAAAAAGTAACGTAATAAAAAAATTCAAATATTGTTGGAAATCATTTCTGCTAAATGATAAAAATCAAGAAAAATACTTACTAAATGCCAACCATGTTTGCCTTAATTGTAAGTAAACCCTAAAGTCCGTCTGCAGTCCAATGTCATATATAGTTAAGTTAGATCCAGGTACTTCTTTCAAGCTGTCATATTCCCAGAAACAATGCCAGATGCCTGGAAATAATGACAAAGAATGATTAGTACAAATCACTTAAAGCAACAGCACAGGCTCTGTTTACTTTATTCTGGGACTTCAGTGGGTCCACAACAGATGATTTGTGTCAGTTGCGGTAAAAAAGTAATTAATACCATGTTGTGATAATTAAGACAAGCTTTCATAGGGATGACAGCATACAATCTGTGCTTGTTTTGCAAAAAAATGACAAAAGATTCTAATGGCTCATTTTCCATTTGTGTTTTCTGCAGACACTAAACTGACTCATCGAGAGGAATACAAATCAGAGATTCTTATACAGCCTTATACTCTGCAATCATTCTTATACCTTGCAATGAGCCAGAGACCATTCTAGCATCCAAGGGATTAAATGAGAAGACCTAATTTAGAATCAGAATTAGCCTTATTACTTGGATGCAAACATAAAACACTGGCTTCAGGCCCAGTTATTTACATCCTAGGCGCCCTTAGGCAAGGCATGCTAGGTTCCCTTAGCACCACCCATGGCCACACCCTAATCACCACATGACCACACCCCCAGTCTCATCAACTGTTTGCTGGCACAGGAAATACTCTTGGCCTTGGCAAGGGTGAAAAATGCTTTTACTCCCTTGCTTTCTATAGTGATTTCTAACATTTGCTCAGCAAGGGATTGGAGATCTCTCTAGCATCCCAGGGTTTAAATATTAGCCTGTAAAGTGGTATGAAACTGGTACAGGGACATCAAGGTAGCGCTGACCACAACCATAATTCAGAATGTGGGTGTGGCCAGCACAGCAGAAGCGCCTCTCAAAATTTGGAGCTGTAGGCAGTTGCCTACACTGCCTATCAGGAAATCCAGCCCTGATTGGCTTATTTAATCCTTTCAGTGCCCAAAAGATGCCCCGATGGGTACCCCTCTTGCACTCAAAGGGATGAAAGACAACTAAATGATCTATGTATATAAAATATATAAAACATATAAAAATATATGTTAAAGGACTGAGGCTGCCAATGGCATTCTTGCACTAGGTGGGATAAGAAGCCAGGGCAGGCCTGTAACAGTTATGGCTATAGGTTTAAAATGCTGTTATTCCCATAGGCAGGAGTAACAGCTTAGCTTACAAATGTTTTTTTTCGTCTTAGTTGCTCTTTAAAGGAAAAAAAAAATGTTGATGGCGTTTTTGCTGCTAATTAACCTTTAAGTACCAGAGTGTTTCATAATGCATTGCACGACCCACTGGCCCCTAAGGGGTTCAAACAAGAGTACCAACTTGCATTCAAACACATCTTGGATGATAGAAATCTGAAGTAATGCCTTGAAGTCTACTGATTGACACTTTGCATCTAAAGGACAAAGTGGGCCTCTGTAAAAGGTCCAGCGGTGCACAGGAAAACCGAGGGGGTGTTCCCAGCTGGCCAGAAATCCCCCTATCAGATTAGAGATAGAGAGTGAGAGAGACAGAGTGAGAGAGAGAGAGAGGCAAATTGGAATCTTTTTTTTTGTTCCCCACAGTGCAAAAGTCCAAGGTTGATTGTTAGGGTTACCCAGCAATTTCACTTGAAACTAAAAAGAGTTCTATCACAGCCAAACATCTGATAATTGGTAAAGACTATATATGTTTTAACCCTTTGATTGCCAGAGGGGTACGCAATGCATTGCTTTGTTCACTTCTACCTTCAAAATGGACAACACTTACCATACCCCACAACTCCAATAACACCAACAATAAATATCCAGAATAACACCCCAGCAGTGAACCGCAGAAGTATAAGGAAAAGTAGACTTACAACCATTGCAATAAAGAGCGCTCTAGGGAGATAAAAAGAAAAACGTTAGTGAATTATATGTATTTGGCTCAGACGTCTGAAAAAAAAAAAAAAAAAAAGTCATTTTCGTTGAGAATGGAGTCTAGCAAAGGAAAAAAATCTCAGATTCCACAGCATTTTAAGGCTGAGGTCTTTCAACGACGTCGGCCTTTTAGAAAATTAGATTATTTGATGTTTGTGATACTTTGCAAGTAACTAAACATAAAAAGCTCCTAGGTTTGTTAAATGTCAACATTTCGAGATTAAAAAAAGGGCAGTTCTTTAGATTGGGTTTCCATAAACAATCATGACCTGCAAATAATTAAGATAAGGTTAACATATGCTGCTTTTTAACCCTTTGATAAACAGGGGTGTGTGTCTGTGTGAAAAGCATTGCAATACAACACATTGCACAATCCTCTGGCACTCCAAGGATTGTCTACTTTTGTGTAAGCATAACCCTTTGAGTACCAGAGGAGTACGCACCCCTCTGGCACTCAAAGGGTTTAAAAAAAAAAAGTCACTTACATCAAGATCCAGTACCAGGAACTAGCATAATCCTCGAAAATCTTCATTCCAACCGATCTTGAGTCAAGCATGTTATTGATACCACTTGTATTGAAAAAGAGGCAAAGTATAGTGAGACATATGCAGCATTCACACAACAGCAATGCACACAATTCACAATATACATTACAGTCCTGTGTGCAGTGTTCCAGTTAACAGGTAGGCTTGCGGAGGCAATGGTTAAATTCTCATTAGTGCGATATTGTAAAGTCACTGGCAGCAGTACCTTGTATTAAATACAAAATAAAAAAATAAAAAATGAGTCTTATGCGCTAAGCAAAAGAAGAGTAATTCTGGGGCAAACCAACTGCGCTATAGATGATAAATAATATTTACATTTATTTAAATGACAATTTAACCCCTTGAATGCTAGAGAAGTCATCAACACATTGCAAAACAATGTACTGGAAACCTTTATAGCATTTAAGGCATTAAAAGGACCAATTAAATCAAAAGAGATGTGGAAAATGTTTATTTGTTGCATATGGTGCAGTTGGTTTGCTCCTAGAATTGCTGCACTTTCTTTGTGCATAAGGCGCTTAGTTATTTCAGGTGCACGATTTTAAGGAATGTCCTATGGCCCTGATCAGTATACCAAAAAGCAGATTTGACACAAAATTTTGATCACTGACCCTACTGACCCCTCCCCAAAAATGGCATATTTCACACAGACTACAAAATCCAGTAACTGTCTGCAGCATTTTTGATTTGCTTACTTATCAATCAGGCACTTAAATTCACCAGGGTCCTGGTCTGCATATCACATGTTAATCAATGGGAGTGAATTTACATATGCATATGTTTATGTTTTTGTTAGTAGTATTGAGTGAAACTTTCCTTGACGAAAAGCCATTATCATTCATATTTCCTGACAGTGAGGGTGATTGTACTATATAGAACTATTATAATGGCAGATTTTTTTGTTTTTTCCATGGTGATGTGATTCACTTTGGATTGGTGAATAAATATATAAATAATAAATATATATATAATATATATACAGTTAGGTCTGGAAATATTTGGACACTGACACAATTTTGGCTCTGTACGTCACCACAATGGATTTGAAATGAAACAACTGAGATGCAATTGAAGTGCAGACCTTCAGCTTTAATTCAAGGGGTTGAACAAAAATATTATGTTTAGGAATTGCAACCATTTTCATACACAGTTCCCTTATTTCACGGGCTCAAATGTAACTGGACAGAAATAACAATCATAAATAAAATGTTAATTTTTAATACTTTGTCGAGAATCCTTCTCAGGCAATGACTGCTTGAAGTCTGGAACACATGGCCACCACCAAACGCTGGGTTTCCTCCTTTGTGAGGCTTTGATAGGCCTTTACTGCAGCTGTCTTCAGTTGTTGTTTGTTCGTCAGTCTTTCTGCCTTACGTTTCGTCTTCAGCAAGTGAAATGCATGCTCGATCAGGTTGAGATAAGGTGATTGACTCCGCCATCCTATATAACAATTCGCTATTGTATGTTTGTCAGAAGCTGTCATGCACAGTACAGACAGCTGCAAACGCTGCAGTCATGAGCAGTACAGGCTGCCCGCGCCATTGCTGATAACAGAGCAGGGTGCTGCAAATTCAGACCATAGTCGGTGCGCAGAGAGGACTATGGTCTGAATTAGGAGAGCCATGCTCCATTATCATCCCCGGCATGGGCAGTCTCTACTGTGCATGACTGTACCGCGGCCATTGCTGCCTGGCACTGTGGCCCGTGTACACAGGCTGCTCAACTAGTTGCAGAATATTCCACTTCTTTGCCTTAAAAAACTCCTGGGTTGCTTTCACAGTATGTTTTGGGTCATTGTCCATCTGTAAAGTGAAGCTCCATCCAATCAACTTAGCTGAATTTCGATGAATTTGGGCAGACAATATATCCCTATACACTTCAGAATTCATCCGACTGCTTCTGTCTTCTGTTACATCATCAACAAACGTTAGTGACCCAGTGCCATTGGAAGCCATGCATGCCCATGTCATCACTCTGCCTCCACCGTGTTTTACAGGTGATATGGTATGCTTCGGATTATAAGCCGTTCCAAGCCTTCTATATACTTCTTTCTTCTCATCATTCTAGTACAGGTTGATCTTAGTTTCATCTGTCCAAAGAATGCTGTTCCAGAACTGGTCTGGCTTTTTTAGATGTTTTTTGGCAAAGTCTAATCTGGCCTTTCTATTCTTGAGGCTTATGAATGTTTTGCACCTTGTGGTGAACCCTCTGTATTTGGTCTTGTGAAGTCTTCTCTTTATGGTAGACTTGGACAATGATATGCCTACATCCTGGAGAGTGTTCTTCACTTGGCTGGAAGTTGTGAAGGGGTTTTCCTTTACCATGGAAAGGATCTTACGATCATCCACCACTATTGTCTTCCGTGGACGTCAATTCCAAACCTTTTACCTGCTTAAATGATGAAGAAATAATGAAGGAATAGCCCTCACCTGTCCATTATGAGTCAATTGTCCAATTACTTTCGGTCCCTTAAAAAAGAGGGGGCTACATATTAAAGAGCTATCATTCTTAAACCATTCATCCAGTTTGTATGTGAAACCCCTCAAATAAAAGCTGAGAGACTGCACTTTAAGCCAATATTCATTATTTAACTGTAACTTGAATTTATTTTGATAAAAAACTGAAATAACAAAACGTGTGTCACTGTCCAAATATTTCTGGACCTAACTGTATATACACACATACACATATATTATATTTAATATAGTGTTTGTTCCAATTTGAATATAGAATACTGTTTAAATATGGCTACCCCTGAAATACTATAATATGGCGATCTTTGAAATATACATCCATAGAGAACTATGAAATATGCTGATTACTCCAATTTACAAAAGTTACATGTGAGGTGGTGTACTTGAAACAGTGTACTCTGAGGACTGAATAGACAGCTATGGAAAAATCTATATTTAACGAGTCTCAGAGTTTGTTTCTATGAGCTCTGACGGTATTACCAGATATCAGCCCTTAGAACATATGGCAAATTATAACTGGGAACGGAAGAGAGGAAGGCAAGAGTAAATAGGGCACACAAGCCAACCAAAAGCCAGAACACAGATTGTGTCAAATGGTCTACACATCCTGGAAGCAAAATGCACAATTGCACATTGCAAGGAGCACACAGACACACACACAGAGAAAAAGGTATCAAAAAACACCCAAGACCACAGTAACCAAGAAATTCCAAATATGAGATGAGAGGTACATGACAAGAGGATTTTCTGGCCATAGTAAGTTGAAGTGGATATGCCATCTTGAAGTCCAGTTTGCATATCTGAAAAATTCATGCAAAGCTGCCTATGCATCATGTTAGCAAAAAGACCAGCAGATTAATAATTTACGATATATTGATACATTATTTCTAAAAAGTAAAATTCTCGTTCAGTGCAATATCATGTCTTAATGCATGGGATACCTCGCTGGCACTCAAAGGGTTAAATTCTGTACTGCAGTAAGAACACCTTGATGCAGTAATAAATATTACATTTTAGAAACAAAACTATCTATAACTCAAACTATGCTAATCTTTTGACTAACATGGTACACAGGCAATCTTGAATGCATTTTTGAAACGTGGCTAGAAATCCTAATGGCGGCTATGCATTTTGCTATTTTGTCCTTGGTTCATATGATAAAGGTCAGGTCCAAGGTGTCGAACATGACAGATGGTAGTACGACAACTGGACCTCAATATGTACCCTTGCACATGGTAATCTCCAGCAGTTCATGCACTTTTCCTGCTTACAGTGGGCAGAGTTTAAAGCGGAACTATCACCCTAAATAAAGTCCCCCCAAAAATCAGGCATATAGAGATAAGCTTAGAAATAGCGCTATTATTGAACATAAGTACCACATTATTAAAGGGATAGTAATACTTAAAATGTAAAAAAAAAATATGTTGTAGAGTTTATCCCCCTGAGTAAAACAAGGGTACTCCCACTGCTGAAAGGTGTTTCATTCAAAAGTTATTAATTTTCAAAGTTGAATTTTTTAGGTGCAATATCACAGTGGCCTGAAATTGTACAAAGGCGCTGTTGCTACACCATCCTATGGAGATTTATGGTCAACTGACCAGAGCTGTCCATAGGATCATGTAGCAGCAGCGCCACTGTACAATTTCAGGCCACTGTGATATTGCACCTAAAAAATTCAACTTTGAAAATTAATAACTTTTGAATGAAACGCCTTTCAGAAGTGGGAGTACTCTTGTTTTACTCAGGGGGATAAACTCTACAACATATTTGTTTTTACATTTTAAGTATTACTATCCCTTTAAGAAATCCTTCATCTGAGACTGACGGGCAGGCTTCTTGCTTTAGAGGCATCTATATGCCTGCATCCTCAGTCCCTTCCTGTTTCATTAATATACAAAGAAGGAGAACAGGAAGGACAGTGCAGGAGCGCAGATGTCTTTAAGCCAAAATGTCTGCGCGCATGCCTGGCCGCCAGTCTCAGAAGAAGAATGATTTCCTAATAACGCCGTACTTATGCTTGATATGGAACTATTTCTAAGCTTATCGCTATGTGTCTAATTATTGAGGGGGGATTTTATTTAGGGTGATAGCTCCACTTTGAGGACCAGTAGTCCTGCTGGCATCTGACATATCCACTTCTGTGGGCATGACTTCCAGGGTTGATTGAGGTTTTGCTTTAAACACGGAAGACCTGACTGGGTGTGTGGGGAGGGGGCATGCAGCCATATATGCATTCCTCACATTGCCAAATATTTTTCTGAACTTCCTAAACATAATCATTGTTTAATGAAATCTTGGTCCTATGTCTAGTGTTTTTGTCTGTATGGGCAAAATGCTAGAGTAGAAAAAATCAAGAGTATAAAAAATGGAAGAAATCCTATGAACATTCTTAATTTTACTTATGGGAATTTTTTCAGGAAAGTTATCAGTATATATCCTTTTCAAGTATTACTGAATGAGGCCATAGTGTTTAATTTATAGTGCACTGACATTCCACAAATGGCACCTGAAATAAACAATGAAATGGGGACCAAGTGGTTAAATTGCACAGCCATGCACAACAGCAACATGGTAAAGGATACCAGGAGTTTATGATGTAATTCCTGTATAGGGAGTAATACATCGAGTGGCTTGTTATTAAGTTAAATATTTTGTATCAAAGCACATGGGGCAGTGTTCAGTAAGATAACAGTATGCAAAACTGGAGCAAACCAACTGTACTGTAGGGGACAAATGAAAATTCCCAACATTCCCACAAACAAATAGAGATTTTAACCCTTTAAGGACAGAAATGAAAAGCAACGCAGTGCACAGCCCTTAAAGGGTTAACCATATCATTCAAGGAATAAAAAAGAACAAAAAGCCACATTTCAATCATCGGTAATTTTCATTTCTCAGCTATGGTGTAGATGATTTGCTTCAACATTGCACCTATTTAGTTTACTGAATATGACCTATTGTCCTGTTTAGAGTCAGGCTGCAGGCTGCATGCAATCTCTACATATTCATCACTAGAACACAGCAAATATTGCTCTCTGCTCTTTCCGAGAGGATGGAGTTATTTTATACACCTTGGATTCGTTCCTTTCGGCCCTGTGCTATCCAAATTACTTTTATAACCATTATGGTAGCCAGATAGAGCAAGAGCTCATAAGTGATTTGACCTTCAGACAGCTACCTGAAGGATAATAATAGAAATATGACTACACGCCATCTCTGTAGCACTGCTGTCTGGCTTCTCCTGTGTCTTTTATCACAGGTAGTCAATCTCTGAACCTCCAGCTACTGGGAATTACAACTCCCAACAGCTGGTTGGTTGGTTGTAGTCTCCAGTGGCAGAAAGTCCAACAATTGATCACCCCAGGCCTATACTATAATACAATATGTCCCATCAGAATAACAGTACAGACAATAATAATGAACAACGGGGTGAATGTACAAATCCTCCAGCATAGCTGGACAGTATGCACTATGATCATTATGCTGCCATCAATAACGTAACACTAACACAAATTACTTAAAAAGTTGACTCATACAAATATCTCAGCATATGCCTAGACCCCAACCTCACATTTGGCCTTCATATGGATAAATTAAAATCCAAACTTAATCCTAAATTATGAACTGTGTTTAGAACCAAATCCTAAATCCCCTGGTAAGAAAACCTATTGATGGTAATGCCAGTCAACTGTTACAGCGATGCAGTATTGGCTACTGCACCACAAATCCATCTGTGCAAACAATCTAATTATGCTGCTTTGTTCTCCAGTGAAAATGCACTACCCATCCCTTTGATATGTATAAATATCTAAATTTGCTAATGCTTTAGTCCAGATGTACCCTTCATTTTTCTTGCTTAGTTTATAAGCATTTCTCCGAAAAGCTAAAAGACTACCTGAGTGGTATGCTCAGTCCAGCTCTCCATGCTAGCCACAACATCTGCTCCACTGTCAGCAACTCACTGTCTATTCCAAACTACAAGAAATAAGCAGGTCAATCTGCCTACCCCTAAAAACAAAAATCAGATCTTCTCCCAGTTTATAATCACTAAAATAACTCCTTGTTTGTATTAGAAAAAACATGTAATTATATAAAAGCTAACATCTCATTTCTATTTTTTTATGTTTCTACATGTGTAACTTTACATTAATACAAAGATGTAAGTACTTTGGTATTTGGTGATACCTTTTTATTTAAACTAACAGTTTATAATTTACGACAAGCTTTTGAGAGACCAGCTGTCTTCCTCAGGTCAAGGAATAAAGTATTGTTTGAACTGAGTAAGACAGCTGATGTCTCAAGAGCTTGTTTTACAATATATAACTTAGTCTAAATTAAAAAAAGGTATCTTCAAATACCAAAGTACTCATATCTTTGTTTTACTAAAACTGGACTAGTACATCTCCTACAAATTAACTTTATATAGTAAGAGCTCTCCAGGACATACCTGAAACACTTTCTAAATAAAATAAAATACATTTCCTCTCTGCTTTGGTTTAAAAATTTTGTTTCAGAGACATCAGCGCTCTATGGGACAGAATGAGATCCTGGTCATTTGACTGGCAGATGGCTCTTCAGCAGAGCCGAGATAGCGCTATTTAGAATGAAATACTTAATTGGAATAGTCTAACAAAGTGTGCCTGGTTTGCGAGCTCACTTTTTAGACAGCTCCAATTAAGTATTTCATTCTAAATAGCACTATATCGGCTCTGCTGAAGAGCTGACCAGAATCCGCTTCTGTCCCATACAGCGCTGACATCTCTGAAAGGGGCGGGAGGGGAGGACTTTAAATGCTACGAACTCGCAAACTATAGTTATTGGAGATGGGAGGCAGGTTATTCTACTTCTTTTGTTAATATCTATAATATTAGACATTTTTAAACCAAAGTGTTACTATCCCTAACTTTAAATATAGCAAATTGTTTTATTTTAGGACAGTAGCTTTGTTTCCTCCATAAATAAAACTGGTAAGCAAGTGGTGAATAAAATGTGTGGAGATTAGAGCCTTCATGTTCATATAATAATGTATCATGTATCAAATATAAGTGTGAACTGGTTCTATGACTGAAATGATATTCGTGCTACCATCTCTTCACATCTTTCATTGTAACTCTTCTCACCATTGCTGTGTTCCACATGAACATGCGTAAGCCATATATCAGCAAAAATAAAAATAACAAAAATCACTTGGTTTTAACCTTTTAGTTCCATGTTGAATGGCAGTTACATGGCTATAAAACAAAATACAGGTCATGAAAATGAAATAAAATTAAATGTGCTTTTAAACCCTTTGAGTGCCAGAGAAGCAGGCAACAATGTGATGGATACCTCTCTAGCATTCAAATGGTTAATTTATGTTCCATACACATTGAGGCTCAAAGCAAATGAAACATAAGACAGAATAAAATTCCCACTGGTTTAACCCCTTAAGGACATGAAGAGTAAACAATGCATTGCAATGTAAGGTGTGCACACCCCTCTGGAGCTCAAGGGGTTAAATGAGGATTTCAAGCACTTGAATTTTTAAAGAGGTTTCCAATACACTGTAAAGTAATACTCTAGAGACATCGCTAGCATAAAAAGAGTTAAACAAAAACATGTAAATCAATTTGGGGCATTTTTATTTAGCTCATATGATGCATTTGGCTTAAAGGGATAGTAATACTTTGTTTCATCTATTTTATTTTGTAGGCATTAACCCCTTCAGTGCCAGAGGCTCGGGCCATTTCCTGAACCCTGCAGGCCAGACACTTTTTCAACATTTTTGCTATCCTTCCGTTTAGGCTTGATTTCCTCTGGGGATTTTTAGTTACATATGGAAAACTATATATTGTTTTTTTCAGAACGAATTGAGCTTTCTTGTGATACCTTACATGAAGAGAATTTTACATCGTGCAAAAAGCTATGATGTCATAATGACAAAAAAAAGTGAAAATTTACTCATTTTGCTAAAATCACATACTATGTATCAAAAATATTTACCTTGATTGAAAAAGTTTCAATTATTTGAAAAAGCCTCGAGTCCCCTGAGTAAAAAAATACCAAATTTGTATAGTTTTACCTACGTCCATGGCTAGCGTAGAGCCCTAATCACCAGCAGCGCAAAATGACATTTTCAACTTTATAAACTAATATGCGCATTCTAGGGTTTTTGTGGTAAAACTACCCTAAAACAGTGGAATAACTATATAAAACTATATATTTCGGAAAAGTAGACAACCTGCCGCATCTAATGAGGGGTAACTTGCCTTCTTACCCCAAGCCTGGTGTGCACAAATGCCTCCAGAAGATGGCGCTAATGAAAAAAAAGGCATTTTCTTACATTTCTGCCCCTTCAAATGTACTGAAATTTGTGAAAACCATGGCATTTCCAACTGTATTCATTAGCTAGTGCTCTTAGGAGAAAAATGACACCCCATTGGTATGAGTTTAACTACCTCAGGGGGCGTTAGAAGTGCAAAATGACACCTACTACAACCTCAAATTTTTCTAACATTTTCTCAAACATTACTTGTCTGTACACAAATGGTTATAACAACTACAGAAGTGAAGAAAGGGTACACAAACCATACCATTTTGAAAAGAAGACACCCTGCCGCATCTAATGATGGGTGACTTGCCTTGTTACCCCAAGCCTGGAGTGCACAAATGCCTCCAGAAGGTGGCACTAATGGAAAAAAAAGGCATTTTCTTACATTTCTGCCCCTTCAAATGTACTGAAATATGTGCAAACCATGGTATTTCCAACTGTATTCATTAGCTAGTGCTCTTAGGAGAAAAATGACACCCCATTGGTATGAGTTTAACTACCTCAGGGGGCGTTAGAAGTGCAAAATGACACCTACTACAACCTCAAATTTTTCTAACATTTTCTCAAACATTACTTGTCTGTACACAAATGGTTATAACAACTACAGAAGTGAAGAAAGGGTACACAAACCATACCATTTTGAAAAGAAGACACCCTGCCGCATCTAATGATGGGTGACTTGCCTTGTTACCCCAAGCCTGGAGTGCACAAATGCCTCCAGAAGGTGGCACTAATGAAAAAAAAGGCATTTTCTTACATTTCTGCCCCTTCAAATGTACTGAAATATGTGCAAACCATGGCATTTCCAACTGCATTCATTAGCTAGCGCTCTTAGGAGAAAAATGACACCCCATTGGTATGAGTTCAACTACCTCAGGGGGCGCTAGAAGTGCAAAACGACACCTACTACAACCTCAAATTTTTCTAACATTTTCTCAAACGTTACTTGTCTGTACACAAATGGTTATAACAACTACAGAAGTGAAGAAAGGGTACACAAACCATACCATTTTGAAAAGAAGACACCCTACCGCATCTAATGATGGGTGACTTGCCTTGTTACCCCAAGCCTGGAGAGCACAAATGCCTCCAGAAGGTGGCGCTAATGAAAAAAAAAGGCATTTTCTTACATTTCTGCCCCTTCAAATGTACTGAAATTTGTGCAAACCATGGCATTCCCAACTGTATTCATTAGCTAGTGCTCTTAGGAGAAAAATGACACCCCATTGGTATGAGTTTAACTACCTCAGGGGGCGCTAGAAGTGCAAAACGACACCTACTACAACCTCAAATTTGTCTAACATTTTCTCAAATATTACTTGTCTGTACACAAATGGTTATAATAACTACAGAAGTAAAGAAAGGGTACACAAACCATACCATTTTGAAAAGAAGACACCCTGATGCATCTATTGATGGGTGACTTGCTTTGTTACCCCAAGCCTGGAGTGCACAAATGCCTCCAGAAGGTGGCGCTAATGGAAAAAAAAGGCATTTTCTTACATTTCTGCCCCTTCAAATGTACTGAAATTTGTGCAAACAATGGCATTTCCAACTGTATTCATTAGCTAGCGCTCTTAGGAGAAAAATGACACCCCATTGGTATGAGTTCAACTACCTCAGGGGGCGCTAGAAGTGCAAAACGACACCTACTACAACCTGAAATGTTTCTAACATTTTCTCAAACATTACTTGTCTGTACCCAAATGGTTATAACAACTACAGAAGTGAAGAAAGGGTACACAAACCATACCATTTTGAAAAGAAGACACCCTGCCGCATCTATTGATGGGTGACTTGCTTTGTTACCCCAAGCCTGGAGAGCACAAATGCCTCCAGAAGGTGGCGCTAATGAAAAAAAAAGCATTTTCTTACATTTCTGCCCCTTCAAATGTACTGAAATTTGTGCAAACCATGGCATTTCCAACTGTATTCATTAGCTAGTGCTCTTAGGAGAAAAATGACACCCCACTGGAATGAGTCGACCTACCTTAGGGGTGCCAGAAGCACATCACTACACCTACCTGTTTGCTTCTTCGAAAATGGCGGCTTGTACTAAAATGTCCATAACTGTTAGAGACATGAAGGAAAGGTATAAAAGGTATACCATTTTGGAAAGTAGACATTCTCCCGCATCAATTGAGGGGTCACTTGCCTTTCTACCCCCTGGGCTGAAGTGCACAAATATTTCCAAAAGGTGGCGCTATGGGAATAAATACATGTTTTTTTACATTTCCACCACTTCAAAGATACTAAAATCTTTGAAAACCATAACATTTCCTGCTGTATTCAGTACCTGCTACCAACATGAGAAAAATGGTAGCCTATTTGTGTGGGTTAACATAGAATATGTGGGTGCTAGGAACACGTACGTAAACCTGACACTTTTGTTTTTGAAATTATCTGCTTGCACTAAAATGGTTATAACCATAATAGATATGCAGAAAAGGTAGAGAAACAATGCCATTTTGGAAAGAAAACATCCTTCCGCATCTAATGAGGGGTCACGTGCCTTCTTACCCAAAGGCTGGTATGCACAAATGCTTCCAGGAGGTGGCGCTAGTGAAAAAAAAAGGCATTTTCTTACATTTCTGCCCTTCAAATGTATGGAACTTTGTAAAAACCATGGAATTTTCAACTGCATTCATTAGCTAGTGCTCTTAGGAGTCAAACGACACCCCATTGATATGAGTTGACCTACCTTAGGGGGTGCTAGAAGTAGAAAACTACACCTACTACAACCTCTGATGTTTCTAACATTTTCTCAAACCTGACTTGCCTGTACGAAAATGACTATAACACCTTCAGAATTGAAGAAAAGGTAGATAAACCATACCATTTTGGAAAGAAAACAACCTGCCGCATCTAATGAGGGGTCACTTGCCTTCTTACCCCAATACTGGTGTGCATAAATGTTTCCAGAAGGAGGCGATATAGGAAAAAAATTGCATTTTTTTACATTTCTGCCCCTTCAAATGTATGGAGCGCTGTGAAAACCATGGAATTTTCAACTGCATTTGTTTGCTAGTGCTCTTAGGAGTCAAATGACACCCCATTGGTATGAGTTGAACTACCTTAGGGGGTGCTAGAAGTAGAAAACTACACCTACTACAACCTCTGATGTTTCTAACATTTTCTCAAACCTGACTTGCCTGTACGAAAATGACTATAACACCTTCAGAATTGAAGAAAAGGTAGATAAACCATACCATTTTGGAAAGAAAACAACCTGCCGCATCTAATGAGGGGTCACTTGCCTTCTTACCCCAATACTGGTGTGCATAAATGTTTCCAGAAGGAGGCGATATAGGAAAAAAATTGCATTTTTTTACATTTCTGCCCCTTCAAATGTATGGAGCGCTGTGAAAACCATGGAATTTTCAACTGCATTTGTTTGCTAGTGCTCTTAGGAGTCAAATGACACCCCATTGGTATGAGTTGAACTACCTTAGGGGGTGCTAGAAGTAGAAAACTACACCTACTACAACCTCTGATGTTTCTAACATTTTCTCAAACCTGACTTGCCTGTACGAAAATGACTATAACACCTTCAGAATTGAAGAAAAGGTAGATAAACCATACCATTTTGGAAAGAAGACAACCTGCCGCATCTAATGAGGGGTCACTTGCCTTTTTACCCCTAAGTTAGTTGGCACAACTATTTCCAGAATGTGGTGCTACAGGAAAAAATAAAATTTTGTTTTACACATCAGTCACTTCAAAGATACTAAAATGGTTCAATGGCGTGGGATTTCCTAGGAGGACTTCTTGCCAGCCTAAGAAAAATGGTACCCCACTGCTGTGGGTTGACATACCAATTTACGCTACAGGAGCGTAGCTACCAGTGAAACAGAAATGGTAAAGCAAACAGTGTATGTGTGATTTTATGGCTAACAGATGAAAGAAGCTAGGGCGTCAGCCGGTGTACGTGCGGACCTGTGACTACAAGTGTAACAAAGTATGTGGGAGGGTGAGGGATTAGGCAGTGTGTGTGGGTATGAGCAGAGGAGCAAGGATGGTGGGGCAGTGTTTGATAGTGTGTATGGGAGATCTGTGACTACCAGTGTTGATAAAAAGTCCTGTGTGTGCCACAGGAAGGGGGTTGGCATTGAACTCCCCTCCTAGTGGCACACACAGGGTTAATTTGTGTTTTAATTTTTTTTTTTTTATTATATACCTCATTGAGGGGCATAAGGACCCCCTGATCCCTCCCCAATGAGGTCTTAGTAAAAAAATATATATATATGTCCACAAACAGGGGACCCGGAGAGTGCCACAGGGGTCTCCAGCGCATTGCAAAGCAATGCATTGGATCCTTGTGGCACTCAGAGGGTTAATTTTTTTTTTAATCATTACTTGGTAATCAGAGCTTGTTGGGGGGCCATCAGGACCAATCATGATGGCCCCCCAACAATCTCTGATAACGAAGTAATGAGAAATGCCCTGTGTGTGCGCCGCAGAAGGGGGGCTGCATTGGCCCCCCTTGAGGCACACACAGGGTTAATTTTTTTTTCTTTACTTTTTTTTTATTATGGACCTCATTGGTGGGTATTAGGACCCCTCTGATTCCCCCCAACGAGGTCTTAAAAAAAAAAAAAAAAAAGGAATCAAAATAAATGTCCCTGTGAGTGCCAAAGGGGTTTCCAGCGCATTGCAAAGCAATGCATTGGACCCTTCTGGCACTCAGAGGGTTAATTTTTTTTTTTATTATTACTTTGTAATCAGAGCTTGTTGGGGGGCCATCAGGACCAATCCTGATGGCCCCCCAACAATCTCTAGTAACAAAGTAATTATAGAAGCCCTGTGTGTGCCACAGGAGGGGGGGGGTGCATTTGACCCCCCCTGTGGCACACACAGGGTTAAAAAAAAATTTTATTTTTTTTTTTAATAATAGACCTCATTGAGGGGCATCAGGATCCCCCCTGATCCCCCCAATGAGGTCTTTAAAAAAAAAAAAAAAAACCCCAAAGAAAAGACCCTGTGAGTGCTACAAGGGTCTCCAGCACATTGCAAAGCAATGTGCTGGGGACCCCTGCGGCACTCACAGGGCTACTTAGCGTTTTTTTTTTATTTTTTTTTTATTTTTTAATTACTCAGACCTCGTGGGGGACATCAGGACCCCTCCTGGTGTCCCCCAAGTAATTGATCTCCCAGCCGATAGGCTGGGAGACCAATTTGGCGACTGCAGGAGAGCAGAAGCTCTCCTGCCCTTCACTCCTACCACCGGTAGGAGTGAATGGGACCGGGGAAACTTCCCCAACGTCATCAGTGACATGTCACTGATGACGCTGGGAGGCTTCCCCCGGTCCCGCCCACTCCTACCCGGAAGTTCGGGTAGGAGAGAAGGAAGAGGAGAAGCTGCGCTTCAGCTGCGCTTCTCCTCTTCCTTTATTGATCTCCCAGCGCGATCAGCTGGGAGATCAATAACAGGGGAGACATGAGGAGTGATCCTCATGTCCCCCCACGATTGCCCACCTTTTTTTTTTTTAAAATGCGGCCACTGCATGCCGGTTATACCGGCTCATGCAGTGACCGCATTTTAGTGGGTACATTGTACGAGCTTGGCACAGCGGGTACAGCTGTCCAAACTCGTACAATGTACCCACTTGGCACTCAAAGGGTTAAAAAAACATGAAGAACGATATAAGTCTTATCTCTCAAAACTTTATGGTTTGAGAGATATTCACAAGCAAAATTTCCCCCTCCCGCCCCTTTTACCTAGTGTAAGCCATCTCTTCTCAGATGTGGAATCTGGTTGTAAGACCAGACAGATAACAGGAGGGGACAATCTTCTTCCTATGAGAACAATGAACGCCCTGCCCCCTTGACAAGTTTTTCAGGTTTTTCCCTTATCTTAATTGAAGATTGTCCCTCTGTGCAGTCTACCTGGGCACCTCCCTTCTGATCTGGCTGAACAGTGTTACATCAGTAAAAGGGGCGGGAGGGGGATACTTTATCATTCAATTACTCTTGAACTACAACTCTGACAGAATTGAAAGAACACTCTCCAAAGTCCAAATACTATGATGATTAATTAGAGCTGCTTTTATTATGAAAGATTACTATCCCTTTAATACATCAGCCTCACTAAATTAAAACACTGAGTTGACATTACAATATATAGATATACCAGGGCTTAAAATGTGAAATCCTTTGCTACTAGCCAGACCTGAAAAGTTACTTGCCACTGCAAGCCATAACATACCCACTAGGGCTGAATTTTCACTCGCCATTGGCTAGTGGTGAGTGGAAATTTTGAGACCTAGATATACTATAAAAGCCCATGTACACGGGCCAAGGTCCGGGTGATGTTAACCCTTTGCAATGCGTTGCATACCCCTCTGGCACTCAAATTAAGAGGCCGGTCCTTCTCTGCATCCTGCCGCCGGCACAGTCATGCACTGTAGAGACTGCCCAAAAGCACAGAATGCTCCCAGCACAGAACTCCCAGCATTCTGTGCATTTGGGCAGTCTCTACTGCGCATGATGGCGTCTGACAAACATCCTAGCGAATTATTACATAGGAGGATATAATGTGGGACTAAAGCAAGAATTAATTACTATCACAAATATTACATTAGATAAGCAATTCTCAATCACATTTGCTTCATGACACCACTGACTTATATCGGATATTAATCCTCTGAGTGACAGAGGGGTATACAATGCATTGCGTCTCTCTCTGGTACTCAAAGAGTTAACATAACATCCCAGATGTTCACACATCTTTATAAACAAAAAGACTGCAGGCTTAATAGGAACACTACAGTTCTCTAATACACAGGGCTACATTTTCTGTATAAAGCTGGCACTCAGTGACACCACCTCTCCATTTCCAAGACCTTTCCAATTCTCAGCACGCACCTCACTAAGCAGATTACCATGGCACATATAGGTAGAGAACCACTGCCAGTCACATAAATATCTGGTATTATGGAGATAATGGAGCATATATATGAAAGAAAAGTGGAGGGATTCTCAGGCACAAAAAAAAATTAAAATATGAAATAAATAAGAAATCCCAGCAATTCAAGGGGTTAATTTTATTGGTCAATTGGCTTGCCCTGGAATTACTCCCTTTTCTTTCTATATATGTCTCAATGATCTGATGTACTAGAACTAGATCAACGTTGGTACAACCCAAATTTATCAAATGAAACTTGCCATTGATTTAAATAGGGGATTAATCCCTTGAATGCTAGATAGGTCTACAACACACTGCTTTGCAATAAATTGGAGGCCTCTGGAATTCAAAGAGTAAAAATACCCACTTATTTCAACAGAATATTAACTTCCCATGTAGTGCAGGTAGTTTGCCCTAGAACTGTTAATCTGGAGTGATAGGTTACAATACATTGCTATTAGCAGTACATCATTGTGGGCTTAAAAGGGAAACTATCGCCCCAATACAAGTTTACCTCAGAGTGGTCTTCATATAGCAATACCCTGTGATCTGTCTTTTTTTTGTTATACAATGCGTGCTATGGCGAAATGTAAATGTTTTATAATTGAGCCAGGGCTTTACTTCAGGACAGACTGCGGTTACAGTTCTGTACCACAGCCTGTAAATCTTTGTCTGCTCCTCCTCAAGTATTCTCACGTTCCAACCAGATAATAATACAACAACGTCTGCAACTATGACATGTATCTTGCCTTACCTCTGTTGGCTCAAGAGCCAATTTTGAGGTTTTAATAGTTTGAATAAAGATGAATTGTTTTTATTCATTGGCTCGAGTTTAAATCCGGAGTACTTCTAAACCATACTTTGATGCCAGATCACAGGATTGGAGAACCTTATCAGAAGCAGAGCACCTGGATAGCCATACGGTGGTGAGTCCCCTATATTTGATGGTACTACTTCTGTTTTTATTTAATAGGTGAATAAGCTGTTTTTGAATTTGCACGTTCCAACCAGCTTACATGGAGAAATCCTCCGTCATCAGAGGAGGTTGGAAGGCGACAAAATCTTCATCTGTTCCCATTCCCAAGTTAACAGGTTGCGGTACAGAGCTGTAACCGCAGTCTATCCTGAAGTAAGGCCCCAACTCATTTTTAAAAATGTACATTTCACCACAGCATTCATTGCATAAAAAAAAAAATGATTACAGGTTATCTCTATATCAAGATCACACTGAGGCAAACTTGTATAGGGGTGATAGTTCCCCTTTAAAAGAAAACACACTCTAGGTGATGTCATAGCTAGAAGGAAAAGGCATGGCAGGGCAAATATACAACAGTGATTACATGATGGAATCAAGTTTTTAAACTTATGTTTGCCTTATTCCAATTTATTATGTTATGCAAGCCAAAATCCATCTCTTTAACACCCTTTGTGTCAAAGGGAAGGCAGTGAAGCAATCTATTGATATTTCAGGCGATTCCTTTCTTCTACACCTTGGGAAACACTGTTAAACACATTGTACAGGAAACAATGTGAATGTACTCAATTGCCCTGCGTATGCAATGGGGCTGGTATAACTGGCTTACTGCCATTAAAGAGACAGAAATGTTTCTAGATAAATTAAAGGGATTGTAATGTTTCAGAAAAAAGCAGCTCCAAATAATATTCATAGTATTTGGGCCATGAAGAGTGTTATTTCAAAGAGTTGTAGTTCAAGAATGATAAAGTATTCCCCTCCCGCCCCTTTTACTGGTGTAACACTGCTCACCTCAGAGCAGCAAGTCTGTCTAGATGGATCGCAAGGAGTGACAATCTTCAATGAGCATAAGGAAAAAACTGTAAATCCTGTCAAGGGGGCAGGGTTTTCAGTGTTCTCACAGTAAGAAGATTGTCCCTTGCTGTGATCTGTCTGGTCTGTGGACAAGATTCCACATCTGAGGGGAGGTGGCTTACACTAAGTAAAAGGGACAGGAGGGGGATACTTTATCATTCAATTACTTTTGAACTACAACTCTGACAGTATTGAAATAACACTCTCCATGGCCCAAATACTATGAAGACTAATTGGAGCTGCTTTTTTTGTGAAACATTACTATCCCTTTCAGCTTTAATCATTCATCATAGTTTTTCAACCATGCAAAGCATTATTACAATGCTATACACTGTCTAATTCATGTGTAAATACATTATAAAGTGTCCCCCTCCTGCCACTTTTACATACATAACGCTGCCTCTTCTCAGAGCAGCAAGCCGGTCCGGATGGCTCACGATGAGGGACAATCTTCTGTTAGCATAAGGAAAAACCTGCCCTCCTTCGGCAAGAGGGTAGGGTTTTCCTTACATTGACAGCCAGAAGATTGTCCCTCTTTGTGATCTGTCTGGTCCAGTGACTGGATTTCAGATTTGATGGAAGGCAGCGTTACGTAAGCAAAAGGACCGATTACAGCATTGTAATAACACTCTGTGAGACTGAAAAACTATGATGAATGATCGAAGCTTAGGTTATCTAGAAACACTGCTATCTCTTTAAAGTCTAATGCTGATTGAGTGTGACCATTGGTATACATTACAGAGCTCATACTCTAGTGCATGCCTTGAAGGGCAGCCCCTGGTGTTACAGGCTAATGCCAGTGGGGATGGACTAGAAAATTCTTACATTTGCCCTAAATAGGCTACAATGCAAAGTGGTGCAGTTCAGGAACCAACCAATTGCACCACATGGAACAAATGTGGATTGCTCTTAATGGGGTTTTTACCCATTTGAATGCTTGAGAGGTCTCAATCTCATTATAAGGCTTTCAGTGGGGTTAAAATCTCCATTTAAAATCAATGGAGATGTTCAGAATTTTCATTTGTTCCCCAGGTTGGTTTACTTCATAATTGCTCCACTTTTCTTACCCCTCTGAGTGCAATACCCCTCTGGCACTCAAATGGTTAATCCATCAGCCTTTTTGTAGTATGTCCCTAAACTTAGAGGCCAAAATACTTGCATGGCACTTTCACTTTAATCCTTTGTGTACCAGAGGGGTATCCAATGCACTGCAACACACTGTGTTGGATAACCCTAGGGCACTCAAAGGGTTAAGTGCACAGAAGCCCTTGTGTAGCCAGTAGATCTCCATTCTCTTCTCTCTGGGTGGGGTTGTCCTCACTATCACAGCTCTATCCAAAGCACTAACCCTAGGCTTGGGGTTTGAGCAAACTCCTAGAGACAGCTTAGGCTGGCATGATTTTGTGCACAATGTACACAGTGCTGGATCAGTCCCAATCACAACAGAATTAGTAACTCAACCAACTTAATGCAAACATTGTCTTACTTGGCTGCTGCTCTGAGGTCTGTTACATTTCTCATTTGTCCGCTCCCATCTTTGAACTCTGTCTTGTTTGCAACAGTCAGCACACCATTTCTAGTGGAGAAATCAGGGAAGCACCTCTGCAGAACTATCAGGAGAAGTAAAGGAAATAGATCATGCTCATGTCAAAAGGTAAAGTGTATATATACACATTTAGGATAAAACGCAGATATATTTTTGGAGGAGAACAGGCCACAGATTTATTAAACTTTTAAAGGACCAGAGGGGAGGGCAATGCATTATAAAACAATCATTGCCAAACCCTCTGCTTGATAAAAGGTTAATAATTAATCCATTCATAATATTTCATCTTCAGATCACGCTTTAATAAACATTTAGCGATACATTTCTTAGTCCTTGCTCATATAACTATTGATTATAATCTTGAGCATGGTCAAATGAGACTAGGCTCATATACACATTTCTTCCTGATCTAAATCTAACACACTGTGCGACTGGCCAAACATCTAGCGCACACTAGGTAATGGCACACAAACACACAACCACAACACAAGTCTAGGGGACATAATTAGGTTACAATCACATGACATTTGAATTAGAGGAATTAGGGATGGTGCTTACTGGCTTTCAGAGCTGATGAGAGTACCTCCGCTCTCTCCTTGCCTAAGTGTTCACTTCCTCTGTTCCCCCAACTCTCTTTACAACCTTCCAACTGAAATGTCCCCTACTTTTGCTATAGTACTTCTTACAGTACAGTATCTATTGAAAATGCAATATAAATCATTCTGAGTGCAACAGCAGCCATAGTGCATGACCAATAAAGTGTATAGGTCACTTGACTATGTAATAAGGTTATTGCAGCATCAGCTTCTATAGTTTAATAACAGGCTGTGAACAGGCCATATTTTATATATATATATATATATATATATATATATATATAGAGAGAGAGAGAGAGAGAATGAGAAACAATTTCCTTATATTCAGATGGGGCTTTTAACCCCTTGAGTGACAGAGATGTCATTACTTTGTAATGGGAGATTCAGCACATTAAAAGCTCCATTTAAATGAATGGGAATTTGGTTTGCTCAGGAATTCCTCCACTTTCGGCCTTTATAAGTATGTCCCAGTGTGCTGCATTACATTGCCCATCATCAGACTCAATAGATGATTACGTCTCAGCTCAGTATTCCTAATACATTCTCGCTGTCTTTACTGCAGTGCCCTGACAGACATAGTAATGTTTCCTTTGATAATCACTGAAGCATTAAGGACACCATAAACTTGATATATAATAACATGAAACTGTTCTCGTCATCTTCTTTAATCAGGTTTTCACTGTAGAACATTACATTAACTTCCTAATCATATAGACTGCTACTTGTTGGAATGTTCAGCATGCAGAAGGGATAAAACAATGTCACCTTCCAGTTATTTTTGTATGCAATTTGGCATTGAAAATATGCATGTTCTAAAAACGCTACAAAGCATACAGTTCAACTATATATAATTTAAATACAAAAATAAAATATTTAAAACATAACCAACAAAAAATAGCAAAAACAAGATTTTGTTTCAATTTAAAGGAATATATCTACATTGCACTGAAATAGTAGTATAATGAAAATGCTGGGATCTAAAATGCCCCTTCAGTGTGTGTGTGTGTGTGCGCACATTTAACTGGGCAGCTTGACAGAGACAGCAAACTGTGTCTGAGAACAAATACCTTTGTTATTGGTGTTATGATGAAAATACTATTAAATTAATTCACTGATTTCTTGATGCAGTGTGCTGTCTCTATCAGGATACTTAGTTAAGTACATTTGTGAGTATCTTATGGGATATGAACCCATTTTTTTATTTGCCTTAAATATATTAGCTACACTGTGTGTACTACTGACAATTTCTGTTCTTTATATATATCACTATCATCATCTTCAGCCATTTTTGATCCACTATAGGATGAAGGTCTTCTCAGCAAGATTCCAATTTTGTTTTTGTGATTCTGTATTGTGATTTCTGTTGCTACTGTGCTCCAAAAATATGGTAATTTCATCAACCCAGTTTGTCTTTGGTCTTTTTCTTGAGCATTTCATATCAAGTGGAATCCATTCCAAAATCCAAGAATGCATTTTTCTCTCTCTTTTTGTTATGTTCAGAAGCCAGCGTCTTAAGTTTTTAGTATGGCTTTGGCATTTAGCATCAATGTTTCACAGCCATTCGTAAGAACATATAGAACTACAAATAATAGGAGGACTTCTTGGTGCAGGTTCTCATAATGCATTTGAAACAACCAATGAGGAAGGGCCTTTTTCTCCTTGAAGTAATGATGCAATGTGAGCAAGCACTGAGCACGTTTATGCAGCTTAGCTCAAATCTTCTCCTCAAACCCTCTCCCTTACTGCTATCATAAGCAAAGCCCTTCTGGCAGATGTTCAACATAAAATGCATGAGCATGATCAGTGCTTACTTGCACTCCAACAGTAATTCAAAGGGATGAGGAGGGGAACCTAGTCATAGACCCTACCTCCTACCTATATCCTAGATGGACCCCTGCCTACTTGAAGACACTTAATGTTGTCGTATGTTGCATTGCTGTTTGTAGGCACACATGGTGACACTGAAACAAACATTACCAGGTTGGGGCATAGTTAAATGAACAGAAAATATGAGAGTTCTTTGATGTCTTTGTACTATTCCAGGGGCGTCCACATTTTTTCAACTGTGGGCCACGTGATCAGAAATAAATATGTGCAAAAGCCATATTCCTTTCTTTATTGGTAACGATGGTGTCAGTTATTCATAAACATGCATTTTTAGCAGTGATACAAAAGTAGTATAAAAAAAAAAACTTTAATCAGTTTTATTCGTATAAAGGTGCAGATATAGGTCTAGTGCTAGTCATTAATCAAGTCAATGAGAATACCAATATATATATCACAGACAACTATTCTCAGACTGTTCTGTAGTCTATTGCATAGTTCATATGTGCAAACTAATTAGATAAAAAAAATAGGTTTACTAAAAATGTCAGGTGGGCCATACCCTGGCTCCAGGCAGGCCACATTTGGCCCACGGCTGCACACTGGATACCCATGTGCTATTCAAATATATATGCTGTATATTTTCAAAGTATATATGATCCCAGAATGTCATGATTAGCATCATCATTATTCATTGTTAGAATATATTATGACATGTGCATAGCTGGGAACTCTCCGGATTTTCCCCGGAGACTCCGGTTTTCACACTGCATTACCGGGGATCCGGGGCAGGGGCTGAGTCTCCGGATGTGGGGAGTGTCTATTGAAACTCTACCCATTTCTGCTCTCCCAGTCTTTCCTCCTACTCCCTGACAACTTCTCCTCCTTCCTCAGCCTATTTTTTTGCTTTTTTTTTCTAGCCCATTTAGCCCCACTCCACTCACGGGTAAGCCCCACCCCCTTTTGACATGAATTGCTTCATTTTTCACCCCCACAGGAACCACAGGACTCTCCTCTGGGGAGAGAGCAGAACAAAGTTCCCAGGTATGGACATGTGCACACATTATGTGACATACTTATCAACACAAAAGTGGTGCAATTCTGGAGCAAAATAACTGCATCATATTTATCAAAGAAATAACAAAATTCTCATTCTTTCAATAAGGCTTTTCTTTGATAAAGAGTAGTTTTGTCTGAGAACTGCTCTACTCAGTGTTATAAATATGGCTTGTTTAATATGGAGGACTTACTTTGGATTGTTTCTGAATTGCAAATCACTTTGGGATACAAGTTTGTATTACACATCAACAGACAAAAATTACAACTTACATGGCCTGCTGGGAATGATCATAGATGGGCAATCTTCATCTCGCAACACTTCTGTAATAGACTGATAAAACCATAGATCAGGTAATGCTTTCAAAAACGTATGTAACTTTACCATGGGATGGGATACGACTCATAAATGCCCTGGGAAAAAATTAGTTATTGGGTGCTAGAGACATCTCCATAGAGTGCTTTTACACCAGTTTCCTCCATCTTGTTGGTACATGATGTTAAAGAAGGACTTTCACCTCTAATACACTGTGTTTCCTATGATTAATCTAGTAAACTGGAATGTAGATTGCCATTTTTTCTCTAAGTACATACTTAATGAGATAGCCGCTCTCAAAATTTAGACTTGATGTCGGCACTTCAGTATTCTGCGGGACACAGTAATGTTGGCACGGCTCTGCAGGACTTCCCAGGCCTCAAATTCTCCTCCCACCTCCCTCCCAGCTATCTCTGGGAGTACATTCACGCTTCCCTTCATATTGTAACAGCAAAGAATTGCACTGCATACCCCTCTGACACTCAAAGGGTTAAGTGTGCCATTGTGAAGCTCGACATTAACTACTCAACAATGCAACAGGATAAAAAAATAGGATAAAAAAGGCAGCATCGATGAAGGAACGATATGAATACAGATTTTCTGGGGCATATTTAAAAAGCGAAATTCTAGAGTAACCCAGCTGTACCATAGGGGGTAAATAAATATCCAGTTCATTAAAATAAAGTTAAACCTTCATATAAATCAACAGGAATTTGGGGTAGTTAATTGTCTTGGGAAGGACCTTTTAAATGTTGAAAGCTATGGGAATCAAGCTCTTAACTACTGAATACTCTTCTCACTTGCCATGATTATGAGGGGTGACATCAGCACTAGAATAGGATGCAAGATCTCTTTATTGAAACCCTGTGTAGGCAAACTCCCTACGTTGCAATGGAGAGGACAAAAGCTCCCAGAAGCGCTGAGTGAATCACTGACCTCTCCGAGAACAGCAGATTGCAGCAATACATCGGGAGGACAAGGAGAGTATTGAAGACTTCTATGCTGTATAAACTCCATACATTTAACTTTCTGGTAACTTCTAAATCACCCATTCCAGGCCCTTTAATTCCCCTTTGATTTGATATTTTGGTGCAGTTGGTTTGCTTCAGAATTGCTCTAATTCTTCTCATTACATCAGCCTCTGCACTTCTCCATCTGCTCACCTTTCTGGGATTGTTAAATCCAGGCTTGCAGAACTGCCTGTAGTATTCCCAGTAGCTGTGGTTGAATCTGTTGGCTTGCATGTCTAGGTAGGTGGCAAATCTGTCTGGACACTGAGAGACACAGAGCTGTAAAATAGATGCACTGAGATTAGTTTCCTCCCAGGAAGAGATCATCAGCTGTGTTGCCTATAAAACACAGGTAAGAGCAGAACATTTGGATTACTATAACTATTAGTAAATTATTGTGGTTAAGACCGCAGGTTTAAATATATGTTAAATTAAAGAAGAAAAGACCTACAGAGAGATGGAATGTATCAGAGCTGATGCATAAACTCATACACCTGCACAGCTACAGCCATCCATCTGAACAAAGAAACCAGTTCAGTCTATAATGGGGATTCTTGAAACTGCTAAAATAAACCTTTATTAATCAAATATTAAAATGATTCACACAAGACAACATATATAAAGCTACTAATTGAGTAAATAGTGCTTTGTGTAAAATCACAGTGCAGCTGGATACATCTCCGAGCTATCAGAATGCTCAGTGTTTATTGATACAAAATGTCTGGTTTACACTAGTTAGAAGATAGCAATCATTATTAAACAAACACAGTAATGAGATTCCTGCAGGCACCTCTGCTAAACTCCTCACTAGTATTCATATTCCACATATCAGCACCCTTTAAGTTCCGATCCACGGATATTGCTAATCTTTTTTAACTCACTTCGGATGGATGTGAGATTATTAACCACACAGTGTGAAGCTTTTAAGACAGCATTAAAAATAAATTTGTTCCATGTTGTCCGCTCTACTAGTTCAACGTGGTCAGCAAAGTCAGTTACGACGTCATACATTCACGCCCACACCAAACAATCTCTAAACTGTACGGGCATTCGGTCTAAATGAACCCAGTGTGTTACAAGAATACTATCGGGTTAATGCACGTAATGCATAGAACCCGTTGGAGTATTGGAGAAGTTTTTCTACAAGTGCCCTGCTCTCATGTCTTATTTAATCACTTCACTTAAACAGCTTTCCTCCGCTTAACTTGAAATCTAGTTACTTTCAGCTCAGCGAATCTATCACCTATTATAGCACTCAGTCTATTGATTTAAATTGTAGTGATTCTTATGCTCTATCTAACTTCATCTCTTAATCTTTCTCACTACAACTCTATACTGATCTTCATCATATTTATTACTTTCTATCTAACTCCTTCGTCGAGTGTTTCACTAACTCAAAGTGATAGCTCAGAGATCCATTTAATTGTATCATTGGGCCATTAAAGTCATGCCCTTAGTAATGTGCTGCACCGCCCAACGCGTTTCGCCATAACAACGGCTTCGTCAGGGGCAATCTATTGTTCGTCCGCTTCCAATCCCCAACTTTATATACCCTTGTAAATCTTACCGGGTAGCCATACCGATTGAATTCTCTCCAATCAAGAAGCACGTCAGTAATGACCAATCAGGATTAATGTTAGATCAGCAAGTTACAACTTTATTTTCCATTAACTCTTTCCGGTCCAGTAGAAATTCTATTCCATTAGTTATATCTCCATACTAAAAATATGTACCAAATATCTATATACACTCCTCTTTTTTAGTTATAGGAACATACGATATTTACTTTTATGTCATAAAAAGATTACTTAAACATAGTAAACAAATAACTACATAACGAGATGCACATAGAGTACATATAAGGCGATGTATATATTGTGACAGAACTGTGGTGACTATGGGAGATATTGGTGTGTTAGAGACTATTTCTACCCATAAACTGAGTTTAGCCATAGTTGATTCCAGTACATTGCTGGAGTGCAGAGATAGTGGGGGGGTTGGGCTTTGATTCCACTATACTCCAGGCCTGTGCTAAGGAATGTTAGTTGATTCCTGCTGTGCTTCCTTGACCAATCAGAGGCGGTTATTGATGAGCCAGTTAAGAATGTAGGATTTCAATTCCTAATCTGCATTCTTATCCTGATAAGGATGCTGGTGGCTGATTGGTCAAGCATAGAAACACTGTCCCAAGTATTCGTTTGCATGCTGATCTAGATAAGAGTCTCTGTAGTGTATATAACCTGTGTGTTTGAGTGAATAAAAGAGAGTTCTTCCCTTCATCAAGTCTCGGCTGATGTTTGGGAACAGGAGGGTCAGTTTACTATTGGATTATTATTCTGAGGGGAGAAAGGAACTATAAAAGAGGTATCCAGCTTATGATACAAGGCGTCACGTTACATATATTAGTACCATAATTTCCCAATTTCACTTTCTAGGTGGTTTACTTTTGTATAAATCCTTAAGTTCAATGCCATAGTTAAATCAACATATATGTTCAATGATGTCAATAACTTAAAAGGCTTTTATAAATAAATGTATAAAAATACAAAGATAATACCTCATCCTCATATTTATTATAATAATATAATTTTACTTTATCAATTGCTAAATTAAGGTTATTTGATTGAACATATTCAATTTCTTAACCTAGCCATTTGATTTGCCAACTAATAATTACCATGTTTTAATAAATGGACTAAAAGTAAAACCCTCATTTAACCCTTGTGGGCTTAATGTTCCCAATTTATAGATCCACTGGGCTTCCTTTACCAATAATTTGGTATCTAGGTCACATTTTCTCGCCGTTTTCTTGATGTTCTGTATTCCTATGAAACGTAATACTTCAGGATTACCATAATGTATTTCATGTATATGTCGTGATATGGGTTTTTCTCTTTTATTTCGAATATCTCCAATATGTTCAAGTATCCTAGTTCTGAATTCTCTAATAGTTTTGCCTACATAACGTTTTCCACAACTACAAATGATTTGATAAATAATTCCTGTAGATTTACAATTTATGAAATCACGGATTTCAAATTTTATTAAGCCATTGTGATTAAAGAAAAACTTATCTTTCAATATAAATTTACAGGCTGTGCAATTTCTACAAGGATAAGTTCCTTCAAGATTGGATTTCAGCCAAGTGGTAGAAGTTTCTTTTACAAAATGGCTATGCACTAATTGATCTTTAATATTAGTGCTTCGTTTATATGTTACATTAGCTTTCTCATGTAATACCTCAGATAGATCTTTGTCTTGGAGAAGTATTGGCCAATATTTATTTAAAATTATATTAATGGCTTTGTGTTGTGAATTAAAGGTTCCTACTAGTCTCACCAATTTATCTTTGTTGTCCTGAGGTGCTGGATTTAATAATTTGTTCCTATCTGACATTAACGCTCTTTTATATGCATATTTTAATGTTTTTCTACTGTACCCTCGTGCTAAAAATCATGTTTGTAATTTTCTAGCTTCAATTTTAAAATCCTCCATTGTGCTGCACAATCTTCTTATACGAAGGTACTGTCCTATAGGAATCCCTCTTTTCAATTGTTCTGGGTGTTGACTCTCAGCTCTTAGAAGGTTATTAGTGGCTGTTTCTTTCCAATATGCAGTTGTTTTCATTTCATTAGTTTCATCACGATAAATTAAAATATCTAAAAAAGAGATTTTATCACGATCCAGACAACTAGTAACCAATAAATTCATATTGTTATCATTGATGGTACTGACAAATTCCTGAAACAATTCAATTGAACCATCCCAAAGTAAGTAGATTTCAAGTTAAACGGAGGAAAGCTGTTTAAGTGAAGTGATTAAATAAGATATGAGAGCAGGGCACTTGTAGAAAAACTTCTCCAGTACTCCAACGGGTTCTATGCATTATATGCATTAACCCGATAGTATTCTTGTAACGCACGGGGTTCATTTAGACCAAATGCCCGTACAGTTTAGAGATTGGTTGGTGTGGGCGTGAATGTATGACGTCATAACTGACTTTGTTGACCACGTTGAACTAATAGAGCGGACAACATGGAACAAATTTAGGGGGCGATGTTCAAAAAGTGTTCATAATGAAAAACTTGTCGGATCGTGAGTTGGTGGTAAAAGAAGGATGATATTTTCATAAGTATATCTGCCACGTTTGAAAATTTGTCTAAAGAATTAAAAATGACGGTAAGAAGATTTTAAATATTGTCTTTCAATTTGTCTTTGAAACGAACATTTTCAAAGAAACAAAAGACTTTTTTTGTCTTTGAAACAAATTTTTCTTCTCCAAGTTTAGACCTTTTTTATTATGTCGGGAAAAAATGACGCTAATCAGACAAAAAAATGACGTTCAAACGAATATTTTTTTCTGAACATACCTTTCATTATGACGGAAGACTAAGCCACACCCACTTTTAAGACGGCTTTTTCCCTTTGACGGAGATGACGGAAATATGTCTGAGAATTGACGGATCATGGTGTAAGAACTTTTTTATTCTGATTACAGACAATTTCAGTTACCACCACTTTCTGAACATCTCGCCCTTAGTTTTAATGCCGTCTTAAAAGCTTCACACTGTGTGGTTAATAATCTCACATCCAACCAAAGTGAGTTAAAAAAGATTAGCAATATCCGTGGATCGGTACTTAAAGGGTGCTGATATCTCTTAAACCATAAAGGTTTGAGAGATAAGACTTATATCGTTCTTCATGTTTTTTTAATGCCTACAAAATAAAATAAAGATAAAATGAAGTATTACTATACCTTTAATAATGACTGCTATCTTCTAACTAGTGTAAACCATACATTTTGTATCAATAAACACTGAACATTCTGATGGCTCGGTGATGTATCCAGCTGCACTGTGATTTTACACAAAGCACTATTTACTCAATTAGTAGCTTTATATATGTTGTGTGAATCATTTTAATATTTAATTAATAAAGGTTTATTTTCGCAGTTTCAAGAATCCCCATTATAGACTGAACTGGTTTCTTTGTTCAGATGGATGGCTGTAGCTGTGCAGGTGTATGAGTTTATGCATCAGCTCTGATACATTCCATCTCTCTGTAGGTCTTTTCTTCTTTAACATAAAACACAGGTACCTGCTACCTGCTAAAGAGAGAGCTTGCTCTCTAACCCCTTGATTGCTAGGGACGTCTCCAAATCATTGCAAAGCATTGCGTTAAATGTCTCTAGCCTCCAAGGTGTTGGATCAAAATGCTAGAGATAGCTTCAACACATTGCTTCCATAGCATTCAATGCAAGTCCAGATTTCCCATTAGTCATAGTTAGAAGCCATCCAGGAAGTCTACTTGTGTGTGTGGGGGGGGTACCCTTGTGAACTACAGTTTAGGGAGTGGCCTGCATAATGCTCAATGCACCTGCACCAGTTTATTTACTGATGTGATGTCCAGTTTATGTATTCATCTCATCATTCGTTTCATACTTATTCCTTCACTGGACCATTTATTTAAATGTTTTGTTAAGTTATATGCTCATTGTATTTTCTGATAGGCAACAGTGTATGGTGTTAGGGGAAGGGACATGTGAAGAATGGGTGTGGCATGGGTGGGGCTAGAGGCATCTAGGATGCAGCAAGAATGGCATGTGGAGATACTGAGCTGCAACCACACATATACTGACACTCTGGTGCACCCCTTCCACCAGACATCTTGCAGGATCTCAAGACAAAAAAGAAAAAACACATAAATTGGGTGCTTCATATCTGTTTTAAATATAGCAAATTCCTCTAACTGAATGGATAATAATCACATATAAATAATAGTTAGTCTTAACACCAAAGAACTGGCAATTGGGAACAAATTGGGTTCATCCACCTTGTTCAGGGAACCGCTAACTGCCTCATGGACACTGGATCAGTAGATCAAAATAGACAGCTCTCCAAGCACATTAAATATAAACGTGGTTTATTAAAACAAAAATCTACATAACATCAAACAACTCTAAAAGGCTCTGTCTACTCGTTTGATGGTATAACGCCATTTCTTCAGAAGCCAAAAGTGAGCCTTATACTTTAACATTTTGAGTGCCAGAGGGTTATGGAACACATTGCTTTGCAACACATTTCGTACCCCTCTGGTACACAAAGGGTTAAATAAAAGGGATCCTTTATACAAGCCCACCTACACAGATATCATCAATGGGTGCATGGCACACGGGATGTTTGTGTTAACCAGTTGACTGGTATTTAGGTATTTGTTTATATTGTGATTATGGGATGTCCTTTGTTCAAACCTCGCTTGGCTATGGGGGGTCAGCTGGCCATTTTGGATCATTTGTGATTGTATAAAGGATCTGTTTTTGTTTATAGTGTTGTTAGGCTCACTTTAGCTCCTGAAGAAATGGCATGACACCATGAAATGAATAAATTTAACTTTTTAGTGTTATTTACATGATTATTTGTAGACTCAAAATATGGAGCACTGTCTACTTTGATCTAGTATCCAGGAGACTGTCCAACATTACCCAAGCAGGGTAGGTAAATTCCTCGTGAGTGCAATTGCCAGTTCTCTGCTGTTGAGACCAGCTACTATTTATATTGTATTTGAGTATTATCCCGATAGTTAAAATAAATTGCTCCTCCCTTCTGTTACTCAATTCATTATTCCCTGCATCTAGGTCACAACTCCTCATAGTAAATAATGGGCTTCCACAGACCTGAATGGATCGTAAGTGACTCAAAGTGTTATTCAGTTTTAAAAAAATAATTTACAATGGGCTAAAAGAGAGAATATAGAGATACCTGACTGATGTCTGAAAGACACCTAAAGGGATAGTAATAGTTAATTTTACTTTCATTTAATATTGTAGGCATAAAAAAAATATGAACAATGATGTAAGTCTTATCTCTCAAACCTTTATAGTTTGAGAAATATACCATGCTAAAGTTACCTATTCAGCCTCCATTTGAACTGTTTACAAAGTGTGTATATGATATAATTTTGTAACTTTTTTTTTTTAATCTGTTCTTTCATCTCTTCACTGGTTATTTAATCTTTGCTTTATCTGAGGAATAAAGGTTATGCTTTTTGTTTTTTTTGTTCTTTGATTCAGTCTATGTCCATGGGGTTGGTATTAGTGATCTATTTGTTTTCCTGTGTATCTGGAGGAGCACTTTGAAGGATTCTGGGCCTACACGACAGGAAGTTGACTCAGAAGTAAGGCTTTCTCAGTTAGCATTACTTCTTGTTTTAAGCCACCATCTTATTTGATTATGTGGGACTCCAACTTAGGTAAGTCCTTCTTTTATACACAGTAATTATATAAAGGTATACCTGACTACTGTATGAGGGACTCTTAACTAGGGAAGCCCTTCTGTTACACATGTAATGATATAGCTATGGCCAACTGCTTTATGAAGGACGTGCAGCTAGGTAATTTCAGCTGTAAGTACCAGATGTAAATGGTAAGAGGCATCTCCTGTTGTCGGTCCTGGGAATTGATGGGCCATATCTGCTAGTCTCTCTCCTGATGTCGATCCCGGGCATTGCTGGTCCATTTCTCTTAGTATTTATAACTATTATTTAAATAAATAAAATTATATATATATATATATATATATATATATATATATATATATATATATATATATATATATATATATATCACACACACATAGTACTGTGCAAAATGATAGTGAGTGAACAGAAGAAAAATCTAAATCGAATCGATATCTGGTGTGACCACCCTTTGCCTTCAAAACAGCACCAATTTTCCTAGATACACTTGCACAAAATCAGGGATTTTGTAGGCAAAAATATACCAAATGGGTGCTAATGATCATTAATTTAATATGTGGGTTGAAACACAATCATTGACTGAAACAGAAACAGCTGTGTAGGAGAAATAAAGCTAGGTGAGGAACAGTCAAACTCGGCTAACATGGTGAGGTTGCTGAAGACAGTTTATTGTCAAAGGTCATAAGCCATGGCAAGCACAGCAACAAGACACAAGGTAGTTATACTGCATCAGCAAGGTCTCTCCCAGGCTGAAATCTCAAGGCAGACAGGGGTTTCCAGATGTGCTGTCCAAGCTCTTTTGAAAAAGCAGAAACAGGGAATGCTGAGGACAGTAGACTCAGTGGTCGGCCAAGGAAACTTAGTGCAGCAGATGAAAGACACATCATGCTTACTTCCCTTCACAATCAGAAGGTGTCCAGAAGTGCCATCAGCTCAGAATTGACAGAAAACAGTGGGATCCTGGTACATCTACTGTCCAGAGAAATCTGGTCAGAAGTGGTCTTCATGGAAGACTTGTGGCCAAAAAGCCATACCTCCGACGTGGAAACAAGGCCAAGCGACTCAATTAAACACAGTAACTGGGGTGCAGAAAAATGGCAGCAGGTGCTCTGGACAGATGAGTAAAAATCGGAAATATTTGGCTGTAGCATAAGGCAGTTTGTTCACTGAAGGGCTGGAGAGTGGTACAAGAATGAGTGTCTGTAGGCAACAGTGAGACATGGTGGAGGTTCCTTGCAAATCTGGGGCTGCATTTCTGCAAATGGAGTTGGGGACTTGGTCATAATTAATATTTTCCTCAATGCTGAGAAGTACAGGCAGATATTTATCCATTATGCAATACCATCAGGGAGGCATCTGATTGGCCCCAAATTTATTCTACACAATGACAACGACCCCAAACATACAGCCAAAGTCATTAAGAACTATGTTCATGTAAAGAAGAACAAGGAGTCCTGGAAGTGACATAGCCCTGATCTCATCATCATCTTGTCTGTCTGGGATTACATGACGAGAGAGAAAAGCAACTGAAGCTGCTTAAATCCTTAGAAGAACTGTGGTTAGTTTTCAAAGATGCTTGGAACAACCTACCTGCTGAGTTCCGTAACAAACTGTGTGCATGTGTACCTAGAAGAATTGGTCACACCAAATACTGATTTGATTTTTCTTCTGTTCACTCATTCAATCATTTTGTTAATGATAACATGTCTATTAACTTGTCTATTTTTGAAAGCATTCTTCCTTTATAACTTTTTTCACACCGGTCTAAGACTTTTGCACAGTACTGTGTGTGTTTATATGTATTATATATATCAGTGTTTGAATGTTTGTGAATAAACGTTCTCTGATGGTTCCTTAAATATAAATTAA
This sequence comes from Rhinophrynus dorsalis, assembly GCA_037306005.1. Lineage (NCBI taxonomy): Eukaryota > Metazoa > Chordata > Amphibia > Anura > Rhinophrynidae > Rhinophrynus > Rhinophrynus dorsalis. The sequence continues at coordinate 255,172,665 of CM074722.1, forward strand.
TTTCTTGGCGACATCTCTAGCATGCAAGGGAATAAAGACTTATTTCTAACACACATATTATAGAGTTAAGATTGTAGCCGTATTAGTCCAGTGATGTAGATGTAAATTAACAAACAAAATTAATATCTTGTAATACCTTTATTATTGGACTAACATAGTTTTGGATTGTCAATACACATATTATATATTATATATATATATATATATATATATATATATATATATATATATATATAAAGAAATACAGAAACCAGAAACCACAGTAATATTTAACTCATTGGATGATAGAGAAATCTGTAATATTCCCCTCTCTACCATCCCAGGAATTAGTCCTATCTGTAGCCCACCACGTTGTCTTACTTGTGTTGTAGGGCACTGCAGGTTTATAAGCACAACTGGACTTGCACATCGTAAAATGTTAAAAAACATCAACACTGTCTTGTTCCTGGAAAGAAAAAATAACATGATAAATAACAAAATGACAGTTTTTACACCAAATGAAAGGCAAGGTTAACTCTTTAAGCCCAGAGGGCTAATCAAGCGTTAACCTTGATTTAGTTCTATGTGAGGGATGTATAAAACAAGTGTAATAAATAAAGAGGGTATAACATTTTTCAAAGCAACAAAAGATATATATAATTACATTTTAGCAACATTTTCCCCTGAGTACTAATGCCACTCAATAAGAATTGCGTTGCAATGCATGTATAAAGAAATTATAAAGAAAATGTATATATAAAGAAATTTGCTGATTGTGACAAAAATAAAGGCAGTTTTAGAAGTTAAACCTTAACCCCTTAATGAATGGTGAAGTGCCAGGACCGTTACCATTTGTTTTCCCCCTGAAGAACCGGTGCTAGTCCTGGCATGTCATGTACTTTATGCTTACAGCACTCCTGCATGAGAGCTGTTAGCACAAACAGGGTCTGAAACTGACCTTTCTGAGTCCGTAGCGGTCTCCCTCAGACACTGGTTTAGTGCGCCAGTACACACAATCAGTCAAGTGTGCCGGTGTGGCAACAACATTCAAAACAGTCTTTAGGGGAAGGTAACGTCTCTGGACGCTGGTCCTTAAGGGATTAAATAACCCTAGGTAACACCCTGTTCTTATTGGAAGTATATAGGATTTTAAACTGGTATGGTATTTAAACCATAAAACAAATTCTTATTAGCAAATTTTCTGAGATAGAAATGTCTATAACCCATTGAGTGCCAGAGAGGTACGCAACGCATTGCTCTGCAATGCATTGCATACCTCTCTGGCATTCAAAGGGATAAACTTGACTCTCTTTCTTTATAAATGTGACCTGCTGTGAATTTTGCTACAAATCTTATCCATAAAAAAATGTTTTATATGCCACTCCATATCCTGCTAAAGAAAAAAAAAAGCCCTTTAAAGACAATGCTGAAAAAACTTATGTTTTAAAATATTTGATCTCTAGTGTTTGTTTACACTGCATTGCTTACCAATGCACTGCACCCCTCTCTAGCATTCAAAAACGTTATAAATAAAAATGTACCAAGTTTTAATACAATTTCCGTTAATTGCACCTCATACAATGTTCTAAAATAATTAAAAAAATAAAATAACAATCCAACAGACGCAGCTGGATAATATTACAAATCGATACATACCGGTACATAGTTTTTACACATTCTTAACAATTTTAGGCTTCAGCATCCACTAGGTGGCGCCAAAACAGTTCTCAAACCTGCAAGTTTATTTTCTGAAATTATTTTTATTCCTAGAAATACAAAACTTTTCCTGTAAGAAACCTGTAAAAATTAACTGATTAATATGTTATTCAAGAAATAATTTGTCCTATTGGTGTGCAAAAAAATGCCAGCGTGTTCCTTTTCTAACATTTACTTAAAGGAGCACTAACACAAAAAAAAAAACTACATGAAGTTAAACTGTATTGAATATGTACTTAAAGGTAGTAAAAATCCTTAATTTGATTCTAGACACCTAAATTATTCTCCTAAATTGGCATTTCTATATAGCCACTTACTGGTTAACTCTAAGCTAACCCACCCCTCTTCAATGTATAAATATAGCTCTAAGTTTACAGTCCATTACTGCATCGTCACTTTTATTTTTAGCTTTCCTTTAGAAAAACTTTTAATATACATGTTGCATTTTTTAAAACTAGTATTATTTAGACTTGAAAAAGGGAGCATCACTCTCGAAAGCTTTTCCATATAACTGAATGTTAGTCCAATAAAAAAGGTATTGTTGCATTCAAACAGCCCCTCTTATTGATGGATATGGGACTCAGGCTGACCTAAAGAGATGGTGGTGGTAGGGGATTCCTTAATCAGGAAGATAGATTGGGCAGTCTGTCGCTAGGCTCTCTGCATTCAAACACTTTGCTGATCCTTGGTACTCAGGTTAACATGTGGAAGATCGTGTTGATACACTGTTGGGAGGGGCTCAACAAGAATGAGCGGTTATGGTACATGTTGCAATGACAAAGTTAGTGGGAGATGGAGGTCCAATAAAAAGAATTTTAGGGATTTAGGTTATAATCTAACAAGAAAGAGCCTCTTTAGGTTCTAGAGCACTGGGCTGGTACAATCTTTATAGTTTAAATACATTGCATCTTAGTGGAAAGGAGGCTACTGTGCTAGGAGTTAGGATGGCTAGAGGTTGGAGAAGATTCTAGACTAGGAAAGGGGGAGATACAACACAGGTTGGGGTAGGCATTGTAAACAAGGAAATTGGATTAGAGAAGGGGCATGGGGGTGGAGAGAAGGAATTTACTAGATCATAAATTGTGTGCTTGGGGGAACTGTAATGGACTGCAGTGAATGAGCAGTATGATCTAATTGGAAACCTAGTTAGATGATACACATAACTGGCCAGTCAGTCTAGAGGGATAGGTTTAATAAAAGAGGTGGGAGTATTACCAGGGCTACTTTAAGACTCAGGTGGGCCCTGGGCAAAGCTCATGCTAGCGGGAGCCCCTTACAATTCCACTGTAAAAAATAAATACATAGATATTCCGCATCATGGCTGATGGGAAAGTCCGCATCAAGAGGTTGTCTAGGAACCACCTGACAATTCCAACTCCAACATTCACAGCGGCCAGAAGGAAGCCTGTGTTTGTCAATTGAGTTACAGAGCCGCATGTCTGTGGTGGAAGCTGGCAGTCCAATAAACTTAAGTGGCGACTGGCAAGTTGCCAGATTTCTATCTCCCCCCCGCTTTCCTTAAATAAAAGAGGACAGAATTTGCTGCTTTGAAGAGAAAAGACGACTGAGTCTTATTGGATGGAGAACACAGAAAGTGCCCCGGCTCCTCTTAAGAGTGTGAATCTTATTGGATGGAGAACCCAGAAAGTGCCCACAGCTCAGTGAGTCAGAAAAAACTTGCAGTGTGGGGGCCACCATTATGCCACTTCCTGTTCCTGCCCATTTCCTAATTCCATGTATAACAGGGCCTCTCTTGGCAGGCCCTGAGCAAATGCACAATTTGCCCATTCAGTGGGAAGCAATCTTCAATTATAAAAATGCATTCGAAAGATGGAATTTGTTTAAAATGCTTTTAGATAACTAAATGCATCAATATATACCACTGGGGAAAAATACAAGAGGAGCAAATTAGGATGAATGTGGTTTAATAAAGACATTTGCAGGGAAATCAGACATAAGAAGCATTATTTTAAACTGTTTAAGTCTGTAGAGTCAAATGCATCATTTAATAAATATAAAGAATGAAATGTAATCTGCAAAGAAGCAAGCTAAAATTTAAATTTATTTATTTAGAAAATGTTTTACCAGGAAGAATACATTGAGATTTCTCTTGTTTTCAAGTATGTCCTGGATGTCCAACTATTAAGTTCCCCAGGGTGGGAAGAAAGGCAAGGACCAGGCGCAGGCCCCCAAAGTCACCAGAGTACCAATGAACCAACAGATTATGAATAGCTCAACCATAAGCACAAGGTGTCAATGGACACCGTACAGAGGTGAAACAGACCCCAGGAACTGATACACAGCACGCTGAACTACAGCCAACAGGGCTCAAAAGTGAAAGAGTACTGAAGAGACGAAGGAGATCCTAGATAGGGAAGGCTGCCTCAAGGACCTTCCTCCCAAAACTGGCATAAGCCGATGCCAGGACATCCACACAATAGTTTTTAGAAAAGGTATGTACAGACTGCCAAGTGCCCGCCTAACACAACTGATCTGCTGAGGCCTGGTTGTTGTAGGCCCAAGATGCCCCAATAGACCTCGTAGAATGAGCCGTGACCCAAAAGGGGGCAGGCTTCTTCCAAAGTTCGTAAGCCCTTCGAACAGTGGATTTAATCCAAGAAGCAATGGTTACCTTGGAAGCAGGCTTCCCTGCCCTGGGACCCTCAGGAATGACAAAAAGAGCATCAGACTGCTGCAAAGACTCAGTGAGGTGCACGTAGAACTTGAGACAATGCACAACATCCAACAAGTGAAGATCCTTCTCCTTGTCAGAAGTAGGGTTAGGGCAGAAAGAAGGAACCACAATCACCTGATTAATGTGGAACTCAGTCACCACCTTCGGGAGAAGCTCTTGTGAAGTGGGAAGCACTGCCTTGTCCATGTGAAACACCAAAAAGGGTGGCCGACAAGACAGGGCATGCAGCTCCAAAACACGGCGAACAGACACGATCGCCAGGAGAAAAGCCATCTTCCACGTCAGCAGAGATAGCGGAATAGTGGCCAAAGACTCAAAGGGAGGGAGCTGAAGGATGCCCAAAACGAAGTTAAGATCCCACTGAGGAGTGAGAGCCTTAAACACAGAACGGGAATGAGCAACGCCCTGGAAGAAAACCTTGACATCAGGAAGAATAGCAAGGTGCCTCTGAAAGAAAACAGAGAGAGCAGAAGTCTGAACCTTAAGAGAACTCAGACTGAGACCCTTATCCACACCATCCTGGAGGAAGGAAAGGACTATATGAAGATCAAAATCCTGAGACAGGTCCCTATCAGCACACCAAGAGAGAAAGGCAGACCAAACTCGAAGGTAGGCCTTAGAGGAAACAGGCTTACGGGCATTATGCATAGTAGCCACCACGCCAGAAGAAAAACCCCTACCTTTTACAAAATTGAGGATTCAATCTCCATGCCATCAAAGCCAGACGATGAACATTCTCCTTCCACAGGTAACCCTGTAAAAGAAGATCCGGGAGGGAGGGGGAGCCAAAGAGGCTCCACCACAGAGAGATCCAGAAGCTCCGGAAACCAAGCCTGTCGAGGACAGTACGGAGCAATCAGAATGACTGGGCAATGCTCCAGACGCAGCTTCCTGATCACCCCGTGCAACAGGGGAATGGGAGGAAAAAGGTATGGCAGAGGAAAAATCCACGGAATCGACAAGGAATCCACTGCTAGAGCCAGAGGGTCTGCCCAGCGAGAACAGAATATTGGAACCTTCCTGTTTTGTCCTGTTGCCATCAGGTTGATGCATGGAAGACCCCACAGATGGACAATGAGGTCAAACACCTCTTGATGCAGTTCCCACTCTCCACTGTCCACTGTGTGTCGACTGAAGAAGTCTGCCAGAACGTTGTCTACGCCAGGAATATGAACTGCGGAAATAGCAAGGACATGCTCCTGTGCCCAGGACAAAATAGCCTTGATCTCTAACCAAGCTGCAAGACTTCTTGCGCCACCTTGCTTTTTGATGTAGGCTACCACCTATCACGGTGCCCGTGATTCTAGCTGCTGGGCGACATTGTTACTTCCGAGTTTACCATTGCCTTATTCTTACTGGCTTTGGGACTCTGGCTCCTAACAGGGCTTGCCTTTATATGCCTTTATATACTCACTCCTGTCATCGTTAAACTGCCCTTTCGTGGTGTACCCGTACCTAGCGTTTGTTTACTGCTTATTCCTGTTCCGTGTATGACCTGGCTCGCCTGACTACGCTCCTGGTCCCTGACGCTCCTGTGATCCGATTCCGTTGCTGACCTAGGACTGGCTGACTAACTCTGTGTGTACCGAGCTGGCTTGGCTGAGTATCTGATTCCGTTACCAACTAGGACTGGCTGACTAACTTCGTGTGTACCAACCTGGCTTGGCTGAGTATCTGATTCCGTTACCAACTAGGACTGGCTGACTAACTTTGTGTGTACCAACCTGGCTTGGCTTCGTACCTGATTCCGTTACCGACTAGGACTGGCTGACTAACTCCATGTGTATTGACCTGGCTGTGTATCCGGTTCCGTTTCTGACTGGACTGGCTGACTTCCTCCATGTATACAGATTGGGGCTACGCTGGCTGCTGATCTGTCAGGGTGCGCACCCTGTATCCCATTCCACCTACTCCCACTTGCTGTACCATCAGTGCCTGCCTGGCCTGTATATCCCAGTAGTCACCAGGGGTCTGTGGGAATCCGATCACTTGCCAGTGTCTGTGCTGCCTCCATTAACCCTAGTGTTCTAGGGTCCTGTCACTGCCAGAATCCTGTCTGTGCTGCCTCTGTTAACCCTAGCATTCTAGGGTCCTGTCACTGCCAGAGTCCTGTCTGTGCTGCCTCCGTTAACCCTATCGTTCTAGGGTCCTGTCACTGCCAAAGTCCTGTCTGCGCTGCCTCCGATAACCCTAGCATTCTAGGGTCCTGTCACTGCCAGAATCCTGTCTGTGCTGCCTCCGTTAACCCTAGCGTTCTAGAGTCCTGTCACTGCCAGAGCCCTGTATGTGCTGCCTCCGATAACCCTAGCGTTCTAGGGTCCTGTCACTGCCAGAATCCTGTCTGTGCTGCCTCCGTTAACCCTAGCGTTCTAGGGTCAGGTCACTTCCAGCGTCCTGTCTGTGTTGCCTCTGTTAACCCTTGCGCTCTAGGGTCAGGTCACTGCCAGAGTCCTATCCGTGTTGCCTCCATTAACCCTAGCGTTCTAGGGTCAGATCACTGCCAGAGTCCTGTCTGTGTTGCCTCCGTTATCCCTAGGCTACTAGGGAGTTTCCCTGCAGTCACCCATCACCCTATCTCACCTAGTTGCGGTGTGGGGCTGTTGTGGTTATACTTGTTCCTGTACCTGTCCATAGATCAAGCCTACAGAGTCCTATTGTCGATTACCACTGTGATATCCATACATCCTGACCCGAGTCAGATTTGGGAAGTACTAGGTATAGACCTCATCTGGACCTGAGTAGGGTGATTGTTCCTTTTATTTTCAATAAAGCTTTTAAACCTTACCTGAGTGTTCTTACAAAAACCGTGACACCGTCGATGTTTTGTCCAACTGGACCCTGACCGGGCAATCCTCCAGTTGGCGAGTCCAGTGTCGCAGGGCATGAAATATCGCCCAAAGCTCCAAGACGTTGATGGGAAGGAGGGACTCCTCCTGGAACCACCGGCCCTGAGCATTCAAATGCCACAGGACCGATCCCCACCCGGAGAGGCTGGCATCCGTCGTCACCGTTGTCCAGAATGGAACCATGAAGGACCTTCCTTTCAGCAGATTGTCCAGGTTGAGCCACCATGATAGGCTCAGCTTCACATGAAGAGGGAGAGATAGGGACCACTCCAGAAGATCCAGCCAACCCCTGCATGCCAGGATTAGAAACCTATGAAGTTCCCTGGTATGGGCCATGGTGGAAATGAACTTCCCCACCAGGGATGGCAAGTTCTTGGCTGGAACCAGATCGTGATTCAGGACAGCCTGGACCTTCAGTGCTATCTGATGAGCTACTTCATCCGTGAGAAACACCATCGGAGTGTTGAAGAGGATGCCAAGAAACACCATCCTCTGGGAAGGAACAAGGTCTGACTTGTCCAGATTGATGCTCCACCTGTGACGGGACAGAGCATGAATGCAATCCTGCACCTGCTGATGAAGGTGTTCTGGAGAAGATGCCTTCAGAAGGAGGTCATCCATGTACGGGGTAACTCTGATGCCATCTCAATGAAGGATGGAAATCAAGGCTCCCAGGACTCTGTTGAAGACTTGAGGAGCCATAGTCAGGCCAAAGGGGAGGGAAGAAAACTGTAAATGCCCTCGGTCGCAGGAAAAGCGGAGATATTGCCAACTCTCTGGATGAATGGTAATGTGCAAATATGCATCCTGAAGATCCAGAGAAGCCAGAAATTCCTCAGGGGACATGGCAGCGATCACCATGCATAGTGACTCCTGGCGATACTGGGACCTGACCACAAAGGAGTTGAGATCCTTCAAATCCAAAATGGGATGACAGCCACCGTCTTTCTTGGAAACCACAAAGAGGTTGGAGTAGAACCCCAACCCCTGTTCCTGAGGAGGAACTGGTTCCAAGACTGCCTTGTCCAGAAGGGCCTGAATGCCTCTCTCGAAAAATCAGCGCTTTTCTGTTCCCAGAGGAGAGCGAGAAGAGAAGGTACGGGAAGGAGGAAGGGAGGTGAAGGGGATCCTGTACCCCGCAGCCACCACCAGCAAAACCTACTGGTCTGCCACAAAGGCTTCCCAAGCTGAGAGGTAGTGGAGCAAGCGGTCACCCACCTGCAGGTGGGGACCCGGATTCGGCGAGTCATGCAGAAGAAGGTTTGGAAGCCTTGGGCTTAGCAGAGGACTTGGGCCTCCACTGCTGCTTAGGCTTGGATGAGGCGTGCGGAACCTGAGGCACCGCCTGGGTCGTCTGGCGCTATTCAGCCTGAAAGGGACAAAAAAAATGATTCCGCTTGACAGGCGTCTTCTTCCTAGGAACCACTGGTAGGTGAGTACTCTTCCCCCTAGTGGCTTCATTGATCTGATCTTTGACATCAGGCCCAAACAGTGAGGTGCCCTGAAAGGGCAAAGAAAGGAGAGCCCTCTTGGAGGCAGTGTCAGCAGACCAGATCTTGAGCCAAATACAGCGCCTGGCTACAACAGACATGGTGAATGCCCTGGCTACCATACACACAGCGTCAAACAGGGCAGCAGAAACATAATGCTGAGCATCAGAGATGTTGGTGAGAAGCCGCAACATGTAAGCAGTAGGAGCTCCCTGACGGACAGCTGAAGTGAGCTGTTCAGTCCAAAGAGCTACAGCCCTATTCACCCATACCACAGCAAATGCAGGGCAGAACCAGCCATCGCAAAAATAGTCTTTTTGTCAGTCCGGTCTTTCAGAGCAGATGCATCGGCCACAGGCAAGGCTGTGGACTTAGAAAGCCTGGAAACAGGGGTATCCACCTTAGGAGGATGAACCCACTTATCTAGGGCCGCTTCAGAGAATGGGTAAACCTTAGCAAATTTCCTAGAGACAGACAGTTTCTGTGGAAACAAGTGTGGTGCCTGACAGGCTCCTGAAACACATCAGATGGGTTAGAGGACACCTCCTGTACCAAGGGAATGTTCAGGGTGTTCAGCCAATGAACCAGGATCAGCCTCAAAGGGGTCCCCAAAAAACTGAGAGGAAGACACACCAGAACAGTCTTCATCATCAGAATCCACCAATAATTCCTCCTCAGAGGAATCAGACACATCAGGTACACCCGGCAGTTTAGTCAGGGAAGATCTGATAGGGGTGGGGGCCTACCACTAGTGGAAGACTTCCTGCAAGGTGGATGGAAGGAGTTGAAAGGTAGACCAAACTGGCTCTAGTGCATGGCTGGAGGTTCCTGCAGGGGACTCAGGGGCAGCAGCTCATGCTGGGCAAACGTATTCTCTAGGTAACCCTGAGTGACATGAGGAGCAATGAGCAGTGGGGGACACAGATGCCCCAATGTTCTTAGTCTTAGGCCTAGCCCCAAGGTCTAACAGAATAGACTTCTCACAAAGTAGAGCGGTCAAAGTATCAAAAACACCCCAAAAAAAGTGTGCATGATAATTAAAATCACCCCAGAAACGCTAAAATAGACTTATCTGGTAGGCGAAGGGTTAAACTGCTGAGGAGAGAAGGAGAGTCCAAGCCCTGCATAGGATACTCATTCAGAAGGCACAAAATGGCTGCCGCGGCTGAAGCCAATCAGAAACAAGCACGCAAAGCAAGCGCTCATGGGAATTGTAGTTTCACTGAACAGTGCCCAAAGCCCCCTGAGCCCCTCAACATGCCCAGAATGTTGACCGGATACCAGAGCAAGGGCAGACCAACCAAATGAGCCATCTCTGACCTCGCTACGTGGAGCGGTTACAGAGATATGTCCAAAATTGTAAAGTCCCATAGGAGTGAATGGAGCAATGGCGTCTATGTGGTAAATGCTCGCGGAACACAAAATCTACAGGGTGAATACCAAAATGTAAAACCACTCCAAGGGCCATTAGAACATGTCAGTAGAGCCAATAAACACCGACACCAGTAGGGAAAGTGTCCACAACCCCCCCAAGAGATGCTAAACCAGCAGCCAAAGGGTTAAGTTACCACATAAACATGCTCCAAACACCCCACAGACATACAGATAAATCCAATGAGTGCATGAGTATGTAATAGGAACTCCAAATGAGACCCTTTGCAGAGAGGAAACATGGGACATGTGGACCTCAGCACTCAAAGGGTGCTCACCTTTTTTATTAGGTCTTCTATCTTCAGATTACCATATATCAAGAAGAAGCCTCAGTGCGCAACTCCTGAGGAAAGAACTTGCAGCCAAGATTTTCCCCCCAGAGCTTAGGTCTACAAAAGCACCTGGTAAACTGAGCTATCCACATTTGAGTGATGGGAATTGTCAGTGATGGTAATCCACCTAATGGTGGTATCCCATATCTAATAGAAAAATAATAAAAAGCTAAAACTATAGCAGAACTGTTCTCTTGTCTTGTGTCTTGACCAAGGAACAAATCTTACTGGATGGGGATTGGCTAGCTGCAAGCTAAGGAGAGGAGGTAGGCTTCACCCAGCAGTCGATTCTCAGAATTGTTCCTGCCTACTTAAAGGGGCTGATCGCCTACCCAAAGTTACCAGTAACCTGTATTGGACGACAGAGAAAATAGATTATGTCAAACTACTTTAATTGCATTTTACAATTACACTACACTACGCTGTTCACGTAGTGTACTTGGATTTTGCAACAGTGTTTGGTACTGTACCTCACAAGGCAAGGTACTGCATAAATTAAAAGGCTTCCGTTTAGGAGGTGATATCTGTGCATGGATAGAGAACTGGTTAAATGATAAATGGCAGAGAATTGTTGCAAATGGAATCTTTGGTCTAAAGTTGTAAGTGGGGGCGCCACAGAGTTCAGTCTTGGGCCCAATACTTTTTAAATTATTTATTAATGACCTAGAAAGGGGTATTGAAAGTAATGTCTCAGTCTTTGACAATGACACTAAGTTGTGTAAGGAAAAACATAAAGAGATGTTTTTTTAGTGCAGAATGATTTGGATAAACTAAGAAAATGGGAGGAAAAGTGGCAGATGAGGTTTAATATAGATAAATGTAAGGTTATGCATTGGGCTACAGAAAGAAGCATGCTACTAAATGGGAAACTACTTGGAGAATCTTAATTAGAGAAACATTTATTATTGACTGACGACAGACTTCCCAGTAGTGTGCAATGTCACTCAGCTGCTGCAAAAGCCAATAGGGTACTATTCTGTATAAAAAGGGGTAAAGATGCAAGTGATATGAATTTAATTCTACCTTTAAATAAATCCTTGGTTAGGCCTCACCTGGAATATGGAGTACAGTTTTGGACACCAGTTCTTAAAATAGATAATAAAGTGCAGAGACGTGCAACAAAACTGATAAAGGGACTGCAGGATCTGCATTGCAAAGAGAGACTAGCCAAACTGGGCTCATTTACATTAGAGAAGAGACATCTAATGTGTATCCTATTGAAATATCATTGCCTACATGGCGACCCTCAAAAGGGTGACATTTGAATGTCGCCTGCATCATAAGTGCAACATAAGAATGTCGCTTAAGATGCAGCGACATTATAATGTCGCCCGCTTAAAGGTCGCCATGTGGACATTGTGTCAACACCTGTTTACTCATCTATGTGAGACATAATATACTCATAAAGCAATTCTATTTACAATCAAAAGACCCTTGAATAGATGCATAAAGCACTACTAGATCGACAGGGGAATATCTTAACTTCTATTAAAACATAAGTAATTCAGTGTCCGTATTTAACACTTTTGGGTATAGATCCCCAAAGTAAAGGCTCCAGGCACAGATTAACCCTTTGAGTGGCATTTATAACCCCTTGATCTTTACCTCCATGTAGTCTTCAGTTGTCCTGCTTATGCTCATACATTCCACTGAGTATCTCTTAAGAGCAGTTGTGTGTCAATAAACACCACAAATAGCTACACAGAGGTAAAGAATTACTATCCTACAAACCACCTGCTGACATTTTTCTGCACCCCAGTTTCTGTGTTTTTCATGCATAGTTGAGGATCTTGGCCTTCTTTCCATGTCGGAGGAATGGCTTTTTGGCTGCAAGTCTTCAATGAAGACCACTTCTGATCAGACTGCTTCAGACAGTAGATGAGTGTACCAGGGTCCCAATGTTTTCTGCCAGTTTTGAGCTGATGGCACTGGTGGATATCTTCCAGTTGTGAAGGGAAGTAAGCATGATGTCTTTCATCCACTGCATTGCCTTGGGCAGCCTCTGCATCTACGGTCCTCATAGTTGCCCATTTCTTTGTGCTATTTCAAAAGAGCTTGGACAGCACATCTGGAAACCCCTGCCTGCCTTAAAATTTCTGCCTGGGAGAGACCTTGCTGATGCATTATAACTATCTTGTCTCTTGTTGCTGTGCTTAGTCTTGCCATGGTGTATGACTTTTGACATTAAACTGTCTTCAGCAACCTCACCTTGTTAGCTAAGATTGGCTGTTGCTCACCCAGTTTTATTCCTCCTACACAGCTGGTTCTGTTTCACTTAATGATTGTGTTTCAACCCATATATTAAACTGATGATCATTACCACCTATTTGGTATAATTGTTAAACCATACACTTGACTATATGCCTACAAAATCCCTGACTTTTTGTAAGTGTACCTAGAAGAACTGATGCCATTTTGAAGTCAAAGGGTGGTCACAGCAAATATTGATTTGATTTAGATTTTTCTTCTGTTCACTCACTTTGCATTTTGTTAATTGATAAAAATAAACTATTAAAGGGATAGTATGGTTTCACCAAAACAGCAGCTCCAATTAATCTTCATAGTATTTGGGCCATGGAGAGTGTTATTTCAATACTGTCAGAGTTGCAGCTCAAGAGTAATTGAATGCTAAAGTATCCCCCTCCCACCCCTTTTACCTACTATAGTATAAGCCACTTCCCTTCAGATATGGAATTTGGTCACTTGACCAGACAGATCGCAGCAAGGGACAATTTTCTTACTGCAAGCATAGGGAAAACCCTACCACCCCCCTTGACAGGTTTTTCCGGTTTTCCCTTATGCTCGCTGAAGACTGTCCACTCTGCGATCCATCGAACAGTCTTGCTGCTCTGAGGTGAGCAGTGTTATATCAGTAAAAGGGGTGGGAGGGGTATATTTATCATTCAAATACTCTTGAACTACAACTTTGATAATATTGATATATCACTCTCCCTGGCCCAGATACTATGAAGATTAATTGCAGCTGCTTTTATTGTGAAACATTACTATCCCTTTAACATGTCTATTTATGAAAGCATTCTTACATTCAGCATTTTTGCACACCTGCCTAAAACTTTTGCACAGTACTGTATGTGCCTATGGCTACCAGTAGTACAGTAGAACAAGGCTGGGGAGCCAGACAGTGTATGTGGATCTACAGGTACCATTGGGCAGTGGGTAGTATATTTGTCTGTTGCTACAAGTGGGGCAAGCCTGGGATGAATGTGGGGTTCTACCAGTGGACAGTGGAACAAAGCAAGCTATGCATCAGTGATTTCCAAAGGAGGATCCTGATGCCCCCAAAGTGTTCTGATATGTTGTTGTTGTTTTTTTTGGGGGGGGGACTTAGACTAGAGGCAAGAAATCCTCCCCCCCAAGTACATACAGAATATGTACATGGCTTAGAAAGAATCCTTTTTATATGGATGTATTTTGTAAGTACTTGGATACTGCCCCATCAATCTGCAGTTGAAGCCGGTACTATATTGGGAGCAACAAGGGAGCAGAACAGAGGTCTGAAAACCCCTCTATGCTCGCCCAAGAAGACAGTGTACTGCACTGCACAGACATTTTCTGATCCTATATAATGTAGGTGGTCCTAGGCAGTTTGTTGGAGTTTGAAATCCCGACATGATGGGTATATGGAGGCTTTGCATGCAACCCAGGAGTCTCTGGCTTAGAGCCACAGACTACAGGGTTGCATTCCAGCTGAAGAGGTCAGTTTTCTGAAGCCCAGAATGGCTGATTGGAACCGTTTTGTGACTGCACATTGTAGCCCATAGGACTGATTGAAGATGTCATCTCTTGATCAAAGGCACAAGGCATGATATGTACCATTAGGATTTGCTGTCCATAGTAAGGAAATTGGAGGTTATTATGATGCAGTATTAGTTCTCCTTTTAGTAAACATTATATTACTTGAATTAAAATGAATGCATAAAATGTTTGAATGTTTTTTAAGAGACGCCCCACTTGAAGGGGCTCACACAAGCCTTTATTTTTATTCTAGACTTATTCTATTTCTAATATTCCTAATAACCCAACATTTTATGGGAAATTATAGCAAGCTCCCCAATAAAGTACAAGTAAAATTTGCTTTCGAGAATTACATATTGCAGGGCTTGTAATATGAAATAAAACAAGGGAACAAAAGTTTACTGGATAACCCTTTGAGCGTCATAGAGGTATCCAACGCTTTGCATTGCAATGAGTTGGATACCTCTCTGGCACTCAAAGGGTTAAACCAGACAGCAAAATTCATTTTTCCTTTACCTGACTTTGAAAAAATTCTGTCCTTGACAGTAGATCTCCTTGGAAAATTACAGGAACAAATGTAACTTTAATAACTTTTGAACAAGGCATCTCTCAGTGGAGCGTGTAAACATATTTTGCCCAGCAGGAAAAGCCCAACAATATGTTTTTAATTTTTATAAACACCTTTAATGTCATTAAAGTATATTATGCCGCCATGTGGACATGGTAACATTTCCCAAAAATAAAGTGAAGAGTAAAAAGGTAAAATACGACATCTGAACACCCTAGCTTGAGAAAGCATATATTGCCATTGGATGCCAGAGAATTTTCCAGTGAACTGTGAAACAATATGCTTGAGACATCTCTAGCATTCAAATGGTTAACAGATTTTGTAACAATTGTTTCAATGTTTTGTGAGGCCCAGATGGCCAGGATACAGTGTATGCTTTGTTAGTTTATGTTTTCAGATGACGGTTGTGATACAGTGGTTTCTTAGTACTATTAGTCAGTAACATAAGTAACAATAGCTATAATAGCTGAAGCCTATAAAGATTTCAGTGAATTTGTACTGTTATTTCATTGATAAGATAGAATAGGTGTCTGCAGTACATA
This sequence comes from Rhinophrynus dorsalis, assembly GCA_037306005.1. Classification (NCBI taxonomy): domain Eukaryota; kingdom Metazoa; phylum Chordata; class Amphibia; order Anura; family Rhinophrynidae; genus Rhinophrynus; species Rhinophrynus dorsalis. Next base: position 255,188,020 of record CM074722.1, read on the forward strand.
CTCATTAGGTGTATCCTTTTGACCACAAAACTGCCCATAGCTATCCGTTGGGTAGACAATCTTCCTGGGGTCACCATGAATCCATGCTACAAAGTAAAAAAAAAAAATGATTAGCAAAGTAGAAAAATCTACATTCATTTTTGTGCTAATGTGACATTAACAAGTTGTAAGGTTAAAAATTCTTACATAAACCATTTAAAAGTCCTGTTATTTAAACCAGTCTTCAGCCTAATCAGATAATGTCCTTCTCCATATAATGCAAGAACCAATCTTAACCCGTTGATTGCCAGAGGGGTGCGCAATGCATTCCTTTGCAATGCGTTGCATACCACTCTGGCACTCAAAGGGTTAAAAAGGTGCTTTGATGTAAAAAGTTAGATGAAGCCAAGGTCCAACCTATTTTATGTCACACACACACACAAGAAATTCACACCAAATATGAAATGCGGATGATGTCAATGATGAAGATAAGGATAACAAATTAAATCATCCATATACTTAGAGTGCAGCTGATCACCAGTGGCTCTGTAGACCACTTGTACAAAGAAAATGGCAAAACATAAAAAAAGCACACAGGACAACACAGAAGAAGTATTTTCTTTAGATATAGTATTTAATAAAAAAAACATACATTCAAAATAAGTCACAAATGTACACTCACATGTCCCCTGTCTTGGGGTTATAGTATCTCTGCAGTCCCTTACCATTGTTAGGCGTGAACTGTACCTTCCTTATGGCTTTTCCTGGCCTTGAATTCTATAACACAGTATATGCTTGACAAGTCCAAGTCTAGAGTCAAAGCAAAATAGACAAAAATGGCCACAACAAATAGATCACACACTCCAGACCAGAGCAGATGGTGGTAGATGATGAAGTCACGGAGTCATTAAAGTATTTGCTATGGCCATCTTTGCTTATTGCATCGACTCTGGACTTGTGAAACATCTGCTATATTGGAGAATTCATGGCCAGGAAAACCACAGTGAAGAAGGACGCAATTCATAGCCAAGAAGGAGAGGGGACCCCAGAAACACTATTACGCCAATATAGGGGACATGCGAGTATGCACTAGCGACTTGCTTTGAGTTTATTTATTTCACTGCATAATACAATTAGAGATAATACTTTTCAGTCTTATCCTGTGTTGTGGATTTTATTCTTTGTTGAAATTGTGGCAAATTTGATCCTAATCCATCCCGTTGTCTATACAGTTCTGCCCTTGCAATCTTATCCCTGAGGTTCACCTCAAATACACCTACATTGCAATGCCTCCAATGCAATCATATAATGTGTCAATATCTTTTCCAATTGCGTATTTAGATACTGAAATATTACTATTGTTTGTTGTTACTACAGTTTACAGTATGCACCTTTTGGGGACACACTGCCATCTGTGAAGACATCTCCTTCACATCAATGGTAGGGCACATTAAAGGGATAGTAATACTTTGTTTTAACTTTATTTTATTTTGTAGGTATTAAAAAAACATGAAGAATGATATAAGTCTTATCTCTCAAACCTTTATGGTTTATGAGATATTCACAAGCAAAGTTCCCCTCCCCGCCCCTTTTTCCTAGTGTAAGCCATCTCTTCTCAGATGTGGATCAGGTTGTATGACCAGACAGATAACAGAAGGGGACAATTTTCTTTGTATGAAAACAATGAAAGCCCTTCCCCCCTTGATAAGTTTTTCAGCTTTTTCCCTTATCTTAATTGAAGATTGTCCCTCTCTGCAGTCTACCTGGGCACCTCCCTTCTGATCTGGATTAACAGGGGGGGGGATACTTTGTTTGTGAATATCTCTTAAACCATAAAGGTTTCAGAGATAAGACTTATATCATTCTTCATGTTTTTTTAATGCCTACAAAATAAAATAAAGTTAAAACGAAGTATTACTATCCCTTTAAGTCCTCTAACAGTTGTCATATTACAATTCCCATCATTCCCTGCGAGCCATGGCTAGGCTTCATGTTGCCCACCCATGCTCTACATGGCTGCAAAAATTAATTTCCCCATATTCATCCTCAGTTGCCATTTCATCTATGTCATCATATAGATCTATGGACTAACAAGTCATGTAACTATATGTTTCATGCTCTCTATTTGTTAGGTACTAGTGCTCACTATTATTGGTGTTTTTCATTCATACAGTCTGTACACTGAGGGACATTATACCACTATTCATGCTTTTTTAGTCAGCCACAGTCAGAGCAGGCTTACTCCCTGTAGAGGCATCTAGAGGGAGAAGACTTCAGACTTTTAGCACCTTAAGGACCAGCCACGCACATATGCCGCCGGAACTTAAAGGACTACTGACCATTTTTTTTTTTGTTTGCTGATCCAAATCAGTGCTCCCCGAACAGCGTGCAGCCGCGTGGGGAGCCCTGAAAACCAGGATGGTCCTGGCACGTCATGGGTCCTTATCGCATGCCAACCCATGACGTGCCAGGACCATCAAAGGTCCTTAAAGGGTTAAGGTTATAACATAATAATAATAACAACAACAACAATAATGATTTGGGTCTTATGCACAAAAGAAAACTGGAGTAATTCTGGGGCAAACTACCGAGTGGGTCCACTCAGCCCTATTTTACCCCTGTTTCTTGGTGGTGGAGTGGTTTTCGGTGGTGACGCAGTTTCTTACAAGCATCGGTCACATTATTGGGTATGCTTGGAAAGGTCCTTTAGCCCCCTAAAGGCTAACCACCACCAAGAAACAGACATAGAGAAGCGGGTGAAGTGAGAAAGAGAAGATGTGGAGGAGGAGGCAAGTAACAGCAGGAAAGCATGGAATTTGAGAGTTTGACCCTTTTGGTTCTACAGAGGTATCTAATGTATTACAGTGGTTCTCCATGAAGCTGAAGCTGGCTTATTCAGATTTGTATAAATAACATTTCATGGAGCTAAATGAGGCACAGAACTGTGGAGCAAAACAACGGCTATAGTTTACTATTGAAAGGTCTCCCTCTGTGTGACCTTTAATCCTCTTGTGATTAGAGCAACATTCTGCTGTCATCCTTTTCATGTTGGAGTCATTTTTATCGCAATGTTGTATTGGTTGTCAAATAGAGGACAACATTACAACAGGATGCCAGGGTTGTCAGGGCAAGACATCAAAACACATTTAGCAGGGGTTAATCTCTATTTGCGTTTATTGGGTTTTGAAGGGTTATTGTAGGGGTAGGATTTTACCAGTTGATAGGTGCCAGATCACAGTAGCTTTATTTGGTAGTTACGCAAGTGTTCTACCTCAGATTTGCTGGAATGCATTTGAGCTGAACTTATTCAGAGCAATATTTTTACAGAACTTTTTCAGAGTCCTCAGAGTGAAATGGTTGATAAAAATAAAAAGGTTCTCACCGTTTTGCAGGTTCAACATGTGAGATTAGGTAAAGGGTCTTTAGCAGTGTTCATTCAAAGATCTAAAACAGATCAAGTAGGTAAGGGAGAATGGCTTCAGTTTATAGGGTTGCAAGGGTCAGCAGTTTGCTCGGTGGCAGGTGTGGAAAATTTCATGAGAATTAGATCAAAGTGTGCAGGTAGCCTATTTATCCATGAGGATTGTAAGCCAATATCTAGTTTTTAGTTGTACAACATTTTTTTCTCCATGTATTCAGATATTGGGTTTAATGGATCAGAAACGGACTCTACATTCTTTCAGAATTGGCACAGCCACAGAGGCTTTCGGGTTAGGGGTTCATGAAGAAAATATAAAGAAGCTGGAAGTCTAACAGATTCAAAATTTATATATGCCCTCAGTTATTGACAGATGGTAGCAGCTAAATTAAGCTTATTTGTTTTTCAGGTCACAGACCGTTGGATATCTGGACAGTGGGTTATTCTTATATTTATTGGTCTTGGAAAAAGCTTTAATTTGAACATACAAAGAAAAACTAGGATTCAACACTGGAACTATCAGAATATGATGGCATGGTACATAAGGGCTTAAGTGGGATCAGGTTCTGAGGGAGTTGTCTGTTTGTTATGATAAATATCCTCTGCCTGATATTATTTTATCACACGTATTGATGTTGGGAACTTAAAATCTGTTGCTTTTTTCTGCCACAAGTGGTTTGAAAGAGTGTTTTGGAAGTGTTTCCTGGAGTCATTATTGGGTTTTCTAAGATAGTCTCACTCCTGTTATAGCTTAGTCAAAGAGAATTCAAATCTTTGGAGAGGACAAGAAAGAAAACCAACAGATGATATTTCGCAAAAATGTTTCATAGTTTTGGTGGAGTGTCATATAGGCATATTGACCTGGAGAATGGTGGGGCAGGCCACTATACGGGTGATGGTATTCACCTTTCAGATGTGGGCCATGACATTTTAAATCTAGGATTGCAATTGTTAGCAGAAAGAGTGCTGTCCACAGTGGGAGGGTTCAGCCCCTGCAGAGAACAGCAGGGGCTAGCCGTGTAGGTGTGTGAATAAATAGTAAAGGAAATTACTTATGTTGGCTCCTGGTTGGTAGGGTGGAGACTAAAACATTTTTGGTTATTGGGTTATTTTGGGCTTATCAAGCTAGTATGGCTGATAAGTAAATGGTTAGTTTGATATGTTATTTAGTTTAATAAATGGTGCAGCCTTACCACCATTTTCCGGTTGTTTGTGTCTTTTATTTAACTAGTTTATAAAATGGTAAAGATTGGTTCTGGGTGAGCAAGCATACAGCATCCATGTTAATTTCTCTCTAATTTTATTTCTCACAATGAGAATTTTTTTAACAATACTATCAGTATCCATAGCTAACAGAGGATTATTAGACTCCAGGAATCAGTTACTCATGATAGTACTGCACCACAGATCCTATTAACCCACAACATATAAAATGGTGAGAATGGGTATAATGGAATGAACTGCAATGTTGGTGACATACATTGAGGTGCTCTTCTCTTCCCAATGTCACATTTAGTAACTCCTGCATGTGGAGAAGTTATGCATGCATGTGTTGTTGAGTGCGATACTGAAAGGGGTAACATAATACACCATATTTTATATTTGGGTATATGCTAAGGAGTTATAATGCACATTTAATATTAAGAGGGACAGAGCCGACTGACAAGTTTAAGGTCTGGAAAAATCACAGAGCAAAGGAGCAGAGTTTATATCTCTTACTGTTATTTTCCTTCTTACTATTTCCCTTATATAAGAGATTTTCTTTAAAAAGTGAATTCTTAATTGGTTTTTAAGGATTAGGCTAAGATTGACTAGACAGAGAACTGTCTATCATGGAGTAGAGGGAGCTTCAGTCAAGAGTCTTACATTTTCCAATTTTGACCTAGTACGTCTCTGCTCTTATATACTTAACATTAGTTCTCAGGCATGGCACTGCTGTCATACATGTGTCCTATATATGCCCTAAAGGTGTTCCGAATGTGCCTTATATCTCATTGATAGCACTATTATTGTTATACCCGTGTCCTAGTGGCATCTTGTTGTCCTGTTATATTGTACACAGGTGATACCCTAATGTACTGTGTGTGTCATATAGGTCCTATAATTATGGATGGCATGTTGTACATGTATAGACAGCACTATGATGTTATACATGTTTACACAGTAACATAGTTGATGAGGGTGAAAAAAGACATGTCAATTAAGTCCAGCCCATGCCAAATCACACCTGCTTATATTTTTTTATATATATCCAATACCAAAAAACATTTTTGCGTGTTTCTCTCTGGTTCAGGACCCCTGTTTTCACTAAAATAGCTCTTTTATGTTATCCTTCTGTTCTGTTACATGTCATATTCGCACGGTTATGCCCTTTACATAAAAATGTGCCTATGAACAATGATCTCTCTGTTATACCATATTATGTGTGTCTTCTTGTGTTCTATAACCACACAGAACCATATTCAGGAATGGAATTGTGTTGTTTTATATGGGTCCTAGTCTCAAATACAAGTGTCATATATGTTCTCTATTATAATGGACAGAACCACTGTCTTACACATGTATTATCAGAAATTATATTGTCATGTTATTTCACATGGCACTATTATATATTATTTCTGTACTTTATTCTCTCACATGGCAATGTTAGGTCACACATTGGTACTCTATGTGCCTTATTATCTCAAACTGCATCACTGTTTCAATCAAGTTATTCCTCTTCTGTGGGGTATCTATAATAAAAAAGATCATTATATACAAATCCTATAGGTGTCCTGATCTCACAGAAGATGTTATTATGCCAGACATATTTCCTAGTGATGCCTTATTTCTCAAACAATATTTATCACGTAAACACAATACTCTTACCAGTTGCAATATAAGGTCATTAGTGTTGAGCGAGCATGCTCGGCCGATGCTCGGATCGGCTCGAGCATCGCTCTGCTCGGCACATGGCGGTACTCGTACGAGTACCGCATGTGCTCGCCCGCCATGTTCGGGTCTCCTCCCCGCACGTTTCGCGGCTGCTGAGCAGCCAATAAACGTGCAGGGAGGCTCTGACATCAGTGTAATGCCAGCAGCCATGTTGGCTGCTGGCATTACACTGATTGGCTGGCCAGAACCCGTGGTCGGGTGCTGTATAGCACCTGACCAGCGAGTTCGGCTCAGTCTTAGCCAGGGAGAGATGAGGATAGGAAGGGAAAGTCAGTGTAGGGAGAAGAAAAGTCTTGTTGAACAAAAAAAAAGAACCAAAAGTCCTTTTTAGGACTACTGTGTGTGGGGGCAGCAGTTTATTTTGTGTGGGGGGGGGGAAAAAAAAAAAAAAAAAAAAAATATATTCTGTTTAGTGTGCAAAGTTGCAGATTAGAGCACATTCTGTTTAGTGTGCAAAGTTGCAGATTAGAGCACATTCTGTTTAGTGTGCAAAGTTGCAGATTAGAGCACATTCTGTTTAGTGTGCAAAGTTGCAGATTAGAGCACATTCTGTTAAGTCTTCAAACTAAAATATCAAAGTCACATATTCCATTCAGTGTGCGTCGCCGCAGTTTAGCAGCACATTCTGTGTACTCTGCACAGTTGCAGAATAAGAAGAAATACTGTTAAGTTTTCAAACTAAAATATCAAAGTCACATATTATATTCAGTGTGCGTTACCGCAGTTTAGCAGCCTATTCTGTGTACTCTGCACAGTTGCAGAATAGGAAGAAATACTGTAAAGTCTTCAAACTAAAATATCAAAGTCACATATTCCATTCAGTGTGCGTCACCGCAGTTTAGCAGCCTATTCTGTGTACTGTGCACAGTTGCAGAATAGGAAGAAATACTGTTAAGTTTTCAAACTAAAATATCAAAGTCACATATTCCATTCAGTGTGCGTCACCGCAGTTTAGCAGCCTATTCTGTGTACTCTGCACAGTTGCAGAATAGGAAGAAATACTGTTAAGTTTTCAAACTCAAATATCAAAGTCACATATTCCGTGTAAGATGAAGAAGGCGGGTAAAAAGGGACGGGGAAGTGGACGTGATCCTGATAGTTCAGGGCGCGGGTCAGGACGCGGAGAAACTGTGCCTGGTGCCAGAGCACAAGAAAGAAAGACATCCACCATACCTAGCTTCATGTCTCATTTTACAGGGCGTCGCAGGACATCACTCTCGAGGTCCGACCACTGTGAACAGGTGGTCGGTTGGATGTCAGCTGATACTGCTTCCAGTCGGTTAAGCACCACCCTGTCTTCCACCAAGTCCACTCTCAGTAGCCAAGAGTCTGGTCAACATAATCCTCACTCTTATCATCCTTCCTCCCACCATACACGGTCTGGTCAAAGAAGTGATCCCACACTGGGATATAGTGAGGAGCTCGTCTCATCACCAATCCTTCATTTGACCCTCTCTCCAAGCACGCTTGCAGAGGAACATGACATCTTGTGCCCTGATTCACAACCTCTAGAGGGTACCCAATCACAAGAAGATGACAGATGTGAACAGCATTTAAGGTCAAAGGAAGTAGTGGATGATGATGATGATGATGATGAGACACAGTTGCCATTAAATCAACCACTATTACTGTCTCAAGACCTTGTTGAGGAGAATGTTATACAGTTGTCAATGACTGAGTATGTGGTGGGATCAAGACATGAGGAGGATGATCAGAGTGAGGAAGTGGAGGAGGACTTGGTGGACGATGAGGTGACTGACCCCACCTGGGAAGGTGTAGAGTCGAGCGATGACAGCAGTCCTGAGGGTGAGCCATCTGCAGCACCGCAACAGGCTGGAAGAGGCAGTGGTGTGGCTACAGAAAGAAGGCGGACCGCACCAAACCGGCCCGCAAATGTTCCACGGAGCACCCCCTTGCGTAAATCTCCCTTGCCAAGGGGTAGGTGTTCCGCGGTATGGCGTTTTTTTAAGGAAAGTGCGGACGACAAAAGAATTGTAGTTTGCAACCTGTGCCACACCAGAATGAGCCGAGGCATGAACACTAGAAACCTCACCACCACCAGCATGATCCGACACATGGCATCCAAGCACCGTAATAAGTGGGAGGAACGCCTGGATCGCCCATCTGTGTCTGCAGGCCACACCACTGCCTCCTCTTCCCCTGTTTTCGGTGCCGGCCAATCGCCTGTCGAAGGCGCAGGCCCGCATACCTCCCGCCCTGCACCTGTACCATCTGAAGCACCATCAGCGATAACATCCACTTCCCTGTCCCAGCACAGCGTCCAAATGTCATTACCCCAGGCATTTGAGCGCAAGAGAAAATACCCAGCCACCCACCCACAGGCCATAGCACTAACCTCACACCTTTCCAAATTACTGGCCATCGAAATGCTGCCATTTAGGCTTGTGGACACTGAGTCCTTCCGCAGCCTGATGGCAGCAGCTGTCCCTCGGTACGCGGTCCCCAGCCGCCACTACTTTTCCCGGTGTGCCATCCCCACATTACACCACCATTTGTCCCGTAACATCACCCGTGCCCTGACCAACGCAGTTACTGGGAAGGTCCACTTAACGACTGACACATGGACAAGTGCTTGTGGCCAGGGACGCTACATTTCCCTGACGGCACACTGGGTGAATGTCGTGGAGGCTGGGAGCGACTCGGACCCTGGGATGGCACGGGTGCTACCCACGCCGAGGATTGCGGGCCCTACCTCCATCAGGGTTTCCGCCAGCACCTACGTTATTGGCTCCTCCTCCTCCGTTTCCACTTCCGAATTCTCTACACGCAGCGCCACTCCCCCATCAGCCAGTAGCTGGAAGCAGTGTAGCACTGCAGTGGGGAAGCGTCAACAGGCCGTGCTGAAGCTGATCTGCCTTGGGGACAAACAGCACACGGCCTCAGAGCTGTTGCAGGGGATTAGTCACCAGACCGAGCAGTGGCTCTCGCCACTCAACCTGCAACCAGGCATGGTTGTGTGTGATAATGGGCGTAACTTGGTGGCGGCTTTGGAGCTCGGCAAGCTCACACACGTACCATGCCTAGCGCATGTATTTAATTTAGTGGTTCAGCGATTTCTAAAAACCTACCCCAATGTGCATGATCTCTTGACCAAGGTGCGCCGCGTGTGTGCACATTTCCGTAAGTCATCTACAGCTTCGGCCGGCCTGTTGAAGCTGCAGCAGCGCTTACAATTGCCAGCTCACCGGCTGCTGTGTGACGTGAGCACGCGCTGGAACTCCACCTTCCACATGTTGGCCCGGCTTTGTGAGCAGCAGAGGGCAGTAGTGGAGTACCAGCTGTTACACGGTCGTCGCCTCTCCGTTCAACTTCCTGTAATCAGAAGTGAGGAGTGGGAATGGATGTCAGACCTCTGCGAGGTTTTACGCAATTTTGAGGAATCGACACAGATGGTGAGCGGCGATAACGCTATTATCAGTGTAACCATCCCACTTCTGTGTCTACTGAAACGCTCGCTGCTCACAATTAAAACCGACGCTTTGCATGTGGAAGAGGTGGAAATGGGGGAGGAAGAGCTTACACAAGGTGATAGCCAGAGCACCCTCACTTCGTCTTCTCAGCGACAATTGGAGGAGGCGGAGGAGGAGGAGGAGGAGGAAGACACGGTTGCCTCCGCTACAGAGGGTAGCCATGGAACTTTAGTTCCATCTCTTCAGCGTGGGTGGGCAGAAGAGGAGGAAGAGGATGAGGAGATTGAGAGTCATCCTCCTGGTGAGGACAGCGAAATCTTGACTGTTGGTACTCTGGCACACATGGCTGACTTTATGTTAGGCTGCCTTTCCCGTGACCCACGCGTTACACGCATTTTAGACAACACGGATTACTGGGTGTTCACCCTTCTGGACCCCCGCTACAAAGAGAATTTCTCATCTCTCATTCCTCCGGTGGAGAGGACAAGCAAAATGGTGCAATACCAGAAGGTTCTTGTTGAAAAATTGCTCCAAAATTTTCCATCTGACAACGCTGGCGGCAGAGTACGTGCTACCTTGGCCAACCGAGAAGGGGAGAAAAGGGGAGCACACAGCAGTTCCGACAAAGGCAGGGCAACACTCTCCAAGGCGTGGGACACCTTCATGACACCCCGCCAGCACCCTCACCCTGATGCGCAGCCTAGTGTCACAAGGAGGGAAAAGTTTTGGAAGATGGTGAAGGAGTACATAGCAGACCGTGTCAGCGTCCTCAATGATCCCTCTGTGCCTTACAACTACTGGGTGTCCAAGCTGGACACGTGGTATGAACTGGCACTCTACGCCTTGGAGGTGCTGGCCTGCCCTGCCGCCAGCGTTCTGTCTGAGCGGGTATTTAGTGCTGCTGGTGGCATCATAACAGATAAGCGTATCCGCCTTTCCACCGACAATGCTGATAGGTTGACACTTATAAAAATGAACAAGGCCTGGATTTCCCCTGACTTCTCCACTCCACTGGAGGAAAGCCCCGGGGGAACATAAACTCACTTTATGTATGTTATTTACAATGATGGGAATACTCTGTATTCCCATTCACCCCTTCCACCCAAAAAACGGGTATATGGTTGACTCTTAATCTTCTCATCCTCCTCCTCCTCTTCCATATGCCCTGTGCTATAATTTTTATATAGGGCCAGCTCACCAGCGGGCCCTGTGATATAATTTTTATATAGGGCCAGCTCACCAGCGGGCCCTGTTTGACAATTTTTATATAGGTCAGCTCACCAGCGGGCCTTCTCATATAATGTTTTATTGGGTCAGCTCTCTAGCGGGCCCTCTCATATAATGTTTTATAGCGTCAGCTCACTAGCGGGCCTTCGCATATAATGTTTAGGATGGTCAGCTCTGCAGCAGACCCTCACCCATAATGTTTTAGATGGTCAGCTCAGCGCACGTTTCCCTCTTAATCATGGCCTCAGTTCAATAAAATCAAGGACATTTTTGGGAGAATTTGCCTCTGCGCACGTTTCCCTCTTAATCATGGCCTCACTTCAGAAAATCAAGGAAATTTTTGGGATAATTTGCCTCTGCGCACGTTTCCCTCTTAATCATGGCCTCACTTCAGAAAATCAAGGAAATTTTTGGGAGAATTTGCCTCTGCGCACGTTTCCCTCTTAATCATGGCCTCACTTCAGAAAATCAAGGAGATTTTTGGGATAATTTGCCTCTGCGCACGTTTCCCTCTTAATCATGGCCTCACTTCAGAAAATCAAGGAAATTTTTGGGATAATTTGCCTCTGCGCACGTTTCCCTCTTAATCATGGCCTCACTTCAGAAAATCAAGGAAATTTTTGGGAGAATTTGCAGATGATATACAAGTAAATATACAGCAAATATTGTTTGGTAACAATTTTTCGCCTAAAGTCGTTTTTATTTTCCTTTTTGTGTGTTTTATGGTCAGTCTGTAAAAATGGCGTACTACGGGCGAAAGATCGTTCCCAGCAGCGATGTTGGAGTCCAAGATGCATCCAGACATCCTCCCTATGCTGTCCCTGAACCATTTCTGTGGTGTTTCCATCCTTTTCTTCCCTTTTCCTATGGACCAGGCACCCTCCCCTCATCAGAGCAGGGGGTGCCTGGTGTAATGCTCGAGTCCTCCCATTGACTTCAATGGGGCTTGGGTGCTCGGCCGAGCACTCGAGCCTCCGGGGGCGCTCGGTCAGAGCACCCGAACACCCGAGCATTGGGGTGCTCGCTCATCACTAAAGGTCATACATGTGGCTTTTCTCCCATGTGATATTTGTATTCTACATGTGATTATTCTTACATTTTGCTTTATTAGATTATAAATTAGTTTTACTCTAACACAGGGCTGTCCAAGTTTGGTCCTCAAGGGCCACCAACAGGCCAGGATGTAAGGATTTCCCTGATTAAGAACAGGTGAGTCAGTCACAATGAATGATCCACTGATTAATTCGCCTGTGCTTAATAAGGGAAATCCTTACATCCTGGCCTGTTGGTGGCCCTTGAGGACTGAACTTGGACAGCTCTTATAGATTACTATATAATAATCTGGTGTTCATTCTGTCAATTATGACATTATTGTGAACTGTTTTTTTTTGTTTTTCCTCATGCTTCACAATCAGTCTGTCCAGCTGTAAAATCTTGTTGAGACCAACCTACTCCAGACATTCAAGAAGTGACCCTCATGGAAGAGATGCCTGGCTTCATCTTCTTACTACATTTAGCACACACTTACTGTGTTTATGGTAGCTGCCTTATCAATTAAAGGTTTATGCTAACTCTATAGTTATATTCAGAATGTTAATGTTGCTGATTTTGGTAGCAGACTCATACCACAAGATGCAAACCACTGATAAGCCTCAAGAACAGAAAGAACAGGTTACAGTGGAGCCCTGTAAGTAAAAAGTATGTGACGTACTATGACCGTCATCGGTCCTTAAAGGTATAAGGACCATGCCAGTCATAGTACGTCATGTAGTCCTTAAGGGGTTAAGACCGCCACATTATTATTATTATTATTTATTGTAAGGGATAATGCCTTCTTAAACTCATTTTAATTATACAGTGAGGCAGGCATTAGAACCAAGAATGAAAATATTATCCTACATAAAGGACATGTTATGCTTAACCCTTTGAGTACTGATGCATTGCAAATCAATTTGTTGGATACCCCACAGGCACTCAAAAGGTTAAGTTACATTGGCTAGGACAGTGCAATGATTCTCCAGAAGAATATACACTAATAGCAAGTGATGTTGAAAACAAAGCATGTTTTGATGTTGTTATTTAGCTTTACAGATGTAAGTTTCTTTAACCCGTTGTGAATGATGCATTATAGAAGCCTCTATCATGCAAGGAAATTCATACTTCACTTTGACAACAAATAAGATATGTTTATCCACTGTAAACATGGTGGGATTTATACCACTAGTGCCCCTAGTTAAGTACCTGGGGAGCCCATAGCCCCCATGGTCATACCATGCTCTTCCCATAACCCCTCTCTAAGTCCCATCCAATTTGCCTGGAACAGAAAATACCCATAGACTAACACAAACACTATAGAAGAGGTTGACTGCGCTAGACTGTATCTAAACGGTTACATAAATTGTTCAAATTAGCACGTAAAATGAATATTAAAACAATATATGGCAAAAATACATCAAAAACCAGAGTGGTTATGCACCAAGGTGTGATAAAGAGGACATAGTGTTTCCATTTCAGTGTAGTACACTTCCAGTTCCAATCTTATTCTGTGAAGCCTATGCACTAATGTATCTCCAACTTGAAAGATCTTTGTGAATAGGCTTAACAAACTAACATAAGAAGTGGAGCGTTGATCACACTGGAGAAGATATCTTGTTTTTAACCCCTTAAGGACCACTGAAGTGCCAGGACCATCAAATCGGTCCGGCACTTAAGGACCAGTGACAGTCCTGACACGGCATGGAGTTCAGGGCTCCCGGTGCGGCTGCACGCCGTTCAGGAAGCCCTGAACTGGAACTTATTAAAAAAAAGCCCTGTGGTCCTCAAATGCCGGCCGCACGTGCGTAAGCCGGTCTATAAGGGGTTAAGGACCTCTGACAGTCCTGGCACGTCATGGGTTGCGTAGCTATAAGGACCCATGACGTGCCAGTAACGTCATAGAATTCAGGACTCCCTGCGTGGCTGCATGTTGTTCGGGGAGCCCTGAAGAGGAAAAAAAAAAAAAAATGGTCCATGGTCCGTAAGTGCCAGCCAGTTATGCGATTGGCTGGTCCTTAAGGTGTTACCTTTGCCACACCTTAGTGCATCTGCTTTTAGTCTACTGCATTGAGGCTGGAATTGTGCTACTCACACCCACAAAGATATATATAGAGAGCCGGCACTGGTGTACATAAAATCCCCCTGAATATACCCACTATAATAGTGTGCTGCACTCAGAGATTCAAAAGCAAGCATACACACAAAAATATGGAATGGTGTAAAAACAACCAAACCCATGAAAACTGAGTCTCTAAAATGAGGAAATCAACTCAGGAGTAATCCCAAAATAATTTTATTAGTAACAGAAAAAAAAAAAATCAAAAGACAAGGTGAAATATAAAAACAATTAAAAATTTTAATGAGATTTGAGTTGCAGAAAATGGTGATCATGTGCTACGTGCACTGCACGAAACACCAGTGAAAATAGCCTCATATGATACCAACTCATATCTAACTCATGATTTTTTTCAGCTTGCTATTGTTCTCAATGTAAACAGCTTCTATTTTGATAATTTATATGATTACAGCATAAAACTTGCAATGTGTTTGTAGTCATTTTGAATCATAACATGGTATTTCATTTAACAAAAAATATCCTATATAATAATTTGCTAAATGTGAGTTTGTCAGAAGGCGTCATGCGCAGTAGAGATGGCTGCGCGCGCTGCAGTCATGCACACTACAGACTGCCCACTCCACAGCTCATAACGGAGCGTGGATCCAAAATTCAGACCTTAGACTACGGTCTGAATTTGGAGCACCCCGCTCCGTATCAGCAGCGGCACGGGCAGTCTCTACTGTGCATGGCTGCACCCCGGCCATTGCTAGGTGGCACTGTGGCTGTTTACATGGGTTCTTCAACTAGTACATTAGAATTTCTAACTCCATCCTATATAACAATACGCTAGAATGTTTGTCAGAAGCCGTCTTGCGCAGTAGAGACTGCCCGAATGCACAGAATGTTGGGAGTTCTGTGCTGGGAGCATTCTGTGCTTTCGGGCAGTCTCTACAGTGCGTGACTGCGTTGGGGGCAGGACGCAGAGCAGGACCGGCCTCTTAACATCACCCAGACCTTGGCCCATGCACACGGCTTTTACACTAGTAGCTCTATAGGAAAAGACTGCCTTAGCCATACACAATGGGACATACATTCAAAACAATAGTGGTATAATTATGGGGAAAATCCCCTGCATCACAGGAGAAACATTTAAATCCCAGTGGATTTAAATGGGGTTTGAATGCTAGAGAAATCTCCACTGCACTGCAGACTTCTCTAGCATTGAAGGGGTTAAAAGCCCCATTTAAATCAACAGGAATTTGGGGAATTTTAATTTGTCTCCTATGATTTAGTTGGTTTGCTCCAGAAATACATGTCTCCTGTTCCACTACAGCAGATGAAGAAAGACCTTGTGTAATTGTTTGCAGGAATGTGGGTGATCTCTATGTATCTTTTCCAAGTGTTGATATTAGAATTCTGTCACTCTGTGTGCCAGATGGAAAATGCATGTAGCAGGATAATATGCAATTAGCATTCAATGACTTTACAGGTTTTCGGTATATTTGAGGGGGTATTTTTAGCCATCAGAAGGCTTTATATGCTAAGAAAAGTCACATTCCAACCTGAACAAAATGACTATTAAATAGACCTGCAATATATATGTTGACGACACAATACAATCTTCAGATGATTATACTCCTGCCGTGCCAGCTATTTCATTGCTATGTTATCAGCTGAACAGACTTACTCACAGTATGTGGACAATTGAACTGCCAAACTACACTAGGGGTTTGTGTGCAATTTACCAAGGCAATGAAGTAGAAAACAGAACAAGCGAGCAGGAATGTTGGTGACTGACATTTTGCCTATTTAACCCTATCACTGGTATAGGTCCTCTGAAGTACAATCCAGAAGAGAAAAACACATATATTGCTTTAATCTTCTAGAGCTGGTGTGGAGCCTGTTAACCCCCTTAATGACCAGCCAATCTCGTCCCTGGCCGGCACATAAGGACCATGCACCATTTTATTTTTTTTCCAACATCCGGTTCAGGGCTTCCAGAAAGGCGTGCAGCCGGACGGGGAGCCCTGAATTCCATGACAGTCCTTATCGCTCCCCAACCCATGATGTGCCAGGGCCGCCAAGGGTCCTTAAGGGGTTAAGGACCAACAGCATGCCAGGACATTCCCGGCTGTCCTGCACTTAAGGACCAGTGACGGTCCTGGCATGTCATGGAATTCGGGGGTCCCTGCGTGGCTGCACGCCACTTGGGGACCCCTGAATGTGATTCCAAAAAAAAAAAAAAATAAATGCTCCGTAGGCCTTAACTGCTGGCTGGACTTTAAGGGGTTAAATTAAAAAAAATACCTGAGAAGCAAACATTTCCACTCTATATCTCATTTCATACCTTACAATCAGCAAACATTCTTTTCTCACCTCCTTTTGTCTCTACAGCTCTCTCTCCAGTCAAGCTCCTTACCTGTACCTCCCAGTCTGTAGCATTGCACACCTCCTCAACTAATCATCAACAGCTAGAAGGCACTGACTGTCTTATAATTTATGTTTATGTTTATGAACTCCAGCGCTGTATTCTTCACTTAACCATTTTGTACTTCATTTGTTTCCCTTATTCAGTTTAGATTGCAAGCTTTTGAGCAGGGGCCCCACTTCCAATCTTTCACTCTGCAAAGCACTTGTAACCCTGTATTTTCTAAACCAGTGGTTCTCAACCCGTGCCCTCAGTGGCTACTAAGAGGCCAGGATTTGAGAATTTCCTTTTAAGAGCACAGGTGAGTTAATCAATATGACTGAGCTTCTGATCTATACACTTGTGTTCTAGCAGAGAAATCCCTAAGTCCTGGCCTATTAGTGGCCACTGAGGGCATGGGTTAAGAACCTCTGGTCTAAACCCTTAAATTGTAAAGAACTGAGTACACTTATGAAGCGATATTAATATATTCAATCAATTTAACATATAAAAATTAGATTAAATACTATAAAATGACATTTATACCCCTCATGATTTTGAATTGACACTTCATGTCACAAAACATGTTTGGTGGTATTCTAAGATTTACAGTATTATACTCATAAGTGGTGGAGTGAGCACCAGTATTAAGAAGTATTTTGGAACATTTCCCCCTTGGAAGGTCGGTTTTGACCAGATAGGAGTTACAATGCTACTGGATGCTAGAATACATGCCAGACAAGAGACACAGCAGCTATATTTCTGACAGATTCAATACAGGAGAGCTGATCAGGGGAGGACACTGACATACCGAACACTCCAGACTCCACTGAACCATCTCTACCATAATGCACTTATACATAGAAGCAGGTTCACAAGCCTGTGAAATGTGAGTTTAAAGGGGATCAAACCCCCTATACTTGTTGCTCTAAATTGGTAGTTTATGTAGCGATTAGCTGGTATAACGTTTTAATTTTTCAATAAAATCGCTATTTTGCTGAATTTAATCAAGTAAATATTGCCCTGCGCCCTACTTCCAGATAGACTGTGGTTACCAGCTCTGGCCCTCAGTCTGTCACTCTAAGTCTAAGTCTCTCCCTCGATCCAGCCTTCTCCATTGACGGAGGCTTTCTGCATGTAAGCTGGAGTGGTCTCTGGCCAATGAGACCGCTCCAGCTTACATGCAGAAAGCCTCCGTCATCAGAGGAGGCTGGATCGAGAGAGGGTAGCAGAGGCAGAGTGACAGACTGTGGTACAAAGCTGGTAACCACAGTCTATCTGGAAGTAGGGCGCAGGGCAATATTTACTCGATTAAATTCAGCAAAATTGCGATTTTATTAAAAAATGAAAACGATATACCAGCTAGTCACAACATAAACAAACTATATAGACCAACATTATAGGGGTGATAGATCTCTTTTAATATCTATAGTTTCTATTTTTAGAGGGTTTTTTTGTATTTTTGTTACAATAAATTATTACACTAAGGTTCACTCTTCTTCTTTCATGCATGCTGCCACTTGGGGTCTTACATAGTAAATTAGGCTAAAAAAGACAAAAAGCCCATCAAGTTGAACCTTGTGTAACCCAGAAAATGAGACTTACATAATCTCTCTTGAGGGAGGTGGGCCAAGAAGATTGAGACAGACTTGTATAATATGGGCTATAAGCTTATGCCACTACTTCCATAAGTGGGAGTAAAATGCATTAACTGGTAAAATAACGAGTTTTAAATATGTTTTCATTCTCACTGTTTTCATGTCAATTGCCCTTTAAAGTAGAGAGATAGAAGGTATAATACATTTTACTCTGCTAACATTTGGTTGAGGTTAGAAATGTAACTCTGTCCTCCTGCTTAGCTAAGTGACAATACAGTTAAACCAATCCAATATCTGGGGGAAGAATCTAGAGAGTGTATTGGTAACAAGGTCAAAGCTAAGACTAAAGAGTAAATGCATGCAATATTGTAGCAATCATAGGCCAAAGGTTTAGGCCTTCAGGACAGGAAATAGGCAAGGGGGGAGATTCACTATGCGGTTATAAAGTGGAGATGACTTCTCCAGTTTATCTCTTCTCAAATTCCTATGTTATACTATGGAGCCAATGCACTAAGAGTTCTTCAACATTGGAGATCTTAGTGAATAGGCTCAATAGAATAACATAGGAACTGGAGAAGTGATAGAGTTATAATATGGTAAACAATCAGTGTCAGAGGCAGTCTGAGATAGTAATAGAGTCAAGTAGCAAGCCAGATAAAGGGAGGGTTAAGGAAGAGTACACCATGCTTTGAGAACAAAAGTATGCAGAGTGTCAGATGTCCAACTTCCTGTTTCCTGTCATTGAAGGAAACACTGACACCTGCTGGCAGGAGGGTGGAACTGAACCAAAACTTCACAAAAACCTTTCAAGCTTCAAAGTAACTCTGATGTACTAACAAGAAATGGAACAAACCAATTGCATCATAGGTGATGAATACAAATTCCCAGAATGCCAATTGATTTAAATGGTACTTTTAGCATTCAAGACCCATTTAAAAACAACTGGAATTTTTATTTGTCCTTTACAACGCAGTTAAATTGCCCATAATGTCTTCAAGTCCCAGTGTTAGATGGTAGGTAGAATGCATTATGGAACAATGAACCAAAAAAGTTTGCATTGGCTTACACCCTATTGTACTAAATATACTGATGTTTATTTACTAAGATGAAATTGAGCAATTCTGGAGCAAACCAACTGTACCACAGGAAGCAAATACAGGTTCCCATTTTTCATTGGGGCTTTTAACTCCTTAAATGTTTTGCTTGACAATAAGCAATCAAGGGTTTAAAAGACCCATTTAATCATGTGCCAAAGAGGTATCCAATGCATTGCAATGCAGTACAGCTGGTATTCTCCAGATGCTAGAAAAGCATCCTCACTATACGGATTATTTTACAATAAGAAAAATCAGTTTCTACATTTTCTGTTCAATTTGCCAAGTAAAAAGAAGGTTCATTGCAATAGCTACTTACCGACAATTCCTAGTGCGATGTATCCAAGGATCACCACCACAAAAATAATGCAGCACACGACATCTGTACAGTGCCTAGATAGAAACACATCACAGCACATTAAATACCACACATTTTCACACAATGCACTGCTTTCCAACGAATTAGTGGTGGCTCTTGCATTCTGGGGATTAATAACAATAGCATGCAGAACATTCTAAACTAAACTGGCAATCTCAAAATGTTAGAGCATTAGAGCATGCTATACAATGCACCTTATTCACCAAGCTACACAGGCTCAGTTCTAGACTAAACCGCCTGTACCACAAGAGGAGGATGAACATTGCCATTTATTTAAATGGTACAAAAGAAAGACAAGAGTGCAACCTCTAGGTGTACACCGTATAGAACAATAATCGCGGATCTCCCGCATATACTGAGTGCACTCACTGGATAAATTCTTGGAATTTTGCTCATCAATAGTAGTGAGGTCTCTAGTCCAAATGATCCGTTTGCGATCTCTTTGTAGACTGATTTCACCGCAAGCTCTTTGATGTATCCCTTATTTGTGGTCACGGAATCAATTACATCCGATTGTTTCGTGGAAGGGAATGAAGCCTTGGTGTTCTGTGTTATGGATAGATATAACACACAGCGTGTTTTCAGATTGTCTTTTTATCTCCAGGGAGTCATACACCAGGTATGCGATGTGGATCAGAACACAAGTTTATTGGTAATAATAATAACTGCTTTCCAACGCGTTTCATGACACAATAGCTCGCTTCATCAGGGAATAAACGGATACACTTTTCTTTTATAAACGAAATACAAAGTTTCCACCCATTATGATGACGGTGCAGCTCCGTCGTATGTGGACCAGTCCATTCGCCCATGTCCAAGTCTCTGTTTCAGAGTAATGTTGGTGGTTTCACATGTAATTAGGCTCTTGATCAGATGTATTTTTGATCATGCTTGCTTGCTGATCAAGAGCCTAATTATATGTGAAACCACCTACATTATATATTTAATATCATGTGGATGTGGGGCTCAGTATGTTGGACAGACCACCAGAAGCTTCAGAGAGAGATCCTGGGAACACAGAAATCTAATTAAAAATAAATCTTTGGATCATTCTGTATCCAGGCACTTCAACACCTGCCCTAAGGGTGGGCTCTCTAATTTTAAGATCATGGGTATTGACCATATCTCAGAATATGGTGAGAACATGCTGTATGTTATATCTATCCGTAACACCGAACACCAAGGCTTCATTCCCTTCCACAAAACAATTGAATGTAATTGATTCCGTGACCACAAATAAAAAATAAATCAAAGAGCTTGCGGTGAGATCAGTCTACAAAGATATTGCAAAGGGATCATCTGGAACAGAGATTTCTCGCTACTATTGGGGAGCAAAATTCTACGAATTTATCTGGTGAGTGCACTCAGTATATGCGGGAGATCCACGATTATTGTTCTATATGGTGTACACTTAGAGGCTGCGCTCTTGTCTTTCTTTTGTTACATTCTATTGACTGTAAGGTGAGACTGAGGACACCACGACTAGCAGCAGCACCCTAGGTGCACCAACTGAGAAACGGACTAAGTTTTTATTGAAGTGGACTGTGGAGGGATCCCCTATATATCTCTTTTTTGTATTTATTTAAATGGGACCATGAAACACCTGGATTTATAGAGAGGTCTTAGATGCATTACTTCACGATGGATTAAAAGTCCTTCTTAACTCTTTGAAGGCCAAAGGGGTAGGCAACACATTGCAAAGCACACCCCTCTGGCAATTAACCCTTTGAGTGCCAGAGGGGCACGCAACACGTTGCTCTGGCACTCAAAGATTTAAAGGGTTAAATCAAGAGGACTCTATAACTCTATAGAATTTATATATATATATATATATATATATATATATATATATATATATATATATATATATATATATAAAAATATATATAAATAAATAAATAAGGTCCAAACAGTCAATTCTGGAGCAAGCCAACTGCACCATAGCAGGAAATAAGAATTTCCAATAATTTAAATGTAGGGGTTTTTTTGTTTGTTTTTGAACCAACTGAATACTAAAGGGTCTCCCACACATTGCTTAGGAATGTGATGGAGACCTCTTTAGCATTCAAAGGGTTAAAAAGTCAATTTCAATCTATGAGTTTTAGGAGAATTTTGTTTGTCATCTATAGTACATTAGCTCCAGAGCTACATAATTTTAGTTTAATGAATATGTCCATACGGCCCTTACGGCCTTTTGAATGTATAGTAGCATCATTCTAACCCCATTATAATAAATTTGATGGAGTAATAACGAGTGATTGCCAAACACTTCCTTCCTTGTAACAGACGTGTCTGAGTGCACAATAAACAAAGACTTCCTCAGGTATAAGGGGAAGTTCTCCAATCATGCAGATCTGCTGCCATCCTCAGATAAAGACCACATCCATAGCTCTGGCTCCTTCATCTGGAGGTTGTGGGTGCTTGCATCTGTCTTCAGTACACAGACATATTGGCCAGTCGTATGAATGGAATGTGGCTCTAAACATCTATTAAAAGGCAATTTTTCCATCCCTGACATTGAATACAAGATACAAATGGTCTTACAAAATACTTAATTAAATAAAGAGATAGACCCAAACTGTTCTGTGTTCAATGTGTTGCACACAAATACAAACTAATTTCCAGAACAAGTAATGTGGTAAATACAGCATTATAACAAGCAGGGATGGTTTACAACAGATCTACAGTTTAAGGAGATGTAGTAACTCAGGTGAAGGCATTGCATAAAACAGGTGTTAGGGTGCATGAGCATGTGCTCCTCTTTCCACAATTGTGTGTGACTTTGAAGCCTCTACCGTGGAATTCCGAGGCTTCATAATTTTTACACTTCTGGATTAGGCCTCTGTTTAAATGTTTTAGGTTCTACTGAATAGTTTGCTATTTATTCTGGACTGCTCTTTTGGATTCTGACTCATTTCTTGGTCAACCTGCCCTGAACATTTCCTTTGCACCTGACTGCATGAACTCAGACTGCTCAACTTTAGCCAGTCTCTAATCCTGCTTTGCCTCGTCTTAACTGGTAAAGTATGGGTTCACTCCTTGGTTTGATTTGGTGTCCATACCTTCCTGATTACTACTGTCTAGTGTTCACTAGTGCCTGCACAAACCTTGTTGCTCAACCCCTTGGCACGAACAGGTACTTGTATGTGACAGTCTAGCAGATATGCTGTCAGGATCCATCCCAGAAACCATGTGAACAGCAGCAGTGTTTTCCCATATAATAGTGACAAAGATCCATGTGAACGGACAATGAATACAAGGCTCTGAACATACACTTTGCAATAAAAGTCCCAACAATACATTAGTGCCTGATTCTGAGTTCACTTTTGCTTCTATGACTACCCCTTGTACTCCAAAGTTACAACATATTTTGGGGATTTTTGTTACAAAATATGTGTTTTCTAACCTTTTGTTCATTGTACAACTGGATATTTATCACTAATATATGGGGCTGCTCTGTTCCTATCCTATTTCAAGCAATATCTCTGCCCAAAGCAGTAAACTGTAGGTTCATTGTAAACCAGCATCATCTCTATTTTAAAGCTGTATTTACCATATTATCTATAATATTATTTGGGACATTAGTTTCCTTTTATGTGTATAACAAATTAAACACAGAACAGTTTTGGGTCTATCACTTTATCCTGTGAGAAACTTTGCATATTGTATTCAATATCTGGGATGAAAAATCCTCTTTTCCCACCGGTGGTGAGCAGACATTTAGAGACACATTTCCCAACGTCCAATTGAACTGTAATCTCCACAGGAAGAAGTTGTAGAGCTCTGTAATGCATGAAGGTAGTAAGAAGAGAGCGATAGGCAAATTGCCGACTGAAAGTGAAGCTGGCCAATGCATCAGTGGAAGAGAAACAGATCTGCTGAGAAGAACCGGAAAGCCATACATTAATGAGCATTTGACCACTAATTTAAACTAAGGGTACATCTGTATTTTTTTATATATATATATATATATATATATATATATATATATATATATATATAATATGAAGTGCCTTGAACTAAGGGACAGTAATATAAGCTGCAAGTACACTCATATTTCACATTTATCATCAAGCACATTAACCCCACTTAAAAATAGCTTGTGTGGCTGTATTGTCTGCATATCACCATCTGCCACTCTGCATTTATTTGTATCACAGGTCAATTATTTAAGCACTACCTACACCAGGAGTAATCCCCACCGATTTAAGGTGGAAGAGACTATGCACTCTCTCTCTCTCTTTCATACTTAATTAGCTGTTTGGATCTCTATATATTTTGTATGTGTGTGTAAGGGTTTACTTTTTATTATATTCTTATTAAAATCCAGTTTTAACACACTACACTTAAAGCGGAACTACCATTTTAGTTAAAGTGGCCCTGCAGTACTTAGTCAGGTGGTTACTAGCTTAATAATAATTATTTTACCTCTCAAATGTAGCTGATTGTAAAGTAATCCTTACAGCGTAATTAATACCCTTAAAAAATGTATCAAATAATCCCCAATCTGGCGGCTAGCTGCTCTGTAGCGGTAGTCGCCAGAATTCTTACCGTGTTCATGAGAATGAGCCACTACTCCGGGACTGACAGGCAGGACGGAGAGTGGACATCTTTCCATAGTGATGTCCACGCGCCTGCACGGTCAGTCCCTTTTGGAGCCGAACGGCTTCTAGCAACGCCTCCTAGAGCTGGCTGGGACTGACAGCACAGGAGCGCGGACGTCATTAGGGAAAGATGTCCGCTCTCCTTCCTGCCTGTCAGTCCCGGAGTAGAGGCCCATTCTCATGAATGGGTAAGAATTCTGGCGATTAGCTCTACTGAGCAGCTGGTCACCAGATGGGGGATTATTTGATACAACATTTTGTAAGGGTGGTAGTTCAGCTTTAATCTTCCAAGACTGATGGCCAGGTTAGTGCAGTCTGCGCTGCTGCACCGTCAGTCCATTTCGGTGCCATTCGGGCCAATGCAATGGTTCTGAAGGGAGACCGGGACTGACAGCGCAGGTGCACATACAAGATGTCTGAGCTGATGTCTGGCTTCCGGTCTCGGAAACTTAAGGGTTTCTTTACAATCAACTACTTCTAAGAGGTAAATTAACTATTATTAAGCTAGTCACCACCTGCCGATTTATTGCAGGGTGACTCTAACTAACATGGCAGTTCCGCTTTAAATTATTCTTTTGCCTTACTGGCTTAAGAAGAAAGCCAAAAATGAGGGGGTTCTGGAGAAAACCAACTGCATCATAAGGTACAAAGAGAAATTCCTGTTGATTTAAATGGGACTTTTAACACATTGGGTGTCACAGAAATGTGTAAAACATTGCTCTGCAATGAGAAGGTCACCCCTGTAGCACTCAGATGGTTAGACCTATCTCAATACAATGTGAAGCACGGCTTTGAAGATCTCCCTATCATTCAAGGTGGGTTAAATGTCCCATCTAAATCAAAAGGATTTTTAAAACATTTTATTTTTTCCCCTACAGTACAGCTGTTTTGCTCCAGAATTGCTCGCAATGCATGAGATACATATCTGACACTCAAAAGGTTAAGTTCTGTTGGCTGTGCGATGCACTTTGAACCTACTGCAGGGTTTTGCAGTAATAGTAATACTATGCCACTTGGTACCATAGGCAGGATCTTATATCCATTTTCATACCAGAGATTTCTCTCCTTGGCACCCAAGTTCCTCTTGGACAGTGATACCTAATGATTATTGGTGTGATGATTAAAGTGAAAGCAAACCCTAATCATGAAGAAAACAACAACCTAGCAGTTCAACTCTACTGTTGTCTATGGATAAGGGTGAGCAACATATTGTCACAATGCATTTTTAATCTCCTTTGGCACTCACAGAGTTAGTGATTTACCCTTACAAGGCAAAGTCACCTCCAGAGGTGGGAATGCAAATATGGTTAATGGCTGTCAATGAAATATGGGGGCAGCACAAAGAAAAACTGGTAAGAGAGCATGAGTCACTGAAATGTGTGTCCTGTAATCTCTCTCTTATCGCTTAAACTAAGACTTACTATTTACACGCCTGCATTTGACTGTAACGAAATTGCATAAAAACACATTAACCCTTTGTATGTATGTATGTATGTATCTTTATTTATATAGCGCCATACATGTACACAGCGCTTAACAGAAGTTGAAATAATACAATACAAAAACGACAGAACTGGGGTTAAGAGCATTAAGGTTAAGTACAATCATTACATTATTTGTGAGGGAAAGTGCAGCAAGGGAATCATACACTAGGAAAGGGACCCTGCCCCAAGGAGCTTACAATCTAGGCAGAGTGCGCAATGCATTGCTCATCCCTCTGGCAGTCAAAGGGTTTTAAAAAAAAGTGTGTTTTTGTTCCATATTTAGAATGTTATGTTTGCATTTTGACAGATTTGAATGCATCCCACCCTCCTTATTTTTTATCAATAATGCAGGTCTTGCTCTTTTATGACACACTGAAATGGAATGGAATCATTCAGTAATGCACATTTATACTGACTCACTGAAATCAGTGGACAAATTCTAACAGTATGCAACACAGAGACAGGCATATTGCACTATGAGAGAGACAGTGGTGTAACTAGTCATTACCCGGTCCAGGTGAAAGCAAACACATTTTCAGAGACATAACTAGAACCTATTGAACCCTAGGACAGCCAGTAAAATTTCATCACCTGTAGTTTACGCCCCCAGGGAGAGCTGCTGTATTAATATCCAATTCAAACTTAAGAAACTTTATGTATAACAGCAAAGAGATGGCATTCAGGGGCAAACCAACTGCATCATGGAGGCAAATAAAAATTTCTATTGATCAAAGGGAACTTTTAACTCCCTGAATTAGGCTGACCAGACCTCACCTTTAACCAGGGACACATAGGAATATATTATATAGGCATGTTTCAGGAGCGCACCTAAGTTAAAACATCCCTGTATTATGCATTTTTCATATGTGTCCCTGGTTAAAGGTGATGTCTGGTCACCCTACCCTGAATGCTCAAGAGGTCTCCAACGCATTGCTTCACAACTGCTGAGACCTGTCAAGCATTAAAGGGTTAAAAGGCACCATTTAAACCAATGGAAATTTGGAGAATGCCTATGTGTCCCCTATGGTGCAGGTGGTTTGCTCCAGAATTGCTCCACATTTGGACCTAAATGAACAAAAGAAAAGAGTAGCAATTCCAGAGCAAGCCAACTGCACCACAGAGGTTAAATACAACTTTCTTTTGATTAAAATTGGGCAATTAACGCCTAAATGCTAGTGAGGTCTCTGATGCATTGTAAAGTATAAGCTGACCAGACCTCACCTTTAACAGGAGACACATAGGAAATATGAAGGAAGTCAGAAGCAGCCCCGCAGTGTTTATTTTTATATGTCCCCAGTTAACGGTGAGGTGAGGTCAGCTTACTCTAGCACTCAAAGGAATAAGATCTCTATTTAACACTTGAAGGACCAAGCAATGTAATGCACACCCCTCTGTCCTTAAATGAGAAACAATATATATTATCTTTTTTATGCTGAGATTCTCTCCTTAACCCTTTGAATGCCAAAGAGGAGTGCAACACATTGCTCAATGTGCTACACTTCCCTCAAGTCCTTAAGGGATTAATGTTGTTTGTACCAAGGGCGAGCTGACCTGACCTCAAGAACATAAAGGAAATATGTTTATTTCAGGGCTGCATTCAAAACAAAGCAGCCCTGCAATATGCATTTCATATGTGTCTCCAATTAAAATGTCAGGACTGATCGGTCTAGCCTAGAGGAGAGTAGTATATGGACATTTCAGGGCAATCCATTCCACTGAACCTGGTTTAAACAAACAGTAAACCCAAAAAACTGACCACGTGTACCTGAGTACTACTACAGTGCTCCAGTAGTCCAATCCTTAGCCAGCTGCATAGCAGATCCTGCACTGTCTGTTGGCTCCAGTTCCAGGTTTGATCAAAGATTGACTCTACGGGGGCTTAGAAGGACAAACTTACTGATTTCTCAAATCCCATAAACCCAGTGTGATTGTGCAGAGCTGAAATCCCCAGTCTGCTCCATTGGACTAGTTCTTCGGAGTTTGAGAAGTCAGGAAGTTTGCCCTTCCCAGATCCCATAGAGTCAGTCAAGTATCAAACCCAAAAGCAGAACCCCTTTCACCCTCTTAAGGTAGGGTGACCAGACCTCACCTTTAACCGGGGACACATATGAAAAATGCATAATATAGGAATGTTTTAACTTCGGTGCACTCCTGAAATATGCCTATTTCCTGTGTGTCTCCGGTTAAAGGTGAGGTCTGGTCAGCCTATCTTAAGGTGACCACATATCCCTTTAAATGTATGAAAACTTCAGTCTAAGATAGGCTGACCAGATCTCACTTTTAACCAGGGACACATAGGAAATAGCCATTTGTCAGTGCTTCACTCAAATCAAAGCAGTCCTGCAGTACGCATTTTTAATATGCGTCCCCGGTTAAAGGTGAGTTCTGGTCAGCCTAGTCTAGGACTGCAACCCTGATTTAACCCTTTGAAGGCCAGAGGGGGCATGCAACACATTGCAAAGGGTTAACCCTTTGACTGCATTGTGTTGCAATGTGTTCAACACCCCTATCTTGTCAACTTACTTATATTCTTCAACAGACTATGTATCAAATGCGGCTGAGTAGGTATTAACCCTTGAGCTACTGAAACATTTTAACAGTAAGCATGGACACATGGTCAATGTTTTAAGTTAGTGTAGGTTTTGGATTTACTTTTCCTTTAACTCTATGTACTAAACAAGACTTGGAGGAAACTGGGGTGATGTTACTTTATGTGGGAGGTGCTTAAGGCTTGCTTACATTAAAATAGTAATTCTCAGCTCCAGTCCTGACCACTGCCCTTAGTGCATGTCTTTTTAGCACAATTAGAAATAAAAGTAAGCCTTTACATATACTGAAAGTGAATATGTAATCTCAAGTTGCCTATACTTTTTATTACGTTTTCCATCTTTACCTACATTTTAGGCTTTCCTGTCCCTAACATGGAGCTCCCTGGATCTGTTTCCAGAGAGTTTTCTGGACAATCAACCATAAAAGCAGGAAAGTGATACAACGTAACACTAAGTTTTCAGTGTATTGTATGCTATCTTTTTTACATCGTATAATTATCCAGGCTTTCACAGACCCTGACAGAAAGTCCAAAAACAGGTGAAGGTAGAAAAATACCCTAAAGAAAAGTACATTATGATTCTTTATTTATATAGCGCCAACTTATTCTGTAGCACTGTACAACAGGGAATACACATACAGAGATATTAAATAGTACAAATAGAACATGGAAAACAAAAGGACAGCTTGCAGTCTAGAGGAACGTAGGTGAGACACAGAAGAAGCAAGTGCTATGGGGTATAAGTTCCTCCTGCCACATGAACTTGCGGTCAGTGGGTGGGAGAAAGAAGTGCTTCTGAGTGCAGTGGTCCAGGCAAGCAGTGGTTCTATTTGGGAGAAAAAACTATGTGAACAATGAGGTCGTGATGGGGTTGTAGGTGGGAGTATGATTATAGAAGGGAATGAGAGGGAGCAGAAGTTGGACAGGCTGTTGGTCTGGCCTTGCTCATAACGGTAATGGTGGTAGTTGAAAGGCTTCCCTGAAGAGGTGAGTTTTCGGGGGGCATCTGAAGATATGAAGGCTATGGGGGTATCTGATAGAACAGGCAATTTGTCTCTGCATAATACACACTTACAGAATATGAACAGTTAAAATAAAGGGTTGCTATTCCTATAAAATGTTCTATGCATTTTACATCAATTCTGTGGCATTCAAGGTTAATTCACAGAATTTAAAGATATTTCCTCTCAACACTGCATTTCTTTACCTTTATTACTTTTAACCCCTTGAATTCTAGAGAGGTCCCCAATGTTTTTCAATGCAGTGGAGACCTCCCTAGCACCCAAGGGGTTAATTAGTTATCCTTGGACTAAAATGTATCATGTCATAATACCCAGGCATTCAGCTATGTTAAATACTGATATTATGCTTTGTAATGACACCTCTGAAAAAACAAGAGGATGTGAGAAATTCAGACTTGCTAAGCTGAGATTTGATTCCAAGCACAGTCTGCCACTGAGCTGATATCAGCAACGACGTGAGAGAAAGCTATTAGATTTTATCACAAGGTGACAGCACGCTTCCCATGCCTAAATGTTTCCTGACATTTTAAGCTTAACTTCATTGCATATCATTGTTGAATATGCAGCACAACTGCTCTGATAAACAAAAGAGATTTATCTTCAATGATAGAAATCATTATACACAGGTTATGAAATATTTTCCAGATATTTCTAATTTTCTAGCTTATAAATAAGGAAAATTATTGTATTTATATTTAATTGATGAGACGTGTTGACCAATTGTTTTTCATATCAAATACAATGAAAATTAAGTTATTTTCACACGGGTGATTGGAATGTGGCAGCAGTGCACACTCACCATTCAGTTGGTCTGTCATATTTTCCCTTAGCAATCCCATTGCTTGGAGGTCTGCCATGACTGATGACCAACCCACATTGCTGTCAGATACATGACTGACTGATGTCCATGTATGTCAGCCTTTCTTTGGACGTTGCTTGTCCTATAGGCCTCAGTGTAGGTCTTCAGAACTGCAACTTGCTTGTTACTTCACTCAGCTTTTCCACAAGAAAATTTGTTGAACATCTCAACTTAGCTGCTTTAGAATGAAATAAAATGATTTTTTTTTTATTCTGCAATGGATTTTCCTGACGCTAACTAATAGCAGCTTGGGGTGTAGGGTTCGGATGCCTTATCCGTTTATTTGTTTAGAGATCTGTAGCAATTGATAGGCAGGCCCTTTGCTACTATAACCTTTCTTAGGTTAGTGCTACATTGTATCTCAAATCATATCTTAATTGACAACCTAACTGATAATATTTTCTGCTTAAAGTAACTGTTGCAGTCTTAGATCGTATTATATCTTAGTTGTCTGTGATTATTGGCAAGCCGGAAAAGCCCCGGCAGAGCTTCAGTAGTAGTATAGTCCTCACTCGGAAAGCCAGAACAGCCTCTGTATTTATTTAGAAGCATATAGGCTTTCAATTAGTAAACCGGACAAAGCTCCGGTATACTGTAGCTATTATAAACAGTGACGTTTTCATTTGACAAGTCGGACAAGCCCCGGCAGAGTGTCAGGAGTAGTACAGTTTCTCCTCGGTAAGCCGGAGAAGCCCCAGCAAGCCGGAAAAAGCCCCGGCAGGACAATCTAACCTTCAAACCCAAGTGGGCTACTTAATTTGCCTGAATCAGTATACTGATGCCAGCAACAGTAACATTCTCAAATGAAACCATTTTCTTAGAACTTAGAGATTGACTACATCATAGAGATCCATGATATACCATCTACAGGTTGTTAACACCGTAGATTAGACACGTCAGGATTTCATGAGTCTTTGAATCAACTTTATTGCAGCAAGCTGGTTTTCTAAACACCCCGGCATTATACATATACACTGCACACTTTCTAATTACTAAGAGGCAAGACGGTCATCTTTACATTCCGGCACTAATTACAAGAACATAGATGAGTGGATTTTCTGTGACAGGCTATCTGAAGCAAGCCACATAATGACCTATGGACTGCATTAGTGTTTTTGAATGTAGTATCTATGATTCTTATTTTGGCAAGCCAGAAGAGCCCCGGTAGATGGAGATTAGTATTAGGTGTTTCTAATCGAATTGGGTTTATTTTTAGCCCAGTTTTGCTTCTTAACACAGTATGTGTACAGTAGGGATTTTGAATACAGATAGTATAAACCAGTCCCGATGTCACGTTTTTTTGATGAACACTCAGACCAGATTGGTAAGGTTAAAATGACTTTATTGAGATAAAGATCACAAACGTCATTAGGCCTAAGGGGCCACACAAACAGAGCAATAATACATGCTGGTATATACAGTAATAGCAAGCCAGTAATAGAGCTGTATGTATGAAAGATGACAATCTCTGGCAACGGAGGATCTGGCTTGAACTGAACAGGCAGCAGGCAACACAGTCCGAGAACTGACCGCAGGACCTTGATGGCAGATGGTCCAGGAGGAGATGACTGGCACAACCCAGGTGCCTGGGAGGCACAGAACCCAGAGGAGCAAGGCAACAATACTGGCACAACCCAGATGCCTGGGAGGCACAGATCCCAGAGGAGCGAGGCAACACTACTGGCACAACCCAGACGCCTGGGAGGCACAGATCCCAGAGGAGCGAGGCAACACTACTGGCACAACCCAGAAGCCTGGGAGGCACAGAACCCAGAGGAGCGAGGCAACACTGACCCTGGCACCAGAAGCCAATAGACCGAGACAACTCTCCTAAGCAAGCCCTAGAACGCTAGGGATGGATCTTAAATATAGGCTACCAGTGTCCCCTACTGAGGATGGTAACAACGCAACGCTGGCTCTTGAGCCCTAGGCTACTGCAGAGTGGAATATGCACAACCCTACCTGGACAGTCCAGGCACGCAAAGGGTCAATAGGTAACGCCCTGTGATATACTGCAACTCCCAAAGGGAGTGAGCCCAGCACTGTAAGGGAGGTGGACACAGAGAGATCAGAGTAACACAGTCAGTTATATGAACAGTGTACCGGTACTTCGAGTATGCATCGAGTATGCACATCGCCAACGGCTGTAAGGAGAGTAGCTACAGCACGAATGCTTAGCTAACGGTCGACAGAGTAAAAGCGCCACGCGGCGCAACCGACTAGCGTAAAGGCAAGCCATAGCAAGTCTAGCTGGTGCAAACGGAGGCCACCAGATGGTAGGCTAGATACGGATGGCAACAGAGTGTCAATACGCTAGACACGGATGGTAACGGAATGGACTCGCAGCCAGGTATGGTCAGTAATGGAACGGGTTCACAGCCAGATATGATCAGCAACGGAGCGGGTTCTCAGCCAGATACAGTCAGTAACGGAAGCGGGTTCTCAGCCAGATACAGTCAGCAACAGAACGGGTTCTCAGCCAGAAACAGTCAGTAACGGAACCGGGTCCTCAGCCAGATACGGTCAGCAACGGAGCGGGTTCTCTGCCAGAAACAGTCAGTAACGGAAGCTGATCCTCAGCCAGATACGGTCAGCAACGGAGCGGGTTCTCTGCCAGAAACAGTCAGTAACGGAAGTGGGTCCTCAGCCAGATACGGTCAGCAACGGAGCAACAGAAGTACAGCAAACACAGGAACGTCATCAGGGAGGCCAGGTCATACATGATCAGCAATAACGGAGCAAAAGTCAGGAAATAGTACACCAAGAAAGGGCACCATAGTATAGACATGACAGAGGTTATAAAGGCTATCACTGGGTGGCGACAAGATACAGGCCAATCAGAAATGAGATATGGAAATAGAAGAATCAGAATGTCGCCTCCTGCAGCCAGGAGCACGGGCACCGTGATACCCAAGGACACATATTTACTGTGTACCCTGATTCACCACAAGGGACCCTTGATATGGTATTCACATTTACAGCTATACTTACTCCATTGCCAATCCATAATTACAGTCTCAAATATTACACTATCATACTTTTTTATTTTATTGTGATTGTTTTGCATCCATTGATTCAGCCCAGTATACAAGTTTTTGTTAAGTTTTAGACTTGGGAAGGTCCATCTTCAGGTTATCAACTTCCAGGTGAGATTTTATCTTGAGTACTAGCGCAACAGGGTTATCTCCAGTAGCACCGTGTGACTCCAATAGTGATACTGTGGAATTTCTGACAGTATGTATCTATGACAGTGTGCGTTTGGTTATTTCGCTCTGTATCTACTGAATGTAGGGTAGCTGCTGCAACAGGATGCATCACACAAGGCTATTGTCATCTACACAAATTGCCTGGTTCAGGGCTTTTTCTGTTCTTTTTGTACAGCCACCACTGACTTGAAAACATAGTGCTAATCTCACCTATGTCAATTATGATGAGGAGTGTGCATTACACTTTGAGACTGGTCCTTGCCCTGCCAACTACATGTAAATTAACACTTTACACACACCATTATTTGTGTTTGTGGTTGAAACAAAAAAAGAACCGGTATATGTTTGGTATGGTATATGGTTAATATACAATTACTTGTTTATACACACAGCCATTTTTCTTCCCTTTGTCTCATCGCACTCTACCTTTTCATCATCACCTCCTCTTTGCCTCAACGCACCCTGCTCATTTCCCCCTCCTCTTCACCTCATCACACTATACTATTCCCTGCATCACACTCTCACCTTTGCCTTACTGCACCCTCCCCTTTTCCCCTCCTCTCACACTCCTTTTCACCTCATAGAGCCCCCCTGTTCCCAGCATTGCACCCTCCCCTTTGCCTTACGCCACCCTAGCCTTTTCCCCTCATCTCACTCTCCCCCCTTCACCTCATCACACTCTCCCCTTTGCCTTATTCACTCCCATTCACCTCATCCCCTCCCCTTTGCCTAATAGTGCAGTTGATAGCACTCAATAGTGCTACTGTAGAACTCCTGCTTGACTTTTTGCCACTGCACCTAAGTGAAGGGGAAGTAAACATAACTCCTGGCCTTCTTCTTCAAAGTTAGTAGAACCTCACTGAATGCACTGGAACATGCAGGCTGAGACACACCAGATACATAACCTTCAGTGGACTGAAAGGATCCAGATGCCATGAAATGGATGGCACACAACAACTTCTTTATGCAAGATAGGACATGGTTGGTGGTTGTGATGTGGTCGATGTCATCCTTTATGATCTGAAAGAGGTGAATAATACTTTGTGAAGTCAACCTGTAACAGTGTGACCCTGGTCTGGTATATCCTTTGTGGGTGTCTCCTTCTCCTGGGTTGACCCACAGGTTCCTCTGGCACCTGTGGATATGGGATATCTGGAATAGGCAGTACAGGTGCTGGTGCTTCCCCTGCTCCCCTACCTGGAGAAGGTATTCTAGGTGCTTCTCCAGCTAGAAGATCCAGGCTTACATCTACAAACGGATGGCCACCATCATTGGTGGGCTCCATGGGCTCCCTGACCCACACAAGCCCCTGATTCTGATGCCTCTGCAACAGATGTAGTGGAAACATGGAGATAGGGGATGCAGAACACTACCTGGAAGTGAAAATTGGACTCATCAGGGCCATAGCTGACAAGGTAGACTGTTGCATGTTGTCAAACTACGGAGGATAAATGGGAGAACTGCATAGTCTTGGGAACACTGAACAGGCCAGGTAACAAAGCTAGAGCGATGTCACTGGAACAAGTAGGGGGAGAAGATAACAGATAAAAAGGAAGAGCGGATCAATGGGGGCGGGGGCTCATACAGGAGGGCTAGCTGCTGATTGGTTGTTACTTTCTTACCTGTTAAACGCGGATATGATGTTGGCCGATACAGGATACGATGTTGTTGCATCTCCCTCCCAATGCAATGTGCCTGTGTATGTATGGCTTTTTTGGTCTCTAATTTATCCCTTGTGAACCAGGAGGTGTGCAACGCATTGATTCATGTTTTGTACACTAGGGGGCTTGGGACCTGTTTCAGGGGTGTTTTCTTGGGATTTCAGAGGTTAACTTGACGGTAATTCCTTTGTTGCTGGCTCAAGGAGCCAGGAGCAAACATGCTTTCTTTTGTTCAACGATGGTTTTTAACATGCGTTGTAGATTCTATGCTAGGTTTTGCAGGCGTGTGATTACTGACAGAAAATATATTGCCCTTAACGTGTGTTAACATTCACCGCATACAGCAGAATGGATCATCAATACAGCTTTTCCATTGATCTGCATAAGCTAATTTCTATTGGGCATTGTCCTGATTTACTGCATGTTGACAGCACAAGTGATAGAGTGCTGAACTGTGACTACAAAACTCCTGTAGACACTTTTGTTTCTCGGCGGTGGTAACAGAATCGAGCAGCTGGTACTACAGCAGTGTGTTGAGAACTGGTGCAGCACACCTTTTCAAATTCCCCCAACCTCCAAAAAGCTAAACCCACAAAGCAGTGCAGAGTATGAGACAACAAAAGGAAAAGGACAGATGTCCTGATTGTCCTTCACAACCTGGACTCTGCAATGGAAAATGTTTTTTGTTTTTTTTTTGTTTTCTTTTGCTTGTTTCATTCTTAAACACATATCTCCTTAGAACTAACACTATGAAAAATAAAAAGGGAAGCAATGCACCCTAAGTTTTAAATTTTTTTGATTATGGTAGGTGGTTTTTTTATGAATAATAATTAAGCGACTTTTTTCCTTTTTTGTTAAATCTGTAGAAGAGTGTTCTGTCTGTTACAAAGGTAGGCAATGCCAAGCGTATGGCCTAAGGCCAAAATATCCAGTGATAGAACTAATATATATATTTTGACTGAGAAATTCCTTCACATATACGATATCTACATGAAATAGAAAAATAGAAAAATCTAATTTATGATAGTTTTCTGCAACCATATATTTTTTGTACAAGAAATCCATAAAAGAATCATATTTTTTTTTACTTACTTACTTACTTACTTACTGCAGTTTTTGTAATGGATTTGGATTGGTGGTAAAATTGCTGTATAAGAAGTGTCAAAATGCACCTACAATTAAAACCTGGGTTGTCTAGTTTTCAAAAACATATCCTTTTGGTGGGATATTTGAATTGCAGCACTGCTAAACTGCCCCAAATAAGACATGGCACCATTAAAAATTCCATGTCTGAAAATGGAAACCCACAGGTTCCAAATCTGGCCCAGTAGCTTAACCAAAACATGACAAACCTATGCTTGTGCATTCCATTCTCAAAAGATGTAGCTGACACTAACCAATGCATTTTTTTACATTTGCAATTATACTGTGCTTAAAATCCACAAATATATATATATATATACATATTTGTGGGAAAAATAGCTGCAGGAATAGGTTTGACTATATGAGAATTACTTATCCCGATTGATTTTAATATATTATATATTACATTTTATTTTGTTTTCCAAGTAGCCATTGAAGTCTCTTTGCTACATATCTCCTCTATTGACACTCATATATGCTTATATATTAGAGCTATCTGGT
The DNA here is from genome assembly GCA_037306005.1 of Rhinophrynus dorsalis. Lineage (NCBI taxonomy): Eukaryota > Metazoa > Chordata > Amphibia > Anura > Rhinophrynidae > Rhinophrynus > Rhinophrynus dorsalis. The sequence goes on from CM074722.1 coordinate 255,224,609, forward strand.
GAGTAGGGGGTACATATTTATTGTTTGGCTCTCAGTGCTACTCTTAGAGGGCTCTTTGCCTGTGTTTCTGTTTTTGTCCATACCCCAGCTATTCCTCCTGAATGAGATAAGGAGTGATCAGATGAAGATCAAGGGGAGAAAAGATAAGATCAGATCTATCGAGCATCCAGCAGTGATCAAGGGGTCCACTTGCCTGACTAGAGAAATTAAGAACTTTACATTTTAAAGGCACATTTCCAACTTTGATCTTGTGAGTACAAGCACATCAGATAGGGGTTAATCCTATATATGTGTTGATACAGGTGCTCCTCTCATATTTTTTTTTTGCAGCCTATGGGATCACTGGCTAACCTTTCACATGATTCTTAATGGAGGTTGCATCTTAGCCTTCATAGAATGTGAGACCCGTATGGGTTCAGATCTGCAGTGGAACACAGAAGGTGAGTGAAAGAGCAGAGGTGACAGTACAGTTGAAGGGAGCTGCTTCAATTTTGAATCATTGAGGTGGTGCCTAGGTATGAGTCTGCTTTTCCACTGCTCACATGCTGCTTACACAGACAACAGATAGCAACACGTTTAGCTTTTGGATCTTGAGTGAAGTATCTCCATATTGTGGACTTCATAGACTTTGGGGTTCCTGAGAGGCTGCTACTACTATTACTGGGGTTAGATGATGCTGAAATTGTACTACTACTAGATGACACAGATGCAGCACTTTCAAGAGCAGAAAAGGCACTCATGAAAGCTAAGGCTGTGGATGCTGATAACCGTAGAATAGAGATAACAGACAGATCAGGAAGAATCTTGGAACACGGCTGCCTGTGTCTTCCCAGTCAGTCACACTGAATTTTGGGGTATTTGAGGTCAAACTCCTTTCTCCCTCCCTGTCCCCCAGACTTCCCTAATACAGAGAACCAATTTCCTGCCTACAAGACTCCCTAAATTAAGCTTCAACACCACTTTATTAGCCTGCCTTCTCTAACTCAAAAATTGTGCTGCTTTCTCTTCCTCTCCCAAACACAAAATGGCATACTGTGAGAACCTGACACCCTTGTATATGCCTGTGGGAATAGAAGAGAAACTTGCCATGTGGTTGGGAAAAATTCTATTTCCACTTATTTCAATGTAATGAGCTAGGTGAAAAAAGTGAAAAAACGACAGTTTTCGTGAAATATTTCCTACTTGGCAAAAAGTGCCATTTTCTCCTGTTTTGTTTTTGAGGCGAAAACTTTCGCCCATCCCTAGTCACCCATGTGAAAGAGACCTAGAGTTCTCAGAAAGTTAACGGCTCCCCATTTGTACTTTTTTTTTGGGTACATCATACAATAACATAAGAATTAACAGAATTAACCCTCTGAGTGCCATTGGGGAATCCAGAACATTGCTTCACAATGTGTTGGATACTGCTCTGGAACTTAAAAAGATAAAGCATAGTATAGGAGAGGCACCGAGTTAACAATTCCAAGACAATGAATTTGAAAATTTTTAGCTTTTAGGTACACCATTTTTGTGTCATTATTATCATTATTATTATTATTATTATTATTATTATTATTATAATTTTTATTATTATATTTTCAAAGCAACTACATCCACTTCAGGCATTTCATATCCATCTATTTTCTCATTGATTAAAGGGATAGTAATGTTTCACAAAAAAAGCATCTCAGATTAATCTTCATAGTATTTGGGCCATGGAGAGTGTTATATCAATGCTGTCAGAGTTGTAGCTCAAGAGTAATTGAATGATAAAGTATCCCCCTTCCGTTCCTTTTATCTAGTGTAAGCCTCCTCCCCTCAGATGTGGAATCTGGTCACTTGACTGGACAGATCACAGCAAGGGACAATCTTCTTACTGTGAGCATAAGGAAAACCCTGACCCCATGACAGGGTTCTCAGGTTTTTCCTTATGCTAACTGAAGATTGTCCCTCTCTGAGATGCATCTGGACAGTCTTGCTGCTCTTAGGTGAGCACTGTTACATCAATTACTTTTGAACTACAACACTGACAGTACTGAAATACCACTCTCCATGGCCCAAATACTATGAAGATTAATTGGAGCTGCTTTTATTGTGAAACATTACTATCCCTTTAAGTAAGCTTCCCTAATGGGTTGAACTGGCAGACTCATATAATTGCCCTTATACTGTTGTGAGGAAGTGTGAACTAACATCAGACTAACACTGAGCTCTGTAGACACATGCAATTACAGATAGATATGCTGGAGTGCAGGGTGAAGGATGCCTTCCCAAGTAACCCAAGTCTTTCTGTTAATCAAATTAAGGGACACCTGTTCCTACAGCTATAGTTTAACCCCTTGAATGCTAGAGAGGTTTTCAAAGCAACGAGAAACAATGGAGGAGATTCATTAAGCGGTGATAAAGTGGAGATGACTTCTCCAGTTTATCACTTCTCCAAGTCCTATGTTATTCTATGGAGCCAATGCACTAAGATTTCTTCAGCTTTGGAGATCTTAACCCCTTAAGGACCAGCCGTGCGCACACGCAGTCGGCACTTAAGGACCAAGGACCATTTTTGTTTTGTATCCGGTTCTGGGCTCCCTGAACGGCGTGGAGCCTGAATTCCATGACGGTCCTGGCACATCATGGGTCGTTAACGCAAAACAACCCATGACGTGCCATGACGTCAAGGTTCATTAAGGGGTTAATAAATAGGCTCCATAGAATAACATAGGAACCGGAGAAGTGATAAACTGGAGAATTCATCTCCACTTTATCACCTCTTAGTGAATCTCCCTCAATGTGTGGGGGTCCTCTCTAGCATTCAAGGGGTTGACAAGGTACAAGGCCACACTATAAGAATAGATTATTTACATTTGCCCTAATTAGTATTTTAGAAATAGAAAGTTTCCTTTTATATGTTAGGTGATTTTCTCAATCTAAGCATAAGAGGTATACCATTCACATACTTTTTTTTTAGTTTTTCTTATAAAAACAAAGATAAAATACTTTGTAATTAAGAAGGCTTGTTGCATAATCATTATCCATGTTACGCAGCATCATCACTTACTGTCTCTGTGTGCTAATAAAGATATCACGCTCATTGCAATTACAGTCTGGCTTTAGAGTCTGCCAGCACTGCTCTGTATAAACTGACTTACAAAGCTTGGGGAAGATGATTTATTGTTTTAACAATTTTTTTTAATTAACTTTTATATTTAAATCATCTCTATGGGGTATAGAATAATAATGAAGAAAACTAGGGGTACAGGACTAGTGCTTACTGTAATGTTTTTTTCATCATTGTGAATATTAAAATAGAATGAATAATGCAAAATGTATTTAACACTGCAAACTGGAATCTTTAGGAACAACAGGCAGCAGAAGGAGGTGGGCCACTAGTGCCAGGTTCATGCCAATGTTTGGCCCTTTCAGAGCCAACAGGATATTTAAAGAAGCAGCAATGTTTCATTATAAAAACACTCAAAGGGCACTCAAAGGGTTAAAAATGTATTACAACTTAACCCTTTGTAGGCCAGAGGGTTATGAAACCCATTGCAAAGCAATGCGTCAGGTACCGCTCTGGCACTCAAAGGGTTAATATGTCATGAGGAGGCAGAGCTGTTACTATCCCTTTCATGAAGACTAGTGTAAGGCTCAAAGCTCCTCCCCCAGAGAGAAATAAAAAAAACTGCCATCTAGACAGTAGATCGATCTGTTAGAAATAAGATTCATTGGGGAAAAAACTTACAACTATTCTCTCATGTATCCCAACTATTCTCCCATATACAGTATATCAATGTTTTTGTTTAGTTTTTCCACAATAAAACTTAAATGCCCATTTAAAAGGCAATGTCATGTAGATAGTGCACCATCAGCAGACCTTGGGGGTGTTATAATGATGTGATAACTTCTCAAATTCCTTTGTTATTCTATGGAGCCAATGCACTCCGATTTCTTTGGAGATCTTAGGGCATAGGCCCTATAGTATAACACAGGAATTGGAAATGTGATATCACCGGAGAAGTTATCTCTGAGGGATCACCTCTTTATCCTGCCTTAGTGCATAACCCCAGGGGAGCAGGGAAACTTTATCTCAACATTTCCAGCACATAAAATAATGCATGAGCTTGGGTATATCAAGATGTTGGAAACCTCTTTATCCCATATATTGTATGCTTTTCATGCAGGTCCAGATTTCCCATTCGGTACAGTGGGCAGCTGTCTAGATCTCTTAATTATGAGGTGTGTGTAACTTCCACCAGTTCCAGCAGCACAAGTCCACTTGGGTCAGAGAGGGACTTCAGTACCCCTTTGAGTGCCAGAGGGATGTACAACACATTGCTGAACAATGCAATTTGGGGAGTTTTTATTTGTTTCCTATGGTGAAGTTGCTTTGGTCCAGAATTACACCACATTTCTTGGTACATCAGCCTCCCCATTATAAGCAGTATGACAGATCATACTATGGGTGTATGGCTCAGTATCTGTTCTTTCAAAATAAGAAATGAGGGTCATATTCAACAAATTAAAAAACAGCACTTCTGGAGCAAACCAACTGCACAGTAGGAGACAAATGGAAAGTTCCCAAACCTCCACTCAATTAAATGACAATTTTAAACCTTTGAACGTTAGAGAGGTCTCTGTCTAATAGCTTTGAAATGCACTGCAGAACTCAAGGGGTTTAACCCTTTGAGTGCTAGAGAGGTACGCAACACATTGCTCTACAATGCATTGCGTACCCCTCTGGCACTCAAAGGGTTAAAAAGTCCAATTTAAATCAAAGTATATTTTCATTTATCCTCTAGTGCAGTTGGTCTGGAATTGCACACCTCTTTATCTTACTAAATACAGCTCTCAGTTTACTATCCTAAGTAAAGCAAAGTGTATAACTGGAAGTAGTCTTACTACATTAGATATGAATAGATCTGTTTTGGCAGCGCTTAGACTGCTTTGGTATGGACAAAGCCGTAATATTAGAACTGTTGTACTGGATGTTGTGAATCACATTTGCAATAGCAATTATTTTATAAAGTAGAAACGGAGAGGAAAGAATTAATGTTATTGTAATGGGGGTAAAGAATGTGGGGGCATGAATGTTGCAATGAAAAAAAATTCAAATAGATACATTTCTGGAATTCTTCCCAATTCATTTTATCTATGGCATCTGTGAGATGTGCAAAATCCCACCACTTTGGCAAAGAAAGTACATTAGACAGCTTGAAAGTTGTTTTTGTATAAAAGCATGCCACTAGTAACGTGGTCACACTGTGATGTGTGACTCGCTAAAGCTTATCATATGCCAAATGTACTGCATCAACTGCTATTATACATATATACTAGTGTAAAAGCCCGTGTACACAGGCCGAGGTCCAGGTAATGCTGACCCTTTGAGTGCCAGAGGGGTATGCAAAGCATTGCTTTACAATGTGTTGCGTACCCCTCTGGCACTCAAAGGGTTAAGCGGCCGCTACCTCCCTGCACCACGCGATACAGTCTTGCATCGCCACACTCACACGATGCAATCATGTGCAGTAGAGACTGCCCGAACGCGTGCAGTCTCTACTGCGCATGGCAGGTTCTGACAACAGGATATATATAAATATATATTATAATTTGCTAAGGATGTTTGTCAGAAGCAGTCAGCTCAGTAGAGATGGCTGCGTGCTCTGCAGTCATGCGCAGACCAAGGGGACTCTTATGCAATGCAATTAACCATGTAGGGTCTTATGTTCAAAAGAGGAATTGTGGAGCAAAACAACTGCACAATAGGGGAGAAATAAAAATTCCCCCTGATTTAAATGGGTCTTTTAACCCCTTGAATACTAATGAGGTTTCCAGTACATTGGTCTTTAATGTGTTGGAGGCCTCCATAACTTTCAGTAGGTTAAAAGCACCATTTAAATCAAGCTGAATTTTTTTCTCCCCTCTTTTAAAAGTAAGACCCATAACCTTTTGATTGCCAGAGAGGTAGCCAATGCATTGCAGCATTAATGGAGAGCTAACATACACGCGCGTGCGCGCACACACTTATGTTACTCTGGCCTGAAAATTCTAATGGCTCCTACTAATGTTGTGCTTTTATTCATGAGATGACCCCCAGGATGAAGGGAGACAAGACAGCTGCTGGTATTTTGTGTGTTTCTTCAAAAGAAAAGTGGAGGAGTTCGGGGGCAAACCATTTGCACTAAAGGGGAGAACTAAAAATGCCCATTGATTTAAATGAGGATGTTAACTCCTAGACCTCTCTAGCATGTAAGGGGTTAAAATCTCCATTTAAATCAATGGTATTTTTTAGAATTTTTAGTGCAAATGGTTTGTCCCAAAACTCCTCCACTTTTCTTCTGAAAATACAGCCCAATTAATATGGGTGGTAGGCGGAGCTTGGGGTACTGCACCCCTGATAACAACTGTCTCATCCACTGCTATGGACACGGCTCCCAGAACTGAACAAGAACGCACAGGCAAAATTCGTAAGGGCCTTTAGGATTTTCTGGACATGGAAAGTATGTGAGGAGTTATCATTAGGAAGAGTTCATTTTCCATTCCTTTCTGCAACCTAAGTAAATACATGTGGTATTGTTTAAAGGGACAGTAATGTCCCATAAAAACGTATTCTCGTTTTATGGAGGTTAAAAAAAAAAATGATGTGGCACAAATCCTATCTTTCAAACCCAAACCTTTATAGTTTGAGAGATATTCAGATGTAAAGTTTCCCTTTCCAGTCAGCCGACTTGAGGAGGCTCTTCAGCAGAGCCGAAATCTCATTATTTAAAAAGAACTACTTAATTGGAACAGTCTACAAAGTGTGCTTGCAAACAAGGAACATTTTGTAGACTTTTCCAATGTAGTAATTAATTTTAAATAATGCGATTTCGGCTCTGCTGCAGAGCTGCCAGCTGGTCCCCGGACCAGGATCTCCTGCTGTCAGCACAGCACTGACGTCAGGAGAAGGGAAGGGGGGGGGACTTTACATGCGAATATCTCTCAAACCTTAAAGGTTTAAGAGATAGGATTTGTGCAACGTAGTTTATTTTTTTAACCTCTATAAAACAAGAATAATTTTTTATGGTACATTAGTGTCCCTTTAAGACTAATATTAACCCCTTAGCTGCTATAGACATCTCAACTCATTGGTTTACATACACTGGGCCTTACGTATCATAGCAAAGAATCTGGGTCAGACCAAATGAACTATAGGGGACAAATAAAATGTCCCTAAATCCCCATTTCAATGGAAATTTTAACCTACTATCATAGAGGTGAGCAACACATTGCTCCTCAATGCACTACACACCTCTTTAGCGCTCAAAGGGTTAAATACTATTGATGTCTCTAACGCACTGCGAAACAATACTTTTGACCTTCCTCTCATTCAAGAGGTTAGCATTGCAATTTAAATAAAATGGAATTTATATTTCTCCTCTACTGTGTTGTCCATATGCCTCAGAATTGCTCTACTTTGGGTTTCGACCTAAGGTTCAGCCTACCTGTACTGTATGGAACAAATAACACTCCTCCAAAATCTCCACTGACACCTAACATTCACAGGGTTAAATGTCCTCTTGAACTCAAAAGGACATTGGGTTTTTCTATCGTGTAGTTGGTTTGTCTCAGAAGTGATACTCTTTTCTTTCTGTATATGGCTTTATATGTATTAAACTAAGAATGCCTGTCAGAATTCGTAACATACGTTACAAACTTGAAATAAGAAATTAGAGATGGAAGAGGTGATTACAAACCCCTGGGTGTGGGAACAAGTAAAGGAACTGTTATGTCTAAAATGTGAATGTAGTATATGTGGTAAAAATATGTTTGACTATGTACCGTACTTCTGAGAAGTCTGCATTTGGGTGGAAAACACTGACTTACCACAATGCCACAAAATTAGTACACAGCATTTCTTTCACTACAGCCAGGGATTGTGGGTAATGACATGCAAATAAGAGTTCACAGAGGAGGCTTTGTGTCATTGGTTGACATGAGTTATTTTAGTACCTGTTGTGTAACATAACCATACTCAGCTTAGTAGGCAAATCTAACAAGAAGTCCAACTTTAGTCTAAAAGTTATATGAATATGAAAGTGAGATGGAATAGGAGACATGAGGTACAAATTAATAGAACAATAAAAAGTGACATACCTCCTGTCCTATTACATCTCCCTAATTTTACAGGGCTGTATTCACAAAATAAAAGAAATTCTGGGACAAAACAACTGCACTATTGGGGTGAAATAAAAAATCCAATTTATAAAAATGGGGCTTTGCAATGTGTTACGTACCCCTCTGCCAATGGGAGGGTTAACCTGAATTCTAGAGATGTTACTCTTACAGTGTAATGCTTTGTAGACCTTTCTAACCTTCAAGGGGCTAAAAGTCCCATTTAAATTTATGGAAATTTTCATTTCTCTCCTATGGAGCAGTTGATTTGCCCCAGAATTGCTCCTCTTTTATTTTGTGCAAAAGGCCCTGTATACGTTAAAGGAACAGTTACCCTTTATTATGGCTTCACATATTTGCAAGCACATAATATGCACTTGTAACTTGCCTATACTTTTTATTAAGTTTTTATCTTCACCTATTTTTAAGCTGTTATTACCATGACCAGTGGAGTTACAATAGGGGTCGCACCTGCAACCAGCGTCCCTGCCACCCGGTGCCATGGACCTCTTGCTGCTGAGCTCTCCTTCATGGGCACTCTAGTAATGCAGAGCTCTAGGAGAAGACATCATCATCCAGCACTGTGCATTACTGATGAGAGGACCGTGTGGGAGCTCCAGGTCTTGATAGAGGTCTGTTCCGAAGGAGGCATAGACCTCTACTGCCACACCACTGGACCACCAGGGAGGTAGGAAATGGACACTGGGGGCAAAGTGAAGAGGTGGAGAGTTGGGGGCAATGTGAAGAGGAAGACATTGGGGGCAATGTGGAGAATTGGGGGCAATATGGAGAAGTGGATATTGGGGGCAATGTGGAGAGTTGGGGGCAATGTGGAGAGAAGGACATTAGGGGCAATGTGGAGAGTTGGGAGCAATGTGGAGAGGTGGACATTGCGGGCAATGTGGAGATGCCAATGGGGGCAATGTGGTCGGGGGGCCCATGGCAATTTTTGCACCAGGGCCCGGTGACTTCTAGTTATGCCTCTGATCTGTTTACAGAGAGTTTACTGTTAGGGAACATGAAAGCAGTTCTTGAGATACAACATAAAATAGAAGCAATGTAAAAACCATGGTAAATAGAGCATTTATTGCCATAGAGGGCGTCACTGACTGACTGTCAGGGACATAAAAGAGTAAAGAATAAATGATAATAAAAAAAAACCTGAATAGGATAATCCATTTGACAGTAACTGTTATGAACTTGCAGGATACAAAAAGTCAGAATAACAGGTTATTATTCATTTAAGGCATCAGACACATTGCAAGACATCTGCCGTCACTTGTGAACCAGGGGCTCTTTTGGTTGGGGGGGGGCCCGGACTGGAAGAGGCCATTTGACCATACAGAAGCATGGGCCGAACCACAAAATGGATAAGGGTGTCGGCCGGACTCCAAGGTGGCACCAGGTCTGAGACTCCATTACATATTGGGTGTGGGGCAGTGGCTACCTGGGACAGCATCTAGAGACTGGGAGTCAAATGTCCTATTGCCTCACCCATTGTGTGCTGTGTTATTGTTTATATGCAAAGTAGGTTTCCTGGAGTTATGCGCTTTCATTTGTTGCTTTGTGAAACCGATTGTATTTTGTAAGTAAAACGTAATTACCTTAGCAGACCTGATAGAAGCACTGTGTGTTTGTATTCTATTGTGTATTACCGTAATTATGTCTCCAACATATATATTTATTTATATATATAAACCCTGTGTGTGTGTGTGTCCAAATAAAAGAGCTTCTGTTTTTACCTCAAGCATCACGTGTAGGTTGATGTTCTTGGGGAAAAGGTGTTAGCAGACCAAATCTTCGAGATTGGGCTGACATTGGTGGTTTGGCCACTGGAAAGAAGCTGTACGGACGGAGGTGCCCGGTAGGGGCACAGGGGATCCATCACAACATCTCTATTATTTAGAGGATTAGAACCTTGGATTCTAGAGGTGTATCCAAGAGGTTAAAGATAGAACCATTAAGGCTCCACCTCCTTTTTTCTGTGACTGGACAAAGTAGCCCCTAAATAGCTCAGATGTCTGCACAGTTCTACTTCATGTGCTCCTAGGGCCATATGTTCAAAGAAGTAGCGAAATAGCTTTTGTCGTCTGTAACGACTTTTCAAAGTACAGTGTCGATGGGCTCATTAATATTTTCAGAGAGTGTTGGTTGTGATCGGAAATATGTCATAGGTCCTGACTGGAATTGTCATATGTAAAGACAAAAATGTCATTCTTGCTTACAATTAATTATATTTGTCTTTCATAAGACATATTTTTGTCATTATCCCTTTGAACATACAGCCCCTAGAGATGTCGCACACAGCAGCCTTAACTCTTTCAATGCGTTGGATACCTCTCTGGGACTGAAAGGATTAAAGACAAGGGATTCATTCCTCATGTGGGCACCAATAATAAATGAATGTATGTTTGTATGTATATCTCTATGTAACATCTATCTGCACTGGAAGGATGGCATGCTACATAATTATGTGACAAGATAAACACTGAACAGTAGCTAGAAGATTTGCACATCTCCATCTTAATCCAGTGCTGCATAAATCACACATTTTATTTTATTTGAATTCATTACTAATGATTTCTAGGAATTAGAGTCCATTTTACACCTACTCTTTTTGATACTGCTCTAGGACAGAAACTAGGAAAGAGAAAAGAGGATTTTAGTCTTACCTGTTAAATCCTTTTCTCTTAGTCCATATAGGTTACTGGTAACTTTGGGTAGGCGATCAGCCCCTTTAAGTAGGCAGGAACAATTCTGAGATGTGACTGCTGGGTGGAGCCTACCTCCTCTCCTTAGCTTGCAGCTAGCCAATCCCCTTCCAGTAAGATATGAAAACTGACAATTGACTAGGTAGTAAGAAGGTAAACGAAGACTCCTGTGAGCATGAACCCGAAAGGACCCCCACGTTCTGCCACAGGAGAGCCAAGCATAGTCCCTTGACAGGGTGGGAGACCAGTAACCTATATGGACTAAGAGAAAAGGCTTTAACAGGTAAGACTAAAATCCTCTTTTCTTTGTCATCCAATACAGGTTACTGGTAACTTTGGGATGTCCAACCATTAAGTTTCCCAGGGTGGGAAGAAAGTCAAGGACCAAGTGAAGTCCCCCAAAGTCACCAGAGCACCAATGAACCAACAGTTCATGAATAGCTCAACAATAACCGCAATGTGTCAACGAACACCAAATAAGGGTAAAAACAGACCCCAGGAACTGTTACACGGCACACTGAACTAGAGCTAACAGGGCTCAAAAGTGAAAGAGTACTGAAGAGATGACGGAGATCCTAGACAGGCAAGGCTGCCTCCCGGATCTTCCTCCCGCAACTGGCATCAGCCAATGCCAGCACATCCAAACAATAGTGTTGGAAAAGGTATGCACAGACAACCAAGTGGCCGCCTTGCACAACTAATCAGCAGAGGCCTGATTTTTGTAGGCCCAAGATGCACCTATAGACCTCATAAAATGAGACATGACCTGAAAGGTAACATGCTTTTTCCTAAGTTCGTAAGCCTTATGAATCGTAGACTTGATCCAAGAAGCAATGGTTACCTTGGAAGCAGGCTTCCCTGCCCTGGGACCCTCAGGAATGACAAAAAGAGTGTTAGACTGCCTCAATGGCTCAGTGCAATGCACATAGAACTTGAGACAACACACAACATCCAACAGCTGAAGATCCTTCTCTTTGTCAGAAGTAGGGTTAGGGCAGAAAGAAGGAACCACAATCTCCTGATTAATGTGGAACTTAGACACCACCTTGGGGAGAAACTCCTGCAAAGTGCAAAGCACCACCCTGTCCTTGTGAAACACCAAAAAGGGTGGCCTACAAGAGAGGGCATGCAGCTCTGCAACACGCGAACAGATACAATCGCCAGGAGAAAAGTCATCTTCCACGTTAGCAGACGGAGAGGAATAGTGGCCAGTGACTCAAAGGGAGGGCACTGAAGGATGCCCAAAACCAAGTTAAGGTCCCACTGAGGAGTGGGAGTCTTGAACACAGGATGGGTATGAGCAATGCCTTGGAAGAAAACCTTGACATCAGGAAGAATAGCAAGGCGCCTCTGAAAGAAAACAGAGAGAGCAGAAGTCTGAACCTTAAGAGTACTCAGACTGAGACCCTTATCCACATCATCCCAGAGGAAGGAAAGGACTGTAGGAAGATCAAAATCCTGAGACAGGTCCCTATCAACACAGAAAGATTGAAAGGTAGACCAAACTTGATGGTAGGCCTTAGAGGAAATCAGCTTACAGGTACTAAGCATAGTAGCCAATACCCCAGAAGAAAATCCCTTCTTCAAAATTGAGGATTCAGTCTCCATATCGTCAAACCGAGATGATGAACATCCTCCTTCCACAGGTAATCCTGTAGAAGAAGATCCAGACAGGAGGGAAGCTGAAGAGGTTCCGCCACTGAGAGGTCCAGAAGATCCAGAAACCAAGCCTGCCGAGGCCAGAATGCAGCAATCAGAATGACTGGGCAGCACTCCAGACGCAGTTTCCGTATCACCCTGTGCAACAGGGGAATGGGAGGAAATAGGTATGTCAGAGAGAAATTCCACTGGATCGACAAGGCATCCACTGCTAGAGCCAGAGGTTCCGCCTAGCGAGCGCAGGACATTGGAACCTTCCTGTTGTCTTGTAACCATCAGGTCGATGCATGGAAGACCCCACCGCTGAACAATGAGGTTGAACACCTATTGATGCAGTTCCCACTCTCTGCTGTCCACTGTGTGTCGACTGAGGAAGTCTGCCAGAACGTTGTCTACGCCAGGAATATGAACTGCGGAAATGGTAGGGACATGCTCCTCTGCCCAGGACAGAATAGGCTTGACCTCTAGCCAAGCTGCAAGACTTCTTGTGCCACCTTGCTTGTTGATGTAGGCTACCAATGTGGTGTTGTCCAACTGTACCCTGACCGGGCAATCCTCCAGCTGACATGTCCAGTGTTGCAGGGTATGAAATATCACCCGAAGCTCCAGGACATGGATGGGAAGGAGAGATTCCTCCTGGGACCATCGGCCCTGAGCATTTAAGCGCCCCAGGACCGCTCCCCATCCAGAGAGGCTGGTATCTGTTGTCACTGTTGTCCAGAATGGCACCAGTAAGGGCCTGTCTTTCAGGAGATTGTTCAGGTTGAGCCACCACTAGAGGCTCAGCTCCACTTGAAGAGAGAGATAGGGACCTCTCCAGGAGATCTGGTTGACCCCTGCATGCCAAGATTAGAAATCTCTGAAGTTCCCTGGTATGAGCCATGGCAAACGGAACCACTTCTATGGTGGAAATGAACTTCCCCACCAGGGATAACAATTTCTTGGCTGGAACCGGATCCTGAGACAGCTTGGACCTTCAGTGCTATCTGATGAGCCACTTCGTCCATGAGAAACACCATCCCTCTCTGGGTGTTGAAAAATGAGGCCCAGAAACACCATCCTCTGTGAAGGAACAAGGTCCAACTTGTCCAGACTGATGATCCACCCGTGACGGGACGGAGCATGAATGCAATCCTCCACCTGCTGATGAAGGAGTTCCAGAGAAGATGCCTTCAGAAGGAGGTCATCCATATATTGGGTAACACTGATGTCGTCCCCATGGAGGACGGAAATCAATGCTCCCAGGACTCTGTTGAAGACTTGACAAGCCATGGCCAGGCCAAAGGGGAGGATTGAAAACTGGAAATGCCCTCGGTCGCAGACAAATCGAAGATATTGCAGGCTCTCTAGATGAATGGTGATGTGCAAATAAGCATCCTGAAGATCCAGCAAGGCCAGAAATTCCCCAGGGAAAATGGCAGCAATTACCATGTGTAGTGACTCCTGGAGATACTGGGACCTGACCACAAAGGAGTTGAGATCCTTCAAATCCAAAATGGGACGGCAAGCGTCATCCTTCTTGGAAACCACAAAGAGGTGGGAGTAGAACCCTAACCCCCATTCCTGAGGAGGAACAGGTTCCAAGACCGCCTTGTCAAGAAGGGCCTGAATGGCTCCCTTGAAAAGGCGGCACTTTTCTGCTCCCAGAAGAGAGCGAGAAGAGAAGGTTCGAGAAGGAGGAAGGGAGGTGAAGGGGATCCTGTACCCCGTAGCCACCACCTGGAAAACCCATGGGTCCACCACAGAGGCCATCCAAGCAGAAAGGTAGTGGCGTAAGCAGCCACCTACCTGCGGGTGGGGACCCAGATTCGGAGAGTCATGCAGAAGAAGGTTTGGAAGCCTTGGGCTTAGCGGAAGACTTGTACCTCCATTGCTGCTAAGGGTTGGATGAGGAGCTCGGAACCTGAGGCACCGCCTAGGTTGCCTGGTGCGAGTCAGCCTGAAAGGGACAAAAAAGCCAATTCCTTTAGACAGGTGCCTTCTTCCTCTGCACCACTGGCAGGTGAGTACTCTTCCCTCCAGTGGCTTCACTGATCAGATCCTTGAGATCAGGCCCAAACAGTGAGGTGCCCTGAAACGGCAAGGAAAGGAGAGCTCTCTTGGAGGCCGTGTCAGCAGACCAGATCTTGAGCCAAAGAGCACGTCTGGCTACCACAAACATAGCTGATGCCCTGGCTACCATACGCACAGCGTAAAAACAGGGCAGCAGAAAAATAATGCTGAGCTTCAGAGATGTTGGCAAAAAGCCGTAACATGTCAACAGTAGGAGCCCCCTGACAGACAGCTGAAGAGAGCTGTTCAATCCAAACAGCCACAGCTCTATTCACCCACGCTGCAGCAAAAGCGGGGAGCAGAGCAGAACCAGCTGTTGAAAAAAAGCCTTAAGAGCAATCTCAAGATTCTAGTCAGTCCAGTCTTTCACAGCAGATGCTGGACTTAGAAAGCCTGGAGGCAGGGGCATCCACTTTGGGAGGATGAACCCACTGAGCTAGGGCCACTTCAGAGAACAGAAAAAGCTTAGCAAACTTCCTAGAGACAGATGGTTTCCTGTCTGGAAACTTGCACTCCTCAGACACCAAGCGGTCATGGGTGGGGTTAGGTGTAAAGCAAGTATGGGGCCTAACAGGCTTCTGGAACACATCAGAGGGATCAGCAGAAACCTCCTGCACCAAGGGAATGTTCAGGGTGTTCAACACAGCCCTGATCAGGCCCTCAGCCGAGGGGACAGGATCAGCCTCAAAGGGATTCCCAAAAAACTGAGAGAACGGGACAGCAGAGTAGTCTTCATCATCAGAATCCACCAATAATTCCTCCTCAGAGGAATCAGAGACATCAGGTACACCCAGTGGTTTAGGCAGGGAAGATCTGATAGGGGTGGGGGCCTGCCACGAGTGGAAGACCCCCTGCAAGGTGGATGGAAGGAGTAGTAAGGAGGACCGGAGGTCCCTGGTAGTAGCCTTAAACTTTTGCATACAAACTGGCTCTAGTGCATGGCTGGAGGTCCCTGCAGGGAATTAAGGGGCAGCAGCGCATACTGGGCAAACATGACCTGAGTATGCTCTAGGTAACCCTGAGTGACATGAGGAGCAATGAGCAATGGGGGACACAGACGCTCCAGTATCCTTAGTCTTAGGCCTAGCCCCAAGGTCTAACGGAATAGACATTCTCACAGAGTCAAACGGTCAAAGTATCAGAAACACCCACAAAATAGTGTGTATGATAAATAAAATCACCCCAGAAATGCTAAATTAGACTTATCCGGTAGGCGAAGGGTTAAACTGCTAAGGAGAGTCCAAGAAAGTTAACAAGGTCAATACCAAAACCACTCAAAAGCCCACTGTAACAAGTCAGCAGACCCAATAAACACTGGTCCCAGTAGGGAAAGTGCTCACAACTCCCCAAAAGATGCTAACCAGCAGCAAAAGGGTTAAGTTACCACAGAAACTTGCTCCAAACACCCCACAGACATACAGTTAACCCCAATGAGTGCATGAGTATGTAATAGGAACTCCAAATGAGACCCCTGTGCAGAGGGGAAGCATGGGACATGTGGACCTCAGCACTCAAAGGGTGCTCACCTTTTTAGCAGGTCTTCTGTCTTCCGATTACCATATATCAAGAAGACGCCTCAGTGGGCAACTCCTGGGGAAAGAACTTGCAGCCAAGATTTTCCCCCCAGGGCTTAGGTCTACAAAAGCCCCTGGTAAACTGAGCTATACACATTTGGGTGATGGGAATTGTCAGTGATGGTAATCCTCCTAATGGTGGTATCCCATATCTAACAGAAAATAATAAAAAACTAAAACTATAGCAGAACTGTTCTCTTGCCTTGTGTCTTGGCCAAGGAACAAATCTTACTGGAAGGGGATTGTCTAGCTGCAAGCTAAGGAGAGGAGGTAGGCTCCACCCAGCAGTCACTTCTCAAAATTGTTCCTGCCTAATTAAAGTTGCTGATCACCTACCCAAAGTTACCAGTAACCAGTACTATATGTATTCATATGGCACCAGCTATACTGCAGGACTCATATTGTGAAACAGGTGTTTCAATTTTAATTTTACTTGCCATTTTGACCCCTCACAATGCCAAAAAGCCATCACATAATGTCCAAAAATGCAAAAAAGTAGATTTACATAACACTGAATAAGGTAAACTGCTTGAAACGGTTACTCGTTCTTTTCTCTCTGTCTGTCTCTCTCTCGATCTTTCTTTCTCTCTCCCACCTTTACCCGAATATTCCAAGATTATTTTTTGCAATTTGTTACAAGACCGCTTTTTTTTTTTTTTTTTTTTTTTTTTTTTTAAGTATCCACTGAATCGATCTGCAAACTGAATTGTTTGAGTTTTGCTCATTTCAGAAGGAAAAATATTTTTGTTGCACAATATTTATTTCCGGAAACTAAGTGCACCATAGTCTAATATGTTTACTGTTAATTTCCAGATCATTGGACTCTGAGGCTACGTGTACATTGGTGGCATCAGTGCAGAGCTGATATCTGGACATAGCATGGTCACCCAATCAGATTCTTCACATGGGGCAGAGTGCCAGAAGTTTTAACAAGCTTGATCTGCACAATTCTCAGTGGCGGACTTGCACAGATCAATCACAGGCGCTATATTGGGCGTTAACCCTTTGAGTGCCAGATGCGTTGCGTACCCCTCTGACATTCAGAAGATTAAATGCTCATCATAACCTCTACTTACTGGTTGACCCATGAGGAAGTCAGTTAGTCATACATGGTGACATCAACATGGGCCAGCCATTAGTCACAACCATCCATTTCCGTTCCATTAAAATCACCAATGTAAACAATCCCCAAGGCCACTTGTCTGGCAATTTAATCCAGAGGGGAGTGTGCAGCGCATTGCATCACAATGCACTGGGCACCCCTCTGGTGCTTAAAAAGTTAATATTGCTCTGCTCACTCCATACTCCCCCTCCTGCTCAATTCTAGACCTGCTCTGCCCACGCCCATACCAACCAATCCTACTCTCCAATTCTATGCCACTTGTTCTATACCATACCCATCTACTGACAAAACATGGCAATGTATAATATGACACCAAGTCAAAACCTTGAGAATTCCTAACATTTCAGGCAGGATATCTTAATAATACCCCATTTACAATACTTCTAAATATTTTTTCATGAGCTGCTACCATGTAAACAAATGCCAATAATATCCCCATATATTCTCTACTTATCTGTTATGGCAGTTTCATAATTATTATTTTACTTAAAAAGAAATATATAACAACTTTTAGTAGACTTCCTAATTGTACTGTAATATTTTCAGTTTTGTATTTGCAGTTTTCAAAATCGAAATTAAATTACCTTTTCCCTATCGGTCCTTTAAACTTTGGATCAAATTTTCTTGGTTCACCTGGAAAGTAGAGAAAAGGAAAATAAGCTGACGTGGGGGAATCATTTATCTTCATTTTGATGAACAATCATGTCTGTTCCTATGGAGTACTGCCAAACTAAGCAATTTTGTGCACCGTGTCTCCTTGCCTTGGGAAGCTTATAATCAAACTTTAATGCCTAAGTCACTAAACAGTAAAGAGACTTGCTTAACCAGAGATCTTAGGGGTGGATGTCAGTTAACCCACTGAGTGCTAGAGAGGTGTCCAATGCATACCTCTCAAAGAGTTAAGGGCTAGATGGAGGAGTTTGGCATGCTGGCACACGTGACTGGTGACGTCTAGAGGCACCCCGAATGGGGGTCTGAGAGAAATCTCTACAGTCTTGGAGAGGTCAATTTCAGACCCCGTTAATGCTAACAGCACTCCCGCAGGAGCACTGTAAGCACAAAATATGTGACATGCCAGGACCATCACCAGTCCTTTAGACAAATTTACCTTAAGGGGTTAAGGCCCAAGCAGAAGATATGATATTAAATAAAACACACAGATTTACATATTGATTCCCACTGATAAAGTTATAGAAACGTAACTGTATTGTAACATTAAACTAAGCCCTGTTTCCATATTTTTGTAAATGGAAACCAATATGTAAAAGTGTGTATTTTATTCATATTTCGCCCTCTTTCAAGTAATCTTGCTCATTGATAACCCCCACTTCAAGAGAAGAGAATTTTCTTATTTATCACCTTTGTGATGCATTGGAGAAGTCACTAATGTGCATGTGGTTATCAGTGAGCATGCCTGGGAACTCTCCAGATCTCACTAGAAGACTCCGATTTTTGCACTGAATGACCAGGTCTCTGGGGACAGAGGCTGATTTTCCCATGGTGGGGAGTTTCTTACGAAATTCTGCCAACTTCTCCTCCTTTCCACCCTGTTCTTCCTACTTCCCTCCCACTTCTCCTCCTTCCCCACCATGTTTTGCCCATTTCTCACCCACTTTATGACACATTCTGTTAAGCCCCATCCCAACCCACCATTATGCCCCACCTCTTTGTAACATGAATCCTATCATTTATATCCCCCTCAGTGGCACCACATGAGCCCCCTACAGGGACTCTAGAAGAAAAAGTCCCCAGGTATGTCAATGAATAACTGTCATCATCATAGTAAAATATGAATAGAATACAGTGACGTTTATGTACTAAGTGGAACTGCATCAATTCCGGGGTAACAGGCTGTACCAAATAAAACTCCCCACTAATTTAAATGGGGCTTTTAACCCCCTGAATGCTACAGAGGTCTCCAGTGGTCCTTAAAGGATTATTAATATAGATCTGGCAACTCAGTGGTACTGCTAGTGTGAATGGACAAAAATAATAATGGGAGTTGTAGTCCAACAACGGTGGAATTGCCACTGTCACCCATCCCTGACCTTTTTTCATATGAAAACAAACATTTCAAGTAGTTTCAGTAAATATTTGCTGTTAACCTTTTGAGTGCCAGAGAGGTATCCAAAACATTGTATTGCATTGTGTGGACATCTTTCTGGCACGCAGAGAGTTAACGTTTAACAGTCTCGATCATCAATATTAGAAATAAAATGTTATGACAAACAACAAGGCAAGTGAGTAGTGAATTCCCTTTCTACATCGTTCCCCCACCTACAACCTCATCAGGAGCTCATTGCTCGTACAGAGCCTTTTCCTTCTGAACAGACCTGCTACATGTCTGGAACACTGCACTGCAAAGCATGTATATCTCTCATCCACTGACCTGCAGTTCAGGTAGCAGGAGGCACTTACACCCCATAGAACTTACACCTTCTATGTCCCACCAACCTTCCTCTACTGTGACAGCTCTGTGGGACTTGGATCATTTTGTTTTCTGTGCTCTGTCTGTAGTTATGCATCTCTGTATGTCTATACCCTATCGTACAGCTTTGTTGGTGCTTTACAAATAAAGGATAATAAAAATAATAATAGTAACAGTAATAAAAAAATAGTACTCACAAACTATTAACCCCTTAATGATCCTGTGACGTGCCAGGACCATCACTGTTTTTTTCCCTGAAGGCACAGTGACTGTCCTGGCACCCCACATACTTTTTACTTACATTGCTCCTGCGGGAGAGCTGAAAGTAAAAACGGGTCTGAAACTGACCTGTCCAAGACAGGAGTGGTCTCTCTCAGACCCCTGTTTGCCACACTGGCACGTGTGGCATTCAAAGTGTTAAACTTTGCATTTAAATCAATTGGAATTTGCTCTCTGTGATGAAGTTAGCTTGCCCCAGAACTGCACTGCTCCACTTACATATGGCCCACTGGAGTTATTCTGGAGTAAACCAGCTGCACCATAAGGGACAAATAAACATTCCTAAATCCCCATGCACTTGAATAGAGATTTTTAACCCACTGAATGCCAGAGAGGTCTCTAATGCACTGGTTTGCAATGCAATATAAAAATCTCTAGCATTCAAGGGGCTGAAAGCCCAATTTAATTTAACATGATTTTTTTTTTAATTGTTGTTATTGGTACAGTAGAGAACAAAGAATAGTATAAAATACAAGAAGTTAACATTGTACAGACATGCATATACAGAAATGCACTCATAAGCGATCAACTTGAGAGACATGCAGTTGGTTGGTATTTAGAGGAAAACATCAGATTTTCACATATATTGGGCAAGATATAATTTTTAGTCAAAATGGCTAGTTTAACAATAGCGAAACAAGTATATAAGAAGGGTCTCATTGTGATGAAGTGATTGTCCAGTGTTAAGGTTGTGAGGATCCCATGGAGCATTGAATGGTCCCAGACCACAACCAGTTCAGTGTATAAGTGCTGGAAGAAGAGAATGCCAATTAGCATAGTCGGTAAACTCAAGCCAAAGGTGGGTTTTGGCCTGTTCCTATAACTTGTAAATATATTGACCTAACGGGTAGATGATGTCAAAGAATGATGGTGGTACCAGGTGCCCCAGGTGTCCTTAGAAGTAGCGAGATTATTTGTGAAAATAGCTTGACATCTTTCCATAGAGAGAAGTAGTTCAATTATGGAGAACCACTATGTCAAAGTAGGGTGATTAGGTTTTTTCCAACGTAATGGAATAAGTGATTTCGCTGCATTTAAAAGGAGAGGTAAGCATTTCCAGTATTTACACATAAGTGTAGGTGTCGACATTGTGTGTGAATAAACAAAGGAGATCTATTGGTAGCCTTAAATCAAAGTTGAATTGATATGGTGCGTAATTTGGGTCCAATATATAGAAACATAGAAACATAGAATTTGACGGCAGATAAGAACCATTTGGCCCATCTAGTCTGCCCAATTTCCTACTGTGTAAAAAACACACAACCTCAAACCTTTTTTGGTCCTTGGTCTTTTCTTATGTTAAGGACCGCCTTATGCCTATCCCATGCATGCTTAAATTCTGTCACTGTATTGACATCTACCACTTCTGCTGGTAGGCTATTCCACTTATCTACTACCCTCTCAGTGAAGTAAAACTTTCTTACATTATATTTAAACCTGTGTCCCTCTAGTTTTAGACTATGGCCTCTTGTCCTAACATTTTTACTCTTTTGAAATATACTTCCATCCTGTACTTTGTTGAATCCCTTCATGTATTTGAATGTTTCTATCATATCCCCTCTCTCTCTTCTCTCCTCCAAGCTATACATATTCAGATCCTTTAGTCTATCCTGATATTTCTTTTCCTGTAGACCAGTCACCATTTTAGTAGCCCTTCTTTGAATTAAGATCACCAAATATGTGCTAGGAATCCAGTGTGATTGTAACCTCACCAACAAAGTGAGAAAGAGGTGGGAGAGAAATAAGAGAGACGTAAAGGTGTCACGTACCAGCATGCAATTATCTTATAATTCATTTCTCTGGTGCGAGTGTCCCTAGCTGTTTTAAAGTTATGCAAAATAGTGAAACACTGAGCTGAGTTTAAGGAAAGTGATCATTCTTTTTCTCCGACGGCAACGAAATATGGTTTTGTAAAGGAACCTTCATCTCTGAGCATGGTATAGTGGAGGTAGAGATTCTGAGGGGGGTTAGACAAAAGCGTTTCAAAGCTTGTAAGGGCGTGACACAGGGAGTCTTTTGTAGTACAGACTGGAGCCGATGCTTGAGTTGAAGTTGCATAAGCCAGCAACAATTAGTGATATTTAAATCAGGTTGAGAAGAAATTAATAGAAAAGCAGAGATTTCTGAAGGTGTATAAAGGGTATTTATACATATTGGGTTCTGTACTTTAGCAATCTGGCTGAGCATCTCTTGTGGAAATTCCGGATTGCCTGAAGAAGGAGAGAAGAGGGGAAGGGTATGGGGCTAAGACATGTGCAAGCTGTTAACAGGAATTTTTATTTACCCCTTATGGTACTCAAGAATAACTGCAGTTTGCAAAACCAATATGGGCCAAAGTTCTTATGTTGTCCCTATAATATACACCTTTATAAAATGCTAAGTGCTAATATACAAAAATATCTGCACCTGCCTCTTGCATCGTATTACTACTGCTTCCCACCCAATGGACTTTTTATGAAAAAGATACTGCTAGTACTTTATATTTCTTTATCTCCTCCAATTCTTGAATGTCTACATTATAAACTGTAATGATAAAGAGGTGATAAGGTGGAGATGACTTCTCCAGTTTCTCACTTATCCAGCTCCTATGTTATTCTATGGAGCCTATTCACTAAGATCTCCAAAGCTGAATAAATCTTAGTGCATAGTTTCCATAGAATAACATAGGAATTGGAAAAGTGATAAACTGGAGATGTCTTCTCCACCTTATCACCTCTTTATCATTGCTTAGTGAATCTCCCCCATAATGTTCTTCCACTTGTGTCTGTAGTGACTTATTGATTATGTCATTTTCTGAAGAGATGTTGGTGCTCAATTGACTATTGTGTTTGTTTTTAATTGTAGAAGGGACTTCTTTGTAAATAAATGTGATTTAGTAATTATTTTGCTTCTTACTGTGGCTCCAATTACAAATTCTTTTAACTCCTTAAAGGAATAGTAATGCCTGAATTTAAGTTGATGCAATATGGTAGATTTAAAAAAATAAAGTATCTGGAGAAAGTTCTATCTCTCAAATCTTTATGGTTTGAGAGATGTTCGCTGCTAATGTTCCCCCTCCCTCATGTCAGCTGTAAAGCTGACAGAAGGAGATCTGTGTTGGCCAAGGAGGCTCTTCAGCAGAGCCGAAATAGCGATATTTAAAAAGAACTACTTAATTAGAACAGTCTACAAAGTGTGCTTGCAAACCAGGCACACATTGTAGACCATTCCAATAAAGTAGTTCTTTTTAAAGATCGCTATTTCGGCTCTGCTGAAGAGCCGCCGGCTGGTCCCAGGACCAGGATCTCCTGCTGTCAGTAGAGCGCAGACATCAGGAGAAGGGGAGGGGGGAACTTTAGCTGCGAATATCTCTCAAACCGTAAAGCTTTGATAGCCAGGACTTTCTCCAGATACTTTATTTTTTAAATCTACCATATTGAATCAACTTAAATGCAGGCATCACTAACCTTTTAAGGACCAAGGTCATACATATACATCATTGGGAAAACATGTGTTAAAGGGATAGTAAACCTTGAAAATACATTTATTTTATATTGTAGCCCTTAAAAAAACATGAAAAATGATATAAGTCTTTTCTCCCAAACCTTTATGGTTTGAGAGATATTCAGAAGTAAAATAAAGTTCCCTTTTCCTGGCTGTTTCAGCCAAATCTGCCATCTAGTGGACAGATTTGGAATTCGGTCCACAGATCAACCGGCAGTTCTTTAGCAGTGCCGAGATCACGATCTTTAAAAAGAACTACTTAATTGGAACTGTGTACAAAGTGTGCCTGGCTTGCAAGCACACTTTGTAGACCATTCCAATGAAGAAATTATTTTTAAAGATCGTGATCTTGGCACTTCTGGAGAGCTGCAGCCGTCCCGGGACCGGATTCAAAATCTGACAGCTAGAACGGTGAAGTCACACGGGGGAAACTTTGCTTCTGAATATCTCCCAAACCATAAAGCTTTGGGAGGTAAGACTTATATAATTGTTCATGTTTTTTTAAGGGCTGCAATATAAAATAAACTTATTTTCAAGGTTTACTATCCCTTTAAAGACCCATGACATATATGTATGTCACGGAATTCAGGGGTCCCCGCAAAGCTTCACTGAATTCAGGGACCTCTGATTCTGTTTCTTTAAAAAAAAATGCCCCGTGGTCCTTAAGTGCCAGCTGAGGGTCTGGTCCTTAAGGGGTTAAGGACTGTGAGAATGAGTTTTACTACTCACTACCTTGTTGTTTGCCATATAGTTCTTTTTTCCTACAGAGCACCACCACATTACTACTTGTAATGGGAATTGTATTGTGATTTTCTAAACCTGTGCAGGTATTTTCCTCTTGAACTTGATTAAAAGGAATAAAACTGATCATGTAGCATATCAGTTTAAATTCTAACAACCTATTTATGTTAAAAAAATAAAAAAAAAGTTTTTTTCAGAAATTAATGTTCAAATATTTTTAGTGTTGACTAATTCTTAGATGCATTACGTGACCCAAAAAATCTCTTTTACTTCAGACTGTTACTGTGTTTTATAAAATATGACACAAATTTCACACCTGCCCTAGATGCAGTTTTATGCTTCAGTATAATTTAAAAAGTATTATCATAAAAATGTTTGGTTCAGGGTGTGTTATTATCCGTATCTAAATAAAGGCTTGGTGCAGGAATAGTTAGAACTAAACTATAGGGCATATTCAGAGTAAGGATGATTCAAGTAAGGATGAAGCAATTCAGAGGCAAACCATCCGTACCATAGAAAACAATTAAAGATCTGCATTGGTTTAAAGGGATAGTAATTTTCATAATAAAAGCAGCTCTAATTAATCATCATAGTATTTGGACTTTGGAGAGTGTTATTTCAATTCTATCAGAGTTGTCGTTCAAGAGTAATTCAATGACATAGTGTCCCCCTCCTGCCCCTTTTACCGATGTAACACTGTTCTGCCAAAGAAGAAGGGAGGTGCCCAGGTAGATTGCAGAGAGGGACAATCTTCAATTAAGATAAGGGAAAAACCTGAAAAGCTTGTCAAGGGGGGCAGGGATTTCATTGTTTTCATAGGAATAAGAGTGTCCCCTTCTGTTATCTGTCTGGTCTATAGACTGCATTCCACATCTGAGAAGAGATGGCTTACACCAGGTAAAAGGGGCGGGAGGGGAAACTTTGCTTGTGAATATCTCTTAAACCATAAAGGTTTGAGACATAAGACTTATACTATTCTTCATGTTTTTTTAATGCCAAAAAATAAAATAAAGTTAAAACAAAGTATTACTATCCCTTTATATAGAGCTTTTGACTAAGGGGACCCCCATTTCCCTTTAAACGAGGGCCACTTACTAAACATACACTGCAGTGTTTTGCTGATTCATGTGCTGTTCTGCAGCAGAAGGAAGATTTCATAAGTGACCCTGATTTAAAGGCATATGTGGTCACATTACTTTCAACTCATTGGGCCGTATGTTCAAAAGAAAAGTGGAGGAGTTCTGGGGCAAACCATTTTGCACTATAGGGCACAGATAAAATTATAAAAATCCCCATTGATTTTAAATGGGGATTTTAACCCTTTGAATGCTAGTGAGGTCCCCAAAGCATTGCTCCGCAATGCGTTGGAGACCTCGCTAGCATTCAAGGGGTTAAAATACCCATTTAACTCAATGGGAATTTTTAGTTCTCTCCTATAGTGGAAATTGTTTGCCCCAGAACTTGTCCAATTTTCTTTTGAACAAGCAGCCCTTTGACTGCCAGAATTCTCCAGTGCATTGTGAAGCAATGTGGTGAAGACTTCACTGACACTGAAGGGTTTAAGAGCCCCATTTACATCAATGAAAATGTTGATGGTGAAGCTGATTTGCTCCAAAGTTGATCTAATTCTTCTTCTTTGTACATCTGCCTCAGTGTTTCAACAGAGACAAGTCCCATCAGTAGAAGTGGGCTGTATTTATCGGGTAAAGTAGAACCTTCCATTGAGAGCAAAAAAACTGAACCTAGAGCTAATCAGTAGAATGGCAATTCTCTCACCATGGAGCTGCTAAAGAGGAGCAATCCAAGTGCACCACAGGGGACACATTAATTCCCAAAATACCCACTGATTTAAATTGGGTCTCCAGTGCATTTCAAAGCAATGTGTTGGAGACCATTCTAGAATGCAAAGGATTAAAAGCTTCATTCATTCAATGGGATTTTCATATGTCCCCTATGAGTCAACTGGTTTGCTCCAGAATTACACCACTTTCTGAATACAATCCTAAGTGTCTCTCAGTGTTGAGCACTTGGTGCAAGATGTAAGTAACACACATTGAGGCACATTTATTAAAAAGAGCTCAACTTTTAAAGGCAAAGAGTTTTCAAAATATGAATTTATTCATGAATATTTATCAAAGCAGCTGTGGCTGGTCATAAATATTAAACATTCACTCATGTAGTGGGGGATTATCAACAGCTCTGAAGCACTGAGAATTTCTGCTGCTAATCACAGCAGATAGTGTTGCCTCTTAATGATAAATCAGTCTGTGGTCATGCTTCATGATTTAAATGGCAAGTAAAGCACACAAAACATGTATGTTTAGTTTATAACCAAAAACAGAGCACAGTAGTTACTTTATCACGTCATAGGTTTTAGGCAATATTTTCACAGAACTCATGTCAGTAGCTGTTAAACATGTACACCCTGACTGCCCATTTCAACATGGCTGTGTATTTATGAATATGTAATATGAATACATATATTGGTTAATTTGTCCACTTGTGTCTCTTTCTTAAAATGAATAATGTGTAGAAATTAATGTCCTAATATGATTGGTTTTCAAAGTTAAGATTCAAATCAGCAAAATCCCTGACTTTATACCCTTTGAGTGTCAAATGTGTGTTCTAGGCACTCTAGAGCAATATACATAAGCAAGCTAGAAGGCACTGACTAAGGCTCTTTTAATTTACTTACTTTTCTGACCAGAACTCTAGCACTGTATTCAGCACTTGACCCTTATGTACTCTGCATGTCTCCCATTCCCACTTTAGATTGTGAGCTTTCAGGTAGGAACCTATTTTCCAGTGTTTCCAGTGTATTAGCTAAACCCTACAATTGTTAAGCGCTATGTACACTTGTGGCGCTATATAAATAAACATATTCATTCATTCAATATGTTGGTGCTCTTTCTTGCAGTCTCAGTCTGCCTTTAATTCACACCTTCTTCTTCTCACAAGAAATTATAAATGGCAGTAGTTATTTATTATATGGGTTGAACTTGTATAGTATACACTCATGCTTCCCAACACTGGTGCATGCTCAACCTTGTTCTCCTGCTGCTTCTGCTCCTTAGACCTCACAAATGGGATGAATTGACACGGCAGCTTCCACTAAACTGTCGCTTTTCCTTCTTTGCACCCATCTCTGTGGTACCACAGCATTTGTTGTGCAATGAAACACAGTGAGACTACTTCCTATGAAAGCTGCTGGTGGCCACACACCACCACTAGCTCTGTCATTTCTGTTCTTTACCAATAAAAACGATGCAAAGGAGCAGACAGTGTTCTCCAGAACCAGGAGAACTTCAGGTTTCATCTGGAAACATTGCCCAAAGTCTGGAGTCTCTAGGTGAAACCCACCATGTTCCCAGCTGTGTTATCAATGATCTTGAAGTTGGTATTGAAAGTAATGCCTCAGTATTTTCTGGCAAAACTAAGCTGTGTATGGAAAGCCATACAAAGTGGGATGCTTTAGTCTGTAGAAAGAGTCGGATAAAATGAGGAATTGGGAAGAAAAATGGAAGATGAGGTTTAATGTAAATTAATGGAAGGTTATGCATATGGGTGGCAGAAAAAACATGCTGCATATAAACTAAATGCAGAGACTACTTGGGAAATCCTTGTTAGAGAAATATTTGGGAGTACTGATAGACAATATATTTTGCAATAGTACACAGTGCAACTCAGCTGCCGCAAGAGCCAATAGCGTGCGATAATGTATAATAAGTAGATGCACAGGGTTTGGAGTATTATTCTACCCTGTATACATCCTTGGCCTTATCTAAACGATGGAGTATTTTAAGTACAGGTGTAACGGACCACAGGCTGTTACTTGGGACTCTTTTAGGAGTCATGCAAAACCCCTAAAAAGAGACCGATGTACAAAGTTACAGAGCCCCATAGACTTTGCACGAGAAAGTAAGTGATCTGCGGATTGGCTGCCCCAGCCATGTGACTAAAGTAAAGGGACGCCATAGACTTGTATGAAGAAATGTAGGTGGTCCACCGACTGGCTGTCACCGTCAGGTGACGGGATTAAAGGGCCTCCATAGGGTTTGTATGGAGAAAAGTAGGCTCCCTAGTGATTGGCTGCCTTGTAAGACGTCACTCTGCTTCTCATCGGCTGAGAAAGGTGGAGAAACCGGACTGGTCTCTATGCTCCCATTGTAACTTGTCGCTCCTCTTCCTGTTGGCTAGGAATTGGAGCGGCAAGATTAATTTATGTAGAATGCCCTTCCTTTGTGTAAAGCCCCATTGTGCCTTTTGTTCCCTGAGTTCTAATGTTTATGTTCCCATTGTCTAGATGTGTATTGCAACCAGACACTATTGTTTTCCCCAGTATGTCTTTGTACTACAACCATTGTGTATTTTATGAACATCCTATATAATAATTCACTAAATGTGTGTTTGTCAGAAGCCACCATGCGCAGTAGAGATGGCTGCGCGCGATGGAGTCATGCTCAATACAGACTGCCCGCTCCACGGCTGATAAGTCCTAGAGGACTATGGTCTAAATTCGGAGCGCCCTGTTCCATATTAGCCGGGGCGCAGGCAGTCTCTACTGTGCATGACTGCACCGCGGTCATTGCTGCTCTTCAACTAGTTTTGTATATAAGAGCTGTTTTCACAATCAACTTGTAGTTCATTCTAGAACTAAGAAATGTCCTGTGTCATGATTCTTGGTGTAAAGAGTCCCCTTTGACTCCTATCCAAGGCCTCTGCATTTCCAGCTTGTTTTCCAGTGTTGCAGAGTTCCAGAACACCAGCCAGCTGCAGTGATCCAGCCATTTGGGGTACAGCTACCAAACTGCTTCATTTAGCTACCCATCTTAAACCATAAAGGTCTGAGAGATATTCACAAGCAAAGTTTCCCCTCCCGCCCTTTTTACCTAGTGTAAGCCATCTCTTCTTAGGTGTGGAGTCTTGTTGTAAGACCAGACAGATAACAGCAGGGGACAATTTTCTATCTATGAGAACAATGAAAGCCCTGCCCCCCTTAACAAGTTTTTCAGGTTTTTCCCTTATCTTAATTGAAGATTGTCCCTCTCTGCAGTCTACCTGGGCACCTCCCTTCTGATCTGGCTGAACAGTGTTACATCAGTAAAAGGGGCGGAAGGGGGATACTTTATTATTGAATTACTCTTGAACTACAACTCTGACAGAATTGAAATAACACTCTCCAAAGTCCAAATACTATGATGATTAATTAGAGCTGCTTTTATTATGAAACATTACTATCCCTTTAATTGCAAAAAAGGGTTTACTGTCCCTAAAGACTAGATAGTATTTATTTGTTTGTTTATCACCCCTTTTATCTGCTGCCAGTCCTTACAAAGATTCGCATAGGCCAAAATTTCATCAATGGATTGTCGTAACATGCAAAACAAACCAAGAGAAAAAGGGAAGGGGAGGAGGGCGCATATATATCCTCTAAGTGTAGTATTGGTTATATAATAGAGTCAAAGAAAATATGTATTTGTGGTGGTTGGAGAAGCACAATATATCTAGTATTTTTCAATCTTATATGGACTATAGAGCCTAAAAATTGTATACAATATATGCAGGACAGCGTGTCTATCCAAGATATGAAGCATATAAAGAATCCTTATTAATTCTTATCCGTTTATATGCTTCATATCTTGGATAGACACTCTGGGCTAGATTTAAAGGTTCGCGTTAAGCCAGCCGCTAAGTAAAAAAGGCACATAGGCCGCAAATAACACGACTTATGGTGGATTTAAAGGTAAGAGTACAAGAATAGCTAATGAGCATAGGCACAACAAAAACACATAACACAAAAACCTGCGTTGCACCTGTTTTCGCATCACCGTGCGTCCCAAACACCCGTTAAAACACAACTGAAGTCAAAATGTAATATTACAGCTGGCGTTGGCTAGCAACCCTGATAAATGCACAAACAAAATTCAAACCTACAGCCAATCCCAAGGCCCCAAGGTAGCAAAAATAACGGTCACACCTTGTCTGTGTTTCGAGTTTTGGTGAGCTAGATCACAGGACCCAGGAGCAGAGGATAGCGTTTAGAGCGAGGGAGAGAGGAGCTGAAATTGGAGGTAGAAAGCATTTTGATTTTGGATTTGGAGAGGAGAGATCTGCACTTAAACACATTTCACACTTTTGCACATATCACGTACACCCATACAAATACACAAGCATACACATAGTCTTTTTTTTTTTCATAACACTTTACACATTTTTTAAACTTTATTTTTACAGTATGAATCTGTGAAAGAGTGTGACAGAGAGTGAGTGGGATCGAGTGTGTCTGTGAGGGTCTGTGCGAGTGCCTGGGTGTGAGTGGGTGAGTGATGGCTAGGAGAGGAGGACAGGAGAGAGTGATGTGGAGAGTAGTGGAGGAGGAGGAAGGAGAGCAGGACATCCCTGTTGAGAGTAGGGGTGGGAGAGGGAGATCCGCAGGGCGGAGGGGGAGCCGGCCCAGAAGAGCAGGCACACAAATGACAGGGACATAACCTGCAGTGGGACGAGGAGTACATGTTGGGGACCATCATACAGAGGAAGGGGCAGCGCAGGCAGGGCAGTCTGGTTCAGACTCCTCGGAGGCCGGAGGTGAGGATCAGGGATCCCTGTTATACTGAGGAGGAGAACAGGGCCCTCGTGGAGGCTGTACTGGTGAGGGAGACCATCCTGTTCCTGAGGGAGAGGGTCCCTGGCCTGGCTGTGAGGAGGAAGGCTGCCTGGAACCAAATCTGCAGGCGGGTCAATGCGGTGGCCACCTGCAGGCGGGACGTGGACTCAGTGAAAAAGAGATGGGGCAACTGCAAAAGGCAGGTCAAGAAGAAGATGGGGGATGCCGCCCTGCATGCCCGAGGCACCAGAGGTGGTCCCCCTGTCCCTAGCACCTTCAGCGGATGGGAGGAGAGGCTGTGGCAGACCTTGTCATCTATGCTGATTGAGAGAATCCCTGGAGGATCTCACACTGGGGATGAGAGGAGCCTCCATACTACCGGTAAGTGCATCATCCCATAACCACACACCATATCAACCAACACAAGCTGCACACCCAAACAGTCACACCTCAACACATGTCCATCATTCATCCACACAACTGCATCAGCACAGCACCCTGAGGGTTAAAACAGGAAGCAAGACAAGGACAAATGTCAAGGTTCAACATGGCCCAAACCTGTCCAACTCCCTGGTTAATCCCCATGTTGCTGTGCTGATCACACACAATACACATAAACCATGCTCTGAAAAGTGTTGTATGTTAAACATCAGAACTGCTCCAACACAATGTCACCCATGTCCCCACAGGGAAACCAGAACATAACCCCTTGAGTGCTAGAGGGATTATCAATGCATCGCTCAACAATGCATTGGCAACCCCTCTGGTACTCAAAGGGTTAACCAGAAAAAAAAACACAAGTCGTTAGGCTAACGCCTGCATGATACACAAGGGACATTCACTAAGCGGTGAAAAAGAGATGATGGAGAGAAATGAACGCTTACATACCCTCACTTCACCAATCCCAATGTTAGTCTATGGAGAATATTCAATAACATGAATCAAGTTGCTAAGGTCACATTGTATAGACTCCATAGAAAACACTGCAAATGGGGAAATGAGATGACTGGAGAAGTGAGCATCATGTTCAGTTCACCAGGTCTACTTTGCAACTTACTGAATCACAAAAAGGATGGAGCAGGTCACAAATCACAGTGCCACTGAGAATAACTGGTTGTATGTGCAACACACAGGCCTAAAACAACTCCACAGCATTAAAGGTGAAAAAGTAGGCCTTGGTGTTGTGCATGCAATCATTTACTCTATCTTGAAATTATATACCTCACATTTGATTCACACATGGATCCTCAGGAGTGCTGATGCCATGGATGGATGGTACACCAGCCACTATCTGCAGAATACATATGTGAACCAAATATTA
The DNA here is from genome assembly GCA_037306005.1 of Rhinophrynus dorsalis. Taxonomy (NCBI): domain Eukaryota; kingdom Metazoa; phylum Chordata; class Amphibia; order Anura; family Rhinophrynidae; genus Rhinophrynus; species Rhinophrynus dorsalis. The sequence goes on from CM074722.1 coordinate 255,256,705, forward strand.
ACCTTACCACCCAGTGAGGAGTATACAGAGGAGGGGACCAGCTGCTGGCCACTGTACTGCTGGCCACTGTACTCACCACCCACACCTCCTCCACAGCTGTCTGCACCTCCACTGGCTCTGACCCAACTGGCTGCACCCCCACCGGCTCTGACCCAAATGGCTGCACCCCCACCGGCTCTGACCCAACTGGCTGCACCTCCACCAGCTGCGACCCAACTGGCTGCTCTACCCCAGTACGGAGGCTGGATGCAACAGGAGGAGAGGTGGATGCATCCCTATCACGGTGCCCATGCTCCTGGTTGCGGGCGGCGACATTCTCACTTCCTTGTTTTGACTGCCACATTTCTTATTAGTCCTTGTAATTGACTCCACCCAGGGCCAACCCTTTTTATGCCCTGTCATGTCAGTAGACAGGTGCCTTTTCGTGGTGTACCTGTACTTAGCGTTAGTTCCTGCTGCTGCTTTTTTCGTGTATGGCCTGGCCTGCCTGATGACGTTCCTGTATATCCTGATCTGTTCCAATTCCATTGCTGACTGATCTGTCTGAGAACCCGCTATGTTGCTGACTGATCTGGCTGAGAACCCACTACGTTGCCGACTGGACTGGCTGAGAACCCGCTACACTGCTGACTGATCTGGCTGAGAACCCGATACTTTGCTGACTGCTCTGGCTGAGTTCCCGTTACATTGCCGACCCGACTGGCTGAATATCAGCATCCGTTCCTGACCGTACTGGCTGAGACACAGCTGATGTGGCTGGCTGTGCTAGCTCTAACCCATTTATGTTGCCGACCGTTGGGCTGAGCACTCGCTACTTCAGCCGTTCATATTGGTATCTACCACCTCTGGCAGTGTGCACGCACGGAGTACCGGCCGTGTTACTCATTACTCTCTACGTGTCCATTACTACCACTGCCTTAAGCTGGGCTCACTCCCTGTGGGGAGTTACAGGCAGTTCTCTGGGCACATTATCATCCATGAGCCTTGCTGTACCTAGGTATCCTAGGCCCGGTTCACTGCTTGTCCTGCCTAACATCCGCTGTAGCCTTTGGACTAAAGAGTCAGCTGTAGGGTGGTATACCTGCCTCTGTACCCTCGTACTTGGACACAAGTTGCCTTCCGTGGTCTGTTGCCCCCATTTCACCCCTTACGTTCTAGGGTCTCTGCTACCAGTAGCTGTTGTCTTGGGCCAACCTATACCATAGTGCTCTAGGGTCCTTGCTGCCAGTATCCGTATTGGGCCTCCGGTCGACCCTAGCATTCTAGGGTCTGTGTTCGCCAGTTGTGAGCCTTGGGACTCCTAGCATTCTAGGGTCCTTGTGCCAGTACTCGTGGTCCATGTGCTTTTGGTTACCCTAGCGTTCTAGGGTCTAAGTTGCCAATATCCATTGGAGGATGGATATGTACGAACAACGTGAGGACAACAGGAAGGGAGCGCTCTCGGGACCACCAACAACACTTGAGCCCAATCCAGATTTTTATAAATGATTTTACAAAAGATTTTATTAAATCATATATTTAAAAACAACAAACATTAGGTTCTCAAACGGAACGACAACTTCACCGAAGACACCACCTAACGCGCTTCGTGGTTGTGTGTCAAACTTAATCATAGGCTATGATTAAGTGGGACACACCCACGAAACGCATTAGGTGGTGTCTTTGGTGAAGTTGTTGTCGTTCCTCAAGTGTTGTTGGTGGTTCAGAGAGCACTCCCTTCCTGTTGTCCTCACGTTTGTGGAATCGGTTTACTGAGATTGTGGGGGGCAGCACCGGGGCCATCAAGCCCGAATTGGAACAGGTGAGTGATTATCGAAATATGTGGTTCTTATACATGCAGCGGTAGCGACTGGTGTTTCTGTGAGAGATTAACTCACGGAACTATATTTGTTGTGTGTTTATGTACGAACAACGCCTCGATCAGTTGTCAGTGGCCGTGCAAACGATTCTAGAGCACACTGTGCATCTTGACAAACCAGCTCAGGCCTCGGTGGCTACCCCAGCTCAAGCGCCAATGGCCCAAGCTTTGGGTGTGAATCTCCCAGGTAAAGGGTTATCCGCTACCGCACCACTCCCTCCAAGATATGATGGGGAGCTCACCTTATGCCGGGGTTTCTGAATCAGCTCGAAATTTTTTTTTAACTTGCCCCACAAGCCTTTCCTACGGAAAGAAGTAAAATTGGGTTCATGATTTCACTGTTGACGGGTAGAGCCCTAGCCTGGGCGAATCCTATATGGGAAACGGCTAAACCCATTACCTCCAATTTCACTGAATTCCTAAGGGCCTTTCGCAGTGTTTTCGAGGTTCCTGGGCGTAACATCCCGGCTGCTAAACAAATTATGAGTATCTGTCAGGGTAACCGTACAGTCGTGGACTACTCCATCGAATTCCACACACTAGCAGCCGAAGTTGGATGTAATGATGAGGCTCTTGTTGCAGCCTTCACACAAGGACTCAGTGATAGAATTAAAGATGAGATTGCTGCCCGCGAATTGCCAGAAGCCCTGGATAAATTTATTGAGTTTGTCAATCTAATTGACATGCGTATCAGAGAAAGGACTCAGAACAAAGACCGTAAAGAAAAGCCCTCCACTAGGCAGTGGCACAAGAATGAAGTCCCACCCTTGCCTCCCTCTCCTCCCTTGCCGCCTGGTCATGCCGACTTAGCGGAACCTATGCAGGTGGGATTCACGAGGCTGACTAAGGAGGAATGGTCCTTCAGCCGTAAGAACCAGAGGTTGTACAGTCCAAACCAGTAGCAGAGGTGTTGGTATCCTGGTCTAGCTCCTCTTTTACTACATATGCACTGATAGATTCGGGCGCGGCTGGGTATTTCATGGACAACGAGTTTGCCGCCCTTCACAACATTCCATTGGTCGAACTTGTTAACCATATGGCCATCGAGGCAATTGATGGGCAACCTTTGGTGCCTCCTCAAGTTACCCAGGAGACTTGTCCACTATCTGTTCAGATTGGAGTACTGTATTTTGAAACAATATCCTTCCAAATCATTCAGTCCCCACATTATGCGGTCATTTTGGGTTTCCCTTGGTTGAGGACACATAATCCCAGATTTGATTGGAGATCCTGTGAGATATTGGCTTGGTCGGATTACTGTATGAGTCATTGTTTACGGCAGCCTACTAGGATCCTGTGTACCTCTCCCTCCCTACCGCATGAATACCAGTCTTTCAGCGAGAGGCTAGCACATTGCCACTGCACCGACCATACGATTGTGCTATTGATATTGCTCCTGGTTCTGTGCCCCCGAGAGGCAGAACACATCCTCTCTCCTGAGAGGTGAATCGTGCTATGGAAGAATATATTTCGGATGCTCTGGAGTGTGGCATCATTCGAAGATCATCCTCTCCCACGGGGGCTGGATTTGTTTTCATAAAAAAGAAGTCTGGTGAACTTAGGCCATGTATTGATTATAGGGGCCTTAATAAGTTAATGGTCAAAAGTGCCTACCCTATTCCACTCATCACGGAATTGTTTGACCGTCTTAAGGGCGCTACCATATTTACTAAGTTGGATCTAAGAGCTGCATATAATCTCATTCGTATCAAAGAAGGTGATGAGCTGCCAGGATATTTTGCACAGACATTCATAATCCTCATGTTGATGTTACACACCATCTGCACGTTCATGGAGTGGAAGTTCTTCCTGCTGATGAATAGATGTGCGTCACATGCTGGGCTTTGATACGGACATGGGTGCAATCTATAGCACCCATGACCCTGGGCATGCCTCCCCTTGCATAAAAGCCCTGCTTGAGATGTATCCAGTCCATGTCGGTGATGGGGAAATCTATGTAGGTACTGGCCTTGCTTTTGAGGGCTGGCAAGACCTGGGCCAGCGCTCTGGAGAATGTGGCCTGTGACATGCCAGATGCGTAACCCTCAGTGGACTGGAAGGTGCCACTTGCCATGAAGTGTATGGCACACAAGAGTTTTTGCAGGCCAGAAAGGGCATGCATGGTTGTGGATGTAGATGGAATCCACCGGATCCTTGATAACCTCAGACAAGGCAATGATGCTGTGTGGCCTCAACCTGTAGCGATCAATCACATCGTCATCAGTCATTCTAAAGATGGTGAGCCTTGGGCGGTATACCCTGGGCCTTGGTGGTCATCTATACATCCTCCACTGTCGCAGGGGTCCCTGTGGCAGCTGGGGAGCATCCTGTTGCTATGGAGCATCCTGTTGCTGCAGCTGTGCATCTGCAGGCAGATGCTGTCCTCCAGGTGGGCATGGGCTCCTGTGTGGCTGTTGAGCCAGAGCCTCCTCACTTGCAACAGGTGAAGGGTGCTGATCAGGTGTGCCTGGGGCTTGCTGGTGTTCCCAAGCTCTCGCCCTTGCACACCTTCTCCGCAGTCTTCTCATCAATAAGTATCCCAACATACTTATTGTTCCCTCTCTACCATCTCTCTATATCTCTCTCTCCCTGAGTGGAAAACAAGCCACAAGTGAGTGTGGTGAGCTGTCCCTTTAAGTACCTGGTAGGGAGTTGTGTAGGTGTGGTGATGAGGTGAGTGATGACCAATGGGAAGGTGTTTGTTGTCCAGGTAAGTGTTTGCAGATGTGTCTGTGTTTTAAAATGTGGTGTGTTCTGATCGCTGTGTCTCTGTTAGTTGCAGGTGTGAAGTTGTGGGGTGCAGGTTGCGTCTAGATCGTGTGGTGATGTGGCACAGGTGAGCTCATTTTGTATTGGCAGGTGTCTGTGTTGTGTGATAACCCCCATTGTTCCATGCCATGTTGTGCTGGTGGTTTTTTTTGAGGTCCATGTCCCTGTGGTGTTGCTTGATGTTGTGTGTGAAAGTAATTTGTGGTGTCTGTCCATGTTTTTGTGTTCTTTTGGCATTCCATGGGTTAATTTTGCCATTTACATGCTTGTGCGGTATACGGATTGTCTTTAACGGTTGTTTCTTTTTGACCGTTATGTCTCTAACGGCTAACAAAACTGGGTCTTAAGTTTTAACTGTTAAGTGTATTTTTTTTTCAGCCGTTAGCAGTACCGCACTCCTTTATATGGCTCTAGGGAATGTTGTTCTATGCGTCTCAATGCACGTCAGTCTATCGGCCGTAAGGATTTGTGAACTGCCATTAGCTGTTCTTAAGACAGACCTTTAAGCGGCTTACAACACGTTAACGCACCTGTTAGTGCTTTTATTTTTGCGAACGGCTGCCTTTATATCTATCCATTTGACCTGCATATATTGTATACAAATTTTTTGGCTCTGTAGTCCATATAAGATCGAAAAATACTAGCTATATTGTGCTACTCCAACCACCATCTATACATATTTTTTTTTATATTTATTGTATTTTCTTTTTTCCCTTTAAGCCACTAGTGCGAAGCCTCTGGCTCTCTAGTTGTTGGGGACAACTCTCATCATCCCCAACCAGTCATTGGCTGCTTTTAGATTATGTTAACTGTAGTCCCCAGCAACTAGAGAGCTGAAGGTTTCCTGCCCCCGTTTTGGGCCGTCGAGCCATAAGTCCACTAGTATTTTAACACACTCAGGGACAATTGTCTCTCTTAATCAGAGATATACAACCTGGAGTCTCCATCTGATGTTAAACTATCATTTGTTGAACTATCATCTTCAGCTAGCTTTGGTTAACTGAGGCAGATGGTATCCTGCATGTTGCCACCTTTTCTCTAAACTACCACAGGATGGATTAGCACAATAGTTGTTTTGTTTTGGACCTTCCAACCAAAAAGGTGTTGTTTGGCCTCTCACTATAAACTCCCAAAATCTGGGGTACATTACTTGTAACAACTGGGGCATTCCCTGGACTACAAAAGAAAGTAATAATGCAGTGGGCCTCATATATTTCTAAAATCTGCTCTAGTTATTCATAATTTAAAGCAACACAGTATCCATCCACTCTACTTAGTACAACCTTATGTACACTCCTTCCTTTCAGATTCATAACCTATTAACTAAGAGACTTTGTACTCTAATGTTGTATCAGAAAACAGCTTATCACCAACACACTGGTATAGTTACATGACGGCAGTCTTTTCCCAAGCCTCTCACTTTGTGCTGTGCATTGTTCACACATATCTAAGACACAGCTTTCTGCTGAAACTGATAGCAATGTTGACACAGGAAACGGATAGCAAAATAATTGATAATTAATAGTAATGCCAGCAAACATTTAGGAGAGATTCTCATGAGTGATATTAATGCAGCAATTGCAAAGCTAAGTGCCTAAAACAGACCATCTTGCTTATGACACTGTTCACATGGGCAAGTATTGCCTTGAGCTACAGATCCCCAGTACAGAACGTAGTGAAGGTGATCTGCACTATGGCATGTGGAGCCATTTTACATATCATTCACACAGATGGCTGTAGCATTGTGATGCTCACCACAACAAACCAGTCAATGGAGGAATCCATGGTCGATGTTTACTGCTCATCAACAGATCTCCAGCAACCCTTCCCCAGTGATGCCATTAGTTGGGGAATGCAGGGACAAGTAAGGTAATTTAACACTGGTGGCTTGGTCGATAAATAGTAGCTCTGTCGAGTCACTAAAGAATCCCCTTGGACATGGTCAGAGCTAGGGAAAGGGGGGAGGGGAATGATATAGGTAGGGACTGTGTTAATGCATTAAGGATTGGTGGGTGGTAGAGTGTTAACTAGTTGGGCATTGGCCAGGGGGTGGCAATAATGGGTTTGGTTAGGGAGACATGTTAGGCTAGGGCTCATTCTACATTGTTCCCAGCCACCTGTCCTCTATTGCAGTTCATTTCAATTGGGGCACAGTTGGTACACAAAAAATGGGGGTTCTTTTGGTTTTACTTATTAGCTGGTCACAGCTGTTGGAAGGGCAGGGTTCTTGGCATATCAGATTCAATACAGTAAATGGATGGATTTTAGCTAAAAAGTGGATGGAGAGGTAAAAGATGGTGGATGTTGGTCTGCTTCTTTAAGGATAGGGGTTCCTGTGAAGCAAAGTGTTGGACCTTGACGGAAGGGGTATTCAAAATTGAATAGTGGATCACTGTGATGGAAGGTTAGACATGGCTGGTAGTTTCAAGATAGAAATGTTATGTAGGAAGTATGATGTAAGTTGTCAAGGACCCTAACAGAGTTATGATGTTTTTATAAAAATTGTTAACATTTGAATGTTCTGTATTAATAAAAGCTGTGGCCATCTTTCTCCAAATTACACTGTTTATGTGTTTATTTATTGGGAAGGATGTATCAATGATGGGCAGGTTGGGTTAAAGGGGTTGGGTAGTTAATTAACCATTTGAGTGCCAGAGGGGTATGCAACGCATTGCCCTGTAATGTGTTGCGTACCCCTCTGGCACTCAAAGGGTTAAGGTAACAGAATGGATAGTATCAAAGTCATAAGAATCTAGCCTATCTGCACATCTTTCCAGAGAACCAAAACAAATAAATAAGAACAGCCAATCTGAAAAATTGATGGATAAATAAAACGACTTGTATGAAACCAGGACCTGTATTCCGATAAAACTAAAGATATATTCCTTTAACTGAAATTAAAAGTAAAGTGTGTAATTTAGGACAAAGAGGCTGATGTGCCAAGAACTGTAGCAATCCTGGGCTCACAAAACATTGGATAACGCTCTACCATTTTTTGTTTGCAGTGCTGCAGCTAGTTTGCTCCAGAAGTGCTCCAGTTCATAGTTCATCAGTCTCAGTGACTAGATAGACTCTCATATGGAGGATTTGAGTTCTCTATTTGCCAAATTAATAAAAATACACCTGGAACTCATAGGATAAATAGGTCATGATAATGAATACACTGAACACATTCATCTGGTTTAGTACTCAAAAAGGTGCACTGCTAAAAAAAGTGCATTATGTCTGAAAACTTACACATTGGAATAAGCAGCTTTAGAAACCTGGAGACCATTGCTACTTTTTCTTAGAAAAAGTAGCAATTGTAAATTTTTATTTGAACTTTAAGAATTCTCTTTAACCACTTCAAACATTTTTTTTTTTATAACCAATTCACATTTTTGGAAGCAAAATCAATTTTTATTATTAAATATTAGAATAATAATAATAAATACTATTATTCAGTTTGTTCTGCACTTTTAAAGCATATGTTATTAAATGCTCCCCTAAAATTTAAACCGCACAGGCCAGGGTTCTTTAGATAAGGGTCTTCTGAATCACAAACAAGAAGCTACTGTATTTAAAGGGATAGTAATGTTTCACAAAAATAGAAGCTCTAATTAATTTTCATAATATTTGAGCCATAGAGAGTGTTATTTCAATACTGTCAGAGTTTTCGTTCAAGAGTAATTGAATGATAAAGGATCCCCCTCCCGCCCTTTTTACCTAGTGTAAGCCACTTCCCCTCAGATGTGGAATCTGATCTTGAGACAAGACAGGTCACAACAAGGGACAGTCTTCTTACTTTGAGTATAATGAAAACCCTGCCCCCGTTGACAGGATTTTCAGGTTTTTTCCCTTATGCTAATTGAAGATTGTCCCTCTCTGCGATTCACCTGGACACCATCTTCCTGCTCTGCTGTTAGCAATGTTACATCAGTAAAAGGGGCCGGAGGGGGATACTTTACCATTCAATTATTCTTAAACTGCAACTCTGACAGTATTGAAATACCACTCTCACATGGCCCAAATACTATGAAGATTAATTGGAGCTGCTTTTATTGTGAAACATTACTATCCCTTTAATCACAAACCGTGAACCACTATAGAGCTAGAACACAGCCAACAGAATGTATCTACTGCTCATTAAAAGAATGTGGTCAACCTTGTTAAACAAATGTCATGATGTTACAATCATGAACTGTCTGGCTGTGGTACGGATCTGAGACATATCCATCATAACTTCTAAGAGGAATTTACATATGGGATGCAATGTAGAAAACACTCTGGAGCAACCAACTGCACCACTGGGGACAAATACAAATTCTCCAAACTCTCACTGATTTAAATGGAGATTTTAATGCATTGATCTCTAGAGAAGACAATGGGCATTTTATCTATGCTGTAGTTCAATTGTCCCACAATTGCTCCAGAACATCCATTTCATAGTGTTCCTCATGGCTTTTGATGGAATGCTGCTCTTGTATTAGATAAACTTATTGTATTAGATAAACTTATTTGCTGATAATATTAAACCTGAATCTGGCTTCAGGCACAAAATTGCCAAAAAATGATGCTCAGAAGTATTTTTTCTACTCAAGCCATTATGTTATGTTATGGCCATTCAAAATGTTAGGGAGCATACTACTAGGTTCATCAGATCCTTGCAAAGCTTTTTCCGGATGTTCCAGCACTTGACACCCTCATACTTTGTTGTCTGTCTCCTTTTACTCATTTGGACTGTAAGCTCCTTGGGGCAGGGACCTCTCTCCTGTTGGTTCTATGAATGTGACATTTATTTTATCCCCTCTTATTTATTGTAACATATTACTGTTGTAAGGCACTGCGTACACTGTGCGGCACCATATAAATAAAGATATACATACATACATACTTAATAAGTGTTTCATCAAGTTAATAGTTTGTACTCTGGAGAGTCCAAGAAAAATTCAGTTCTAATTTAATCTAGGCAATAGCTGGGACACTTAACCCTTTGAGGGCCAGAAAGGTATCCATGCACTGGACAACTCTGGCAGTCAGAGACATACCTCACAATATTTCAAATGGCCAAAGAGGCCATTGCAGTTAATTAACCACAGTTGTACCTCTGATCAAAAACTGTATGGGAATGTTCTCTTTTGGGACCTATCCCACTTATTGTGAGAATTTCACAAATAACTATTGCACAGTTAAAAAAAAAATCTCTTTTGAAATCTTCAAACACTCAAGGCCCTTGGGCCTTTATTACAGAGATAACATCTACAATCAGTCCAGGACCCTTTGTCCATTAAGGTCAAGACTACAGAACCTGAAACTCTGCTCAGTGCACCTAGTAATCGTAATCATTAGTCATTTTAACCCTTTAAGGCGCAGGTCCATTTTTAGGTGTTATTTCTCCTAACAGGAGCAAGATGGCAAAATTATATTCAACACATTTATCACATTTTTATTAAGAGATTTTTAAAACCACTGTGAATCTTTGCAAGGATTACCGATGGCTCTGATATGTTAACATTTTTTACTTTCCTTCAGTGAAGTGTGCTAGCACCTCGGAGATTAATCAGTCTCCTGCCAGACTTCAGGTCACAGACTGATCACTTCTTGAAGCAGAGAAACAGTTTGCACTATATCCTTGGGAATTGCTGAACAGCACTTCTTAAATAAGGCTCTGAAACTGTAAGGGTCAAAAATGCTAAATAAGTTAGAAAAAAATATATTTTTTTCATTTTTCTGTATGGTTGAGATTTGGGCAATTTTCATTCAGCTGCAGCTTCCTGAAGAACTGTTAATTATGCTCGGTATAATCAACTCTCTTCTTAAAGCCATATAATGCTTTTGGTTGCAGAAATGTCTGTACACTGTACTGTCGCTTTTATAGACACAATATATCAGGCGTGAATAGGACTTTGTATTGCAAGATGCCTTGACATGACAGTAATCCTTATTACGCTTTGGCCAAAAAAATATAGCTCAAACCTCAATGCCGTACTTGTTTTTATTCACTTGCATGTACAGGTTTATGGTGGTTAGATGAGCAGTCTCTTTTTTTTGCTATTTAAAGAATGTATTTGCCCTCACTTTTTTCTTAGATTTATTTGGATTACACCCATGACTGCAAGTAGTAGCTGTGTGCTATATGCTCAGTTCACACAGAGGCCTATATAGCACCACAAGCAGTGCAGCTCCTTATCACCTATATTTAAGTGGGGATAAGGTTTGTCATTGTTAGACCCCATTCTATTTACACATCATTGATGTCTGACTTGTGATCACATGTTTAACCCTTTGAGTGCCAAAAAGATATTCAATGCATTGCGGTGCAATGTGTTGGATACCTCTATGGCACTGAAATGGTTAGAGAAGAACTCTCCCGCCTACTAATAACTCCCAATTACCTAAATATGGCCAGGAAATCCAAATGGTATCTTTGAATTTTGTCCTTGTGCTATTTGTTGAAGAAATTTCATTTTATAATCACAAATGTCTGCACAGTGTCTCCTATACATTCCAAAACACCACTGAACACTACAGAGGTTTCCAAGGTATTTCTTCTTACCACCACTTAAATATCCAAGGGGTTAACGGGTAATTAACACATTCTAATAATTATCCCCAACTTCCCTTATGCAGGGAATAATTTCTAATGCTCCCTATGAATTTATCCTTGTGCCTTTGTTCAACAGATAGCTCTGTCAATCAGGTACATACCTCCCAACATTTGAAATGGTCAAAGAGGTACTCTTTTATTTCAGTGGTGGTGTAGGGGGCGTGACTGGTGTGTGGAGCATTAGTGAGAATTTTTAGGTTATTTCATGACCTTCTCACACCTCTTTTTGTAACTGAAGAAATCATTTTGATCAAGTCCAAAGTAAATTTTTTTACACAGAATAATTTATAAACACATATCCTGGCACGTCATGGAATTCTGGGGTGGCTGCATGGCGCTCTGCAATCCCAGAATGCATTGCTGAAAAAAAAAGTGCTGTGGTCCTCTAAAGTCACCCACTCCTGGACTGCATGGTCCTTAAGGGGTTAAACAAACATCCATGTGACTTTTATAGCTATAGGGCAGTGTGATGCACTTATACACACACTCCACACAGTATGGTCGCCTAAAAACAGGGACACCTGGGTGGGACAGAGGGATTTGGGTCTCAAAGAGGGACACTTAGGAGGTATGTAAGTCTATGAAGGTGGCAGTTTTGTTTATACTGAAACAGACAGAATACATGATCCTACTTAACCCTTTAAAGAGATAGTAATGTTTCACAAAAACAGCAGCTCCAATTAATCATCACAGTATTTGGGCCATGGAGAGTGTTATTTCAATTCTGTTAGAGTTGTGGTTCAAGAGTAATTGAACGATAAAGTATCCCCCTCCCACCCCTTTTACCTAGTGTAAGCCTCCTCCCCTTAGAAGTGGAATCTGGTCTCTTGACCGGACAGATCGCAGCAAGGGACAATCTTCTTACTGTGAGCATAAGGAAAACCCTAACCCCCCTGAAAGGTTTTTCAGGTTTTTTCTTATGCTCACTGAAAATTGTCCCTCTCTGTAATTCATCTGGATAGTCTTGCTGCTCTGAGGTGAGCAGTGTTACACTAGGTAAAGGGGCGGGAGGGTGATACTTTATCATTCAATTACTCTTGAACTACAACTCTGACCGTATTGAAATACTACTCTCCATGGCCCAGATACTACGAAGATTAATTAGAGCTGCTTTTATTGTGAACCATTACTATCCCTTTAAGGATAAGAGAAGTGTGCAACACATTGTGAAGCACTTTAAATGGTTAAGATTACCATGTGCAGGGGCTAAAATTTGAGGTCCCGTGTCCTGTTAGCAACGGTCATATCAGTTTCTGTGTACATGACATCTAGGACTGATTAAAAAGGTTATTCTTACAGGTCATTAGGATTTATGTGTGTGTGTTTTGGGGGGGTGTTATTATAAGAAGTTCTTAGTTCTCCATTAATGTTTGATATTTTTTAAACTATATCTTAACCCTTTGAGTGTTAGAAGGGTACAAAATGCATTGCAGAGCAATGCGTTGCGTACCCCTCTGGCAATCAAAGGCTTAAAGGGATAGTAATACTTAAAATGTAAAAAAAATATGTTGTAGGGTTTATCCCCCTGAGTAAAACAAGGGTACTCCCACTGCTGAAAGGTGTTTCATTCAAAAGTTATTAATTTTCAAAGTTGATTTTTTTAGGTGCAATATCACAGTGGCCTGAAATTGTACAGTGGCGCTGTTGCTACACGATCCTATGGACAGCTCTGGTCAGTTGACCATAAATCTCCATAGGATGGTGTAGCAACAGCACCACTGTACAATTTCAGGCCACTGTGATATTGCACCTAAAAAATTCAACTTTGAAAATTAATAATTTTTGAATGAAACACCTTTCAGCAGTGGGAGTACTCTTGTTTTACTCAGGGGGATAAACTCTACAACATATTTGTTTTTACATTTTAAGTATTACTATCCCTTTAAAGTGGATCTGTCAATTTGCAACAAATAGGTTATTTTGAAAGAGCACTCAAAAACACATATATTTTGTTTTTCAATTTTTATTTAAGACAGTAGTTTCTAATATATTTAGCTTTATTTATTTGTGAGTTAGTGCAAATCTGCTTGGCACTGGCAGGTACTGCCACAATACTCCCCATCCCAACTGCCACTTTGTAACAGGAAGTACTAGCTCTTTTGAATACATTGACAAATAAATAAAGCTAAACACCTAAGCTATTGCTTGTTATAAAAAAAAGGCTAACATAAATATTGGCACTTCTGAAAAATGTATCAAAAATCACCCATTTGTTACACAGTGACAGTTAAAGATTTATTTTATAAAATACTCATTTCTGCATAGTGTTATAAAGAAAACTGCAGAACACACCAATCAATTGATTACTGTGTGACCTATACTTATTTGAAGACAGGAAATCTATTGTTTTTCACCTCACACAATGAAATGCACTGCTTGACTGGAGAAACGACTTTCACTGGAAATTAATACAACAATTTGCTCATGCTTTATGGTTACCCTTCATTTTGTAAGAATAATGCTATCCAGCAGTAAACCAACATAAACCCAATCTTGAAAATTTTCTGGTAACGCTAGTGCAATAAATATGTTTTATGTTGCATCGAATGACAATATTTATTCTTTTTTATCCGGAGTTTCCATAATGGTAACCCCTTATATGCTAATGACATTTCTAATATATTGATTTGCAATGTGTTCGGGATATTCCTAGCATTTAAAGCAGGATTGTGGAATCTGACATCCTCCAGCTGCTCTAGTATTCAGGACTACAATTCCCATCATTCCCAGCCAGCCACTGAGGAACTGTTTCCTGAACAGTTAGAGGGCCTCAGGTTTTCTACCACTGATCTAAGGATAAAATGGTCATAAAAAGCATGTTTACCCTTTTAGTGCCAAAAGGGAATCCAACGCATTGCAAAATCTCCCTGGGACTCAAAGGGTTAAACTAAAACAGAATGCCCAGTTCAGAATTTAAAAAAATGTGAGAATATTAACCCCATGTGGGTTATAGTGGTCATCCCTGCACATCCATTTCATCCAAATGGGTTAAGCAAAAAAATATTAGTGTGATTTAGAAATACTGCAAACATCCCTCTATTATGAATTAATGCATATAAATTATCAAGATAATAGACTCCATATCTACCATGATCTCCATTACCAAACTAAACAGAGAAAAGGTTTGCTTTAACCCTTTGAGTGCCAGTGACACTTAAAAGGGTTCAATCAAAGGTTCATGATCAATTGTTTCTAGGAAACCCTTGTAATACTTTGTGGGACATGCCAGTAAGAAAGGGTTTTTAAAGGTATTAAGCTGTTGTGACCCACTAAAGTAGTTACCATAGCAGTGAACCAGTTAAAATAGGGCTTCTTATGAAAAATCCATTCTGTTGGGTTGCACTGGAAAAAAAACAAACAGATGTTCAGTGCAGCCCCTACGTGTGGATTTTTCAAAAATCCCCTCTGTTAAGTGTTTCACAGAAGTGTGCTCACCTTAGAACCCTATGCATAGCAATGAAAAGAACAATCATTTTAGGGTAAACCAAATGCACAGTAGGGGAGAAACAAATTTCCATACCTCCCCCTGATTTTTAATTAAAGCATCCAATTGATTTAACCCTTTGGTTACATGTGGCTTTTAACCGCTCAAATGCTAGCAAAAGTCTCCAACACACTGTGAAGCAATGCACTGAAGGCCTCCCTAGCATTCATGGGTTAAAAGCCCTATTTAAGTCAATAGGAAGCTTTATTTTCCCCTTCTGGTGCCGTTGGTTTGTTCAAGTATTACTCTAATTTTCTTCTATGCATCCTTAGTCCTTTATCTTCTTCACTGTCAGAGAGATCTTAAATGTGAGACCTGCTTGGCACCCAGTGGGGTTAAAGTGTAAACCTGTAAAATGTTGAACTTTAGACTATGACTGAATCTAGGAATTAATGTTAATATGTTACCGTGTTTTCCATAGTAGTTTTCCTCTGCATGTGCCATACTCCCGTTCACAGCTCTCTCCCCCACAGTATTTTTAGGTGAAGTATTAATGGCCGTTTCTAGTGCATGAGCATACGTACAGAACTCTCTTTAACTAGGATAAAAATAAACCTGATTGAGAGGCACCGTCTGCTCCAGGAAGAGTTGGAAACTACAGGGAGGTTGGGCACTCACAACACAAATATCAACTGATTCCCAGCCCACACAGGAGAATCACACTACTACCCCACCCTCCCCTCTGTGAATAGTGAGGCTGATCTGCTAATAAGAACTGGAGCAATTCTGGGGCAAACCAACTGTACCATAGGAGTCAAATACAAATACCACACATTACCATTGATGTAAACGGGGCATTTAACCATATGAATGCTAGAGAGTTAATCAAATTAACCCCTTAATGACCATCAAGGACTGCAAAGAAATTTATTTTTTTTATTTGCTTTTTCAATTCAGGGGTCCCAGAGTGGCAAGCAGCCACGCAGGGACCTAGAATCCCATGACGTGCCAGGACCGTCACTGTTCTTTACGTGCAGAACCGCTGTGACAGTCCTGGTATGTGATGGGTCCTTAAGGGGTTAATGCACACACCTCTGGCACGTGAAGGGTTAAGGAATTCTGATTTAATGAGGCTAATGCACTAAGAGTAAACCAACTGTACTGCAGAGGACAAATACAAATTCTTATTGATTTAAATGGGGTTTTAACCACTTGAATGCTAGAGAGGTCTCCAACGCATTACACACACCTCTGAGGAACAAATATGATGTACTGAGTCTGGGACAACCTACTGTGCCACAGGGGACAAATAAAAATGCCCATTGATTTAAGCAGAACTTTTAACCCTTTCAGTGCCAGAGAGGTATGCAACACATTGCAAAGTAATGCTCTGTGTGCCCCTCTGGCACTGAAAGGGTTAACCCTTTGAATGATAGAGGGCTCTCCAAAACATTTCTTCAAAGTGCTTTGGGGACTTTTCTAGCATTTAAAAGGGTTAAATGCCCCATTTAACCTTTTGTGTACCAAAGAGGTATCCAAAGCATTGGAATGCCTTGGATACCAATCTGGCACTCAAAGGGTTAAATCAATAGGAAATGTATGTGTCCCCTACAGTGCAACTGGTTTGTCCCAAGGATTTTCCAGTTCTACTTAGTACATCAGAATCAGTGTTGGTGTTGTGTTCACACAACCTAGCATATCAGCAAATTCACTGCTAAAGGTAATAAATCCAAATATAATTAAGTACACGCTTTAATAAATTATGTATCTTGCATATTACTTTAAAATTAACCCCTTAAGGACCATGGACGTGCCAGGACCATCACAACTTTCGATCAGTTAAGGGCCAGTGACAGTTCTGGGACGTCATGAGTTTAACTATAACAGCACGCCTGATGGCAAGCTGTGATCAGGCAGGGAGGCTGAAACTGACCTCTCCAAGACTGGAGCAATCAGTTACAGCCTTTCCCACGACAAGCCAGTACATGCATGCCTGAGAACTTTGTCTTGTGGACTACCCTCAGGGGAGTCCTGTGGTGCTTCTGGGAGATATAAATGATGAGATTGACTTTAAAAAGGGGCAGGGTTTAATCTGTAGTGGGGTGGGGCCTACAGGGTTAAGTTACCACATATACCTGATCCAAAACACCCAACAGACATACAGATAGACTCAGTGAGTGCAGGAGTGTGCAACAGGAACTCCAAATGAAAACACCCCTGTGCGGAGGGGCACTGTGGGACATGTGGACCTGCAGCACTCAAAGGGTTGCTCACCTTTCCTGCAGATCTTCTGTCTTCAGATTACCATGTAGTAAGAAGTAACCTCAGTGGGTAATTCCTGGGGAAGCACTTGGAATCAAGATTTTCCCCCTCAGGGCTTAAGGTTCACAAAAAGCACCTGGATACTGAGCTAGCCACATCTAAGGGCATTGTCAGTTATGGTAATCTGCCTAATGGTGGCATTCCATATCTAACAGAAAAATAAAAAAGTTTCTAAAACTATAGCAGAACTGTTCTCTTGCCTGTGTCTTCACCAAAGAACAAATCTTTCTGGAGCTGGTTGGCTAGCTGCAGCCAAGGAGGGAAGGTAGGCTCCACCCCCTGCATACAATTCTAGAATTGTTCCTGCCTACTTAAAGGGGTGGATAGCCTACCCAGAGTTACCAGTAACCTGTATGGACTAAGAGAAAAGGATTTAACAGGTAAGACTGAAATCCTCTTTTTATCTAACTTCATTTTTTCCTGACAAAATAAAAATGGTCTAAGCTTAGAGAAAACAAATTAAAGAACTGTTAGCAGGAGTGAGAAGCAGTAATATGGAGTTAACTGGTAAAAAAGTCTTTGTTTCTTTTAAAATTTTAAATTCAATGACAAAATCAGAAATTTTTAACATCAGAGTTTTTAAGGGCAATATTCATCAAGATCTTCTAACCATCACTTTTAATTCTTTATGACACATTTTCAAATGTGAGGAATTTACTTCTGAAAATATTCTCTTTCTTTTACCATCAATTTTTTCATTATGATGACTTTTTGAACATCTCACCCTGTGTTTTTCTGTAGACTGCAAGTTGATTTATCCGTACACAGGCACAAAGCAGGCTGCTCTCACGTTGCACCAGTGTACCAATGCACAGGAAAAAGAAGCCTTGAATTAATGTATGTCAGTGGCAGACAAAACAGAGCTTATAACAATACATTTTGTTAACCCCTTAAGGACCAGGAAAATCTGAGGTGGATTTCACTTAAGGACTGGAGCAATTTTGACTTTTTTGAGTATGTCTTTGTTCAACCGTATTTTCTCTTTAATTCGTTTTGTACACCCACACAAATTATATACTGTTTTTAAGCACAAGTAAGGCTTTCTTTTGATACCACAATTATATGAATACCTCATCGTTTAATTTGATTAAAATTAAAAAGAGCAAAAAAAAAATTTGCTTACATTTTCCTGTCAGGATTTGTATACAATTAGTTAATTACAAAAAAATACCCCTAAATATATTAATTTGCTTCTCCTGAATATAAGAGTACCCAATATGCCTAGTATTTCAATCCCTTTCTCACATTTACAAGGTAAATATTACAAGAACAACGCAATTATTTCCAACCTGTAATTTTTCAACAATTGGCATGTGAACATCATAGCTTAGTTGACGGTGCTAAAACCAAAAATGTCCCACAAAGGTATATGTTTCTGAAACCTAGACGACATAAGGTAAATAATCAGGAGAATTTGGGAGTTTTTTACGCAGCTATTTTTCCAGAAATATTTCTCGAAATTGTGGTAATATATTTTTTTTTTGCAGTTTTCACACTTACATTTCAATATTACTGTTGATATCAAGCACGGTATAGTTTAGAATTTAAAAAAATGCACTGATTAGTGTTCAGTTCCTTCTTCTGAGTACGGTAATACCCCATATTCATAGGTTTATCAAGGTTTGGGGAAGCTACAGGGCCCAAATTGGTACATGCACGTTTCCAGTTTTACACTTTGAATTTTCACAGCTTGCGTCAGCGTCACTGGTGCCATGTCTCATTTGGGGCTGTGTACCAGTGCCCCACAGGGCTGGTGCATGGATTTTTGTCACCATAGGCAAAACCTAATTTTGTTGCCCATTTGGCTCTGCCCCTTGTGTCCCACCCCTTTATACCCCGCCTACTAATACCCCACCTCTTTTCATGATTGTCCTCTCTCTGCCCCCTGGGCCAGTCTGCCCCTGGTCTGGAGATGCCTATAAGAGATGCCCCCCACCAGCTCCACTTTGCCCCCACCAGCTCCACTTTGCCCCCACCAGCTCCACTTTGCCGCCTCCAGCTCCAACTTGCCCCCACAAGCTCCAACTTGCCCCCTATCAGCTCCACTTTGGCCCACCAGCTCCACTTTTCCTCCCATCAGCTCCAACTTGCCCCCACCAGCTCCACTTTGCCCCCATTAGCTCCACTTTGCCCCCATCAGCTCCAACTTGCCCCCACCAGCTCCACTTTGCCCCCTCAGCTCCAACTTGCCCCCATCAGCTCCACTTTGCCCCCATCAGCTCCAACTTGCCCCCACCAGCTCCACTTTGCCCCCCATCCGCTCTACTTTGCCCCCCATCAGCTCCAACTTGCCCCCAGCAGCTCCACTATGCCCCCAGCAGCTCCAACTTGCACTCACCAGCTCCATCTTGCCCCCATCAGCTCCACTTTGCCTCCCATCAGCTCCAACTTGCCCCCCATCACATACCTGTAGCTCCCGCGCAGTCTTCTCTTCAGTAATGCAGAGCGCACCGGGAGATCATGACTCCCAGAGCGCTCTGCATTACTAAAGAGCCAATGGCAATGAGGGAGCGCAGTAGCAACACAGACCTGAATGTGTTGCGGCTCCAGGTGTGGTGCGTGCAGACGCAGCTCTTCACCGCTGCATGCCTGCGCCCTTAGTACATGTGCGCCCTAGGCCAGCACCTACCTCGCCTATAGGTGGTGCCGGTCCTGGTGCCCCACTTTAAGATTTCCCCCCAAAAGTGTATATTTTTGGAAAGTAGACACCCCAGGCATTCATTTTATGTATGTTTTCAAATTTTTTACGCAGCCATTTTACCAGCAATCACTCGTAAATCTTCATGTAAGTAAAAAATTCAGCGTTTTTCACACTTAGGTTTCAATTTTGATGTGAATTTCAAGCACAGGATAGGTGAATATTTTTAAAAATGCATTGTTTAGTGTTCAGCTCCTTCTTCTGAGGACGGCAATACCCCATATGCATAGGTTTCTCAAGGTTTGGGGGAGCTACGGGATCCAAATTTGTACAAATATTGAATTTTCACATCTTGCTTAACTGGTGCAATGTCTCAATTGGGGCTGTGTAACAGTGCTCCACTTTAAGATTTCTCCCCCCAAAGTGTATATTTTTGTAAAGTAGACACCCCAGGCTTTCATTTTAGGTGTGTTTTCAAATTTTGTACACAACCATTTTACCACCAATCCCTCGTAAAGCTTGACGTAAGTAAAAAATTCAGCATTTTTCACACTTAGACTTCAATGTTGACGTGAATTTCAAGCACCTGATAGGTGAAGATTTTTAAAAATGCATTGTTTAGTGTTCAGCTCCTTATTCTGAGTACAGCAATACCTCATATGTATAGCTTTCTCATGGTTTGTGGGAGCTACAGGGCCCAAATTGGAACATGCATATTTCCAGGTTCACACTTTGAATTTTCACAGCTTGCATCACTGGCGCCATTTCTCATTTGGGGCTGTGTAACAGTGCTCAACTTTAAGATTTCCCCCCAAAGTGTATATTTTTGGAAAGTAGACACCCCAGGCTTTCATTTTAGGTGTGGTTTCAAATTTTGTACACAGCCATATTACCACCAATCCCTCATAAATTTTTACATAAGTAAAAAAACAGCATTTGTCACACTTAGACTTCAATGTTGATGTGACTTTCAAGCACAGAATAAGTGAAAATTTTATAAACTGCACTGATTAGTGTTCGGCTCCTTCTTCTGAGCCATATGCATAGGCTTGTCAGGGTTTGGGGGAGCTACTGGGCCCAGTTGGAACATGTTAGATTCCTTTTACAAACATGCCATTTTTATAGCCTTATCTCATTTCGGACTGTTTGGTAATGCTGCAAAGAATTTTACCCCCAAAAGTATATGTTGTAGAAGAGTAGACAACCCCGGCTTTCATTCTATTTGCATTTTATAAATGTTTGCTGCCACTCTATCACCAATCCCTCCCAAAACCTGCAGTAAGCCAGAGAAACACAATTTTTTCACACATATTTTAGTGTTGCTTTGGAATTGAATCAGATGATATTTGCAGATTTTTTAAGTGCTTTACATTAGTGGTGAGTTCCATCATCTGAGTACGGCAATGCCGCATATGCATAGGTTTGTCAGGGTTTGGGGGAGCTACTGGGCCCAGTAGGGAACATGTGTGTTTCCATTATCAGAGATGGAGAAAAAACTTAGGGTGCTTTGCTTCCCATTGTATTTTGATCTAAGGAGGGATGTGTTTTGAAAAATAAAAAAACAGGATATTTCAGGGGTAAAAAGTGGTCAAATAATAAAATAAACTTTACAGCACTACTGCATTGTGCCTGCATGGTACTGCTTAAGTAGTCACCCATACAGAGGCCAGGTTTGGAAGGGCAATCAGGACAGTAAGTGAGGGTATCTGTCCATATTCCCTTGCTGTAGCAAACCCTGCAGCGCTTTTGTGGGTTTTTCTTTTGGGGGGTTGGGGGGATTTTATAAATATAGTGTACTACCCTGGGTTTTGGTGGAATTAGCTGATACTGCAGAAAACTAAGTTTGAGAGTGGGGTTTGCCAGTTTGAAAATCAAAAAAGAATTGTATACTGCAGTCTGCATTATGTAAATGGCAACCTTTTTGTACCATGCCCTACACTTTTGCATGGTGAGGTACGGCTGCACGAGTTGATCACACAGGTCAACTCCCCCCATGTGCTTGTTGTAGTCTCTGATGCAGACTGGCTTTCTTAGTACCCCTTTCTGCCACAAACAGAGACTGCCACAGTTTTGTCCTCATGCATGGTGGAAAGCATGTATACTTCTTTTTTGTCCTTGAACTTAACTGCCAGCAGCTCTTGTTGGCACAAAGCTGTGGATGTCACGTTTTTTAGTTTTTTAGCTACAACTTCTTTGGGCATCTCCCTGCATTTGCGCCTGACAGTGCCACAGGCCACGGTCTCAAAATAAAAAAGTGACTTAAATAAAAGGGAGCTGGTGTAATAGTTGTCAACATATAAATGATATTCTTTATTTAATAATGGGTAAATTAGATCCCAAACTATTTTCCCATTTGTTCCCAGAGATTCTGGGCAACCAGGAGGGTCAAGTTGGCTGTCCTTGCCCTCGTAAATTCAAAAAGCCTGGGTATAGCTTGTGGCACTTTTGCACAATTTAAAAATGTAATGCCGAATTTGGAACGCCTGGAGGGGATGTATTGCTTGAAACCTAAACTGCCTTTATATTTCATAAGGGATTCATCTATACTTATGTGTTTTTGGGGGGTATATACTTGGGCAAACTTTTCCTGTAAATGATTAGGGGGCAAATTTTGAACAGTCTGTCATACTGGGGGTGTTCTTTTGGGATGAACAGGGTATTATCATTAAAGTGCATAAAGTGCAAAATCATTTTGTATCTAGTCCTGGTCATTGTTTTGTCGAATATAGGGGTATCATATATGGGGTTTTTACTCCAGTATGATCTAATACTTGTTTTTTTTTACTATTACCATTGTCATTGTTAGGGCCCAGAATTTCTTGAATTCCCTACTCTACTCCTAAACCTAAATCTAACCCTAAACCTTTCCCTAACACACGTAGACTAAACCTACCTAGCTACCTACCTAACCTACCTAAAATACACTAAATAATCATATTTTATTAAAAAATAAAAACATATTTTAAAAAATACAAGTGGGATGGGGGAAGTACCACAGATCAGCAATAAGCTGATCTGCAGCAGTTGATCACTATTAAAGTGATCAGAGGGGGGACTTATTGATCACTGCAGTTATAGTGATCAAGGGCTTAATTTTGCGTTAAAAATCTTTTTTTTTCAATAATTTTAAAGTTGGAACAGGCTCTGGAACACTGAACATGATGTCTCTCTGTTTCTCTCCACCTCAGCATTGTGTGAGATGGAGGGAGGCAGAGAGTGTGACAGGGACAGTATTTGTAAATAGTGTCCCTGTCATTCTGCTTCTGCAACATGTGATTCGCTAATCAAGTGAATCACATGTTGCAACAATGTTGTTACTGGCTGAAACTAAGTGCCCCGGTATCAGAGCTCTTAGTTACAGCCAGCCTGCGCTCTCACATTGCTCCGTGCGGCGGCAATGAGAGAGTTTAACACATGACGGTCCAGGACCTTCATAGGTACATAATGGGATTCTACCCATGACGGTCCAGGACCGTCATGGGTCACTAAGGGGTTAATGAACTATCTGATTGAACACATGTGCATCAATGATTAAGTCACCTTAATTAATATACAATTAAGCATATTTTGAAAACATGCACTGTTTGTAGCTTATGAGTACCAGGGTTGGGTACCTGTAGTGTAGGTAATAAGGGTGCCACCTACATGAAAAATGAGTTAATCATACGATAACAAGGCACTCTGATTCCTAGCTCTTCTTTCCTAAACACCCTCTTCCTTTCCCTTAAATCAGGGCTGATGTTCAGTCCTCAAGAGCCATCAACAGGACAGGATTCAGGGATTTCCCTGCTTAGGCACAAGTAAGTCAGTCACAATGAATGAGTCACTGATTAACTCACCTGTGCTCAATCAGGGAAATCTATAATCCTGGCCTGTTGGTGGCCCTTGAGGACTGAACTTGGACAGCCCTGACTTAAATTATGTATCTAGGGGAGTTTACATCAGATATTTACAGCTACTGTCATTATCAGTGGAAACTTTGCATTGGAGAAACATATTGCAGCCAACCAACAGAGAGTTGCTGCAACAAAGTCACTTATGTAAACTTGGCCTAAAAATAACATAATGAAAATATTTTATATACAATATGGGAAAAGGCACACTTCAGAGAAAAAGAAAATGATACAAAATCCTGCTCATTCTCTTTTCCATAGGGTAATCATCTATTCCACTGGTACTCATTCACACTGCTAGTTTCAAGGCTCATGAATTATTAAACCAATTTCACCCTACTGATTATCATACTCTCACTAATTGTTTCACAGTGTAATAGTCTGATATTAACTTCAGGTGTACCACTTTAATTAATTCCAATAATACAGAATCTTTTTTCAAATATGACAGAATTAGCAGTTTTATCATATAAAGAATATTAGCGACATTTTGCATGGTTTATCTAAAACAATTGGAGTAATTCTGGGAAAAAAATAAATGGCTGAGGAAGGAATAAAAATTCCCATTAATTTAAATTGAGCTTTTAACACCTTATATGCAAGAGACATCTGCGGAGCAATGCACTGGAAACCTCTCTAGCATTCAAGGAGTTAAAGCCCGATTTGATTTAAAATAATTTTTATATCCCCCCTATGGTGCAGTTGGTTTGAGCCAGAATTAATGTTCCTCTTTCCTTGTGTATCCGGTTTGTGCCAGAATTGTTCATCTTTCCTTGTGTATCCCTTTGAGTGCCAGAGGGTAAGCGGCTGTGTTTCACATAACTGTTGCTTATGTCTGAGGTACAATCTAGTTAATTCGTCTACCATCAATAACATAGGGCCATATGTTCAAAGAAGTAGCAAAATAGCTTTTGTAATTTGTAAGAAAATTTCAAAGTACAGTGTCATTGGGCTCTAATATTTTCAGAGAGTGTCGGTTGTGATTTGAAATATGTCGTTTTGTCATTGAAGTACAATTACTGACTGAAATTGTCTTACTTAACGACAAAAATGTCTTAACTAAAGACATTAACTAATGACAAAAATGTCTTACCTAACGACAAACATGTCTTACCTAAGGACCAAAATGTCTTAACTAAAGACAAACATGTCTTACCTAACTCTTACCTAACAACAAAAATGTCTTAACTAAAGACAAAAATGTCTTACCTAATTCTTACCTAACGACAAACATGTCTTACCTAACGACAAACATGTCTTACCTAACAACAAAAATGTCTTAACTAAAGACAAAAATGTCTTACCTAACTCTTACCTAACAACAAAAATGTCTTAACTAAAGACAAAAATGTCTTAACTAATTCTTACCTAACGACAAACATGTCTTACCTAACAACAAAAATGTCTTAACTAAAGACAAAAATGTCTTACCTAATTCTTACCTAACGACAAACATGTCTTACCTAACGACAAACATGTCTTACCTAACGACAAAAATGTCTTACCTAACGACAAAAATGTCGGTATATAGGTATGGTAATTGTGCTTGTGTTGTGTTTACTTCAATTATTATAGGTTTCTCAGATTCAAAACTTCACATTCCCTCCACTTTTTCTGACTTTTGCAAGACATTTTTTTTGTTGTTGTTTATACGACAAATTTTCTTTTCCTCTATACAACACTGGAGAATAGTTTACCCACACCCTTGCCCCACCCCTTTGTCCGGCAGTTCTGGAGTTGTGTCATACACAATGGACATCACTAGTTTTTTTGTTGTATACGCTATAGAAAATATGTCGTTCATGCATACAATTACTTATTTTTGTCATTCATACAACATTTTTTCTGTCGTTATTCCTTTGAACATACAGCCCATAGAGGACAGGTAAAAATTCCCTAAATACATACTGAATTATATGGTGATTTCAATCCTCCTGAATGGTAGAGGTGTACAGCATTTTGCAATTTGTTGCATCAGAGACCTCTTCAAGGGGTTAACCTTTGGAGCGGCAGGGGTGTTTCCAATTCATTGCTCCACAATAAACTGATGCCCCCCCTCTAGAACTCCAAGGGTTAAAAGCCCCATGTATTCCATTGGGAATAGGGCCTGTCAGACGGATAGCAGAAATGCAGCATTATTATCACTGCATTTCTTATAATATAATATACTGATGTCTATGGGTCTGTTCACATGGCACGCTTAACCATTTGAGTGCCAGAGAGGTATCCAACTATACCTCTCTGGCACTCAAAGGGTTAATACAATGCTTGTGCAGTGCACAGCACAAGTTGCTGCAGTATGCTGCACCTTTAATGCTTTCAACCAGTGGTTCTCTATCTTTTTTTACTCGAGGCACCCCTAACACATAATCTAGAACATTCAGGGCACCCCTAACATTTTTAATGTAATTTATCAAGGGATAAGGAATGGTACACTATATAAATATACAGTTATTATTAGATCTTATAATCATAATAACAAAACTAAACATATTGTGCATAACAATTTCTATAAACCTTTATTTAAAACTCCATTTTTGTTAGTCTTAATAGAAAACACAGGGCACCCTAAGTTTGTGTTCGTGGCACATCAAAGTGCCACGGCACCCTGGCTGAGAACCACTGCTTTCAACAAATTTATCCAAGTTACAGAATGGCTGATCTGCAGGGCCATCTATGAGACCTTCATGCAGATATTTCACTCAGTGACACTGGACACTGCAGTGCAATAATATTATATACTATTGGCTGACTCCAAAGTGGGCCGGTCCCTGTCATACTCCCACCTTGCCCCTACACACCGTGCAAAAGTATCATCAGGGGAATGTAGGAGATCACAGCCCTGTTTAAGCCTTTGGATGCCAGAGAGGTATCCAACGCATTGGATACATCTGTGGCACTCAGAGGGTTAAGCCACCAGTGTGAACAAGCCCTTACCATGTGCTAAGTTTTACTGTGCTGTGCTCTGCTCCTTGTTAATACATGGCAAGAAACAAGGTGTACAGGAACAGAACACCCTGAAACACCCTGTCAGACCAGATTGGTAAGGTTAAAATGACTTTATTAAGATAAAGTACACACACGTAGTTAGGACCTTGGGCCCACACAACAGAACATAAATATATACAGGTAGATGAAGTAATAGCAAGCCAGTAATAGAAATGTATGATGGAATGGAAACAATCACTGTAAACGGAGGTTCTGGCTTGAACCGGACAGGCAGCAGGCAACGCAGTCCGAGAACTGACCACAGGACCTTGGTGATAGATGGTCCAGGAGGAGATGACTGGCACAACCCAGACGCCTGGGAGGCACAGAACTCAGAGAAGCAAGGCAACGCTACTGGCACAACCCAGAAGCCTGGGAGGCACAGAACCCAGAGGAGCGAGGCAACACTACTGGCACAACCCAGACGCCTGGGAGGCACAGAACCCAGAAGAGCGAGGCAACACTGACCCTGGCACTGGATACAAATAGACCGAGGCAACCCTCATAAGCAAACCCTAGAACGCTAGGGGTAGATCGTAATACTAGTATATTAATATATACATATATGGAGGCAACCAGTGTCCCCTCACTCTGAGGATGGTACAACGCAACGCTGGCTCTTAAGCCCAAGGCTACTACAGTGAGGAATATGCACAACCCTACCTGGAAGATCCAGGCACGCAAAGGGCCAATAGGTAACGCCCGGTGATATACTGCAACTCCCAAAGGGAGTGAGCCCAGCGTTGTAAGGGAGGTGGACACAGAGAGTAACACAGTCTGTGCTATGAACACTGTACCGGTACTTTGCATGTGCACACCGTGGTGGTTAAGAGAGTAACTAAAGCACGAATGCTTAGCCAACGGTTGACAGAATAATACCGCCACACGGCGCACATCGACTAGTGTAACGGCAAAGCCACAACAAGTGTAACTGGATCAAACGGAGGCAACCAGGCGGTATAGCTAGGCACGGATGGCAACAGAGCGGTAATACACTAGACATGGTCAATAATGGAATAAGTACTCAGCCAGGTTCGGTCAGTAATGGAGCGGGTTCTCAGCCAGATACAGTCAGCAATGGAGCGGGTTCTCAGCCAGATACGGTCAGCAACGGAGCGGGTCCTCAGCCAGATAGGGTCAGCAATGGAGCGGTTCTCAGCCAGATACAGTCAGCAATGGAGCAGCGGTAATACCGGATACTCAGGAATGTCGTCAGGCAGGCCAGGTCATACACGATCAGCAATAACGGTGCAAAAGTCAGGAACTAGTACACCACGAAAGGGCACCATAGTGTAGACATGACAGAGGGTATAAAGGCTATCACTGGGCGGCGACAAAGATACTTGGCCAATCAGAACGAAATAGGGAAATAGGAGAATCAGAATGTCGCCGCCTGCAGCCAGGAGCATGGGCACAGTGATACACCCATACTCACAAGTTGAGCAAAGATAATTTTTGGTGTACATACATTAGTACATCTCCCCTAGTGAATCTCCAGACCAGAGCCCATGTAGGCATTAATCAAGTTCGATCAAGAAGTCTGAAGCCCCTTCTCCTGATTGCTGGGGCAGACTCTCACTCCAATGTGTTCATATTAGTAATGCTACAAAATAGTAACAAGGAGTAACAAGTACAGAAAAAGGTTACTATGCGATTATTTATGTGCAGACAAACTAAGTACAATATTTTCAATAGCTGCAACAGATGGCTGCTTGGTTGTTTCTAAACAATGCTTAACAAGGTATAATTTAGGAAATCTCAGAGTAGAGCTAATTCAGATCTATAACAAGAGCTTCTGCTGACTGTAAACTGCTTTTGGGATTTGTGATTGAAACACCTGGGTAGGAGGAGTTTTGGCACAAACAATATCCTCATTCAATGAAACTGATTTCATTAAAATAGCTGTAGGACATGCACTGTTATGTATGTGGGAGCCAAAGGTATTCTGATAATTGGCCATACAGGTGTATAGTTATTTCATACTAGAACTTGTAATCTAATTATTACTAACTCTAATTTGTTTCGTATTTCTTAGTGTGCACGTGTTTTATTACACATAGGGTGAGATGTTCAGAAAGAGGTGGTAACTGAAATTGCCTGTAATCAGAATACAAAAGTTCTTATTCCATGGTCTGCCAATTCTCAGACGTTTCCTTCATTTTTTTGCATCTAATTCCGCCATCTCCATCAATGGGAAAAAGCCGTATTAAAACTGGGCATGGTGCGGTTCATAGACGATTTGTTTATGGTGTGGACTGGTAATGAAGAGGAATTGTTACAATTTCATCAAGGGTTAAATCATCTAGATTCACCGATTAGATTAACCCTTGCATATCAAAAAAAGAAATCAGTTTTCTAGATGTGAAGGTGATGGTAAGAAATGGTAGAATCAGTACCACACTATACACAAAGTCTATGGACCGTAACACATTGCTTGACGCGCGTAGTCAACATCCAACTGCCCTTAAGAAAGGGCTTCCAATATCACAATTGATGCGCGTTAAGCGCATTGTATCGGATGAAGGAGAGCTTCAAGAAAAACTTAATGAAATGGATTCCAAGTTTATTAGGAGGGGTTACAAGAGTCAAGTTATAGCGGAGAATATTCAACAAGTGGCGAGTACAGATCTCCAGTCTTTGTTAAAGGGGAACTACCACCCCGCAATAACTTACCCTTCATTGATTCTTCATCTGGCGACTAGTCCCCGGCTCAAAAGGGACTGACAGCGCAGGCGCACGGACGTCACTGTGACGAGATGTCCGTGCTTCCTGCTCCTGTGAGCTTCGTTATAACGCCGAAATCTTCAGAACCGGGTAATATTTCTGGCGACTAGCGCTACTAAGCAGCTAGTCGCCAGATGAAGAATCAATGAAGGTTAAATTATTGCGGGGTGGTAGTTCCCCTTTAAGTAAAACGCGACATTTGGAAGATAGAGTGAGAGACCGTTTAATTATCTCTACTGCCTTTACTGATTTGACCAAGCAATTTCAGGATATAACCAGACGAAATTGACATCTTTTATCGGGGGATCCAGAGGTGGGACATATGTTCCATCATCCCCCATTGTTTGGTCACAAGAGAGGTGTAAGTTTGAGGGACATGTTGGTGAGTGCTGATCCAATTAATAAGTATGAACAAGGACAAAGCGGATTAACAAGGGGAGTATATAGATGTGACAATTGTGTGACATGTAGACACATGATAGTTGGTAAAAGTTTAGTAGTGCCACGGGTGGATTACACCTTGAAGGTGCAAAGTAATATCACGTGCACAACAGCTTACGTTATCTATCTCCTCTTGTGCCAGTGTGAGAAGGTGTATGTGGGTAAAACCACTAGGCCCTTTAAGGATCGCATTCGCGAACATAGGTCCCTCATTGTAAGAGGTCTGAACGGGACCTTAACAGATGATCAATTAAAAAGTGCTCCGGTGGTCAGACATTTCATACAGGAGAAACATTGTATCAGAGATTTAAAATGTTACCCATTTGAATGTGTTAGACAAGCTCCACGGGGGGAGATAGAAAGACCTGGTTAGCTAAGAGAGAGATGTATTGGGTTTATACCCTCCACACACGGGTGCCGAATGGTTTGAATGAGCAGTTCAGTTTGATACATTATATTTAAATTTTTGTATGATGCTTCTTATGATATGGTAATTTTATATTGTGATCAATCCTGACGGCGAGTGGCGTCTATGGTTGCTAAGGCAGCCGGATATGCGCTATTCCGGCGCCAGGTTTGAAAAGGTATTTTAACCAGGTGTAGTGAATAACATGTGAAGTGAATGCCCCTGATGAAAGTCCTAATGAGGACGGAAACGTTGGGTTTTAAGATGTTTGAATAAAGAAAGTTCGTTTTTTACCAAGTGTGCTCGGCTATATGGAGTTACATTGTGATATCGGTTTAAGCCAGAAGCACCTGATATTGAGAAACGAGTGCAGCAACTTATTCCAAAAATTCAGACTTGGAGAAGACAAACTAAACTAGTTAGCAGGAGTGAGAAGCAATTTGTCGTTTCAAATACAAAAAATGTCTTTGATTCTTTGAAAATGTTAATTTCAAAGACAAAATCAAACACGATTTTTAACTTCAGAATTTTTAAAGGCAATGTTCATCAAGATTCTGCATGTGCGCTGTCTTACCCTCTCCTATACTGTTTTTCTAACCTCTGGTTCAGTGGCCACAGAATATCAATGTTTTAACACGTTCACTGCCATTGGGATGTGCAATACAGGTCACAATGGTACTGTAAGGGTTACAGGAGAGCATTAGCTGCCTCTGCTCTTAAAAAGAGACAGCAAACTGTTCTCTGGCTCCATAAAAAATTACAGAGAGATTTCAACTCTACCAACCTCAGGTTGACAAAGTTGGGAATGTTACAGCTATCGGAGCTTAGAACATGTGGCGTGTCACATTCACTTATAAACACACTCACCTGAAAGTGACAATGGCTTATTAAACCACATTTCAGTAAGCAAACAGCCATTATTGAAAGAAGGCTGTGAAAAATTGGAAACCTGTAGTAGATATGGCGGACTCAAGGCAGAGTATCTGTGGCATATTCACATAGATTCAAATGCAACACAAGATCACCAAACTGGCCCCTAATCAAACCACAGAGCATCCCTTCCCCGGAGTAATTCTATGACAAATCAATTACAGCACAGAGGTCAGATATGTATCCCTATTAATTTAAAAGGGGCTTTCAACCTCTTTAAATCTAAGGAGGTCTCTGCACTGAGGAACAAAAGTGTGAAAAGATTTTAAGAGCAAAACAGTACCAAAACACTGAAAAATGTGAAGACTACCTCTCTGCCAGTGTGACAGTTCATTAAAATGGATAGAAAATCTGTGATAAGATGGCTTTGTACATGTTATATGTTATACCCAAAGCAAAGTGGAGTCATTCTGTCTCAAACACACTGTACTTTAGGGAAAAAATACATATCCCCTAAACCCACTGAGCCAGAGGGATGACCAAAGCATTGCTTCTCAATGTGCTGGGCACTCCCTCTGGCTCTCAAATTATTTGGGCATATCTCTGTTAGTGTTAAATGGGACTTTTAACCTGTTCATGTTAGAGGGGGATTAAAAAAAGCCATACAAATCTATGGGGATTTGTATTTGCTTCTCTATGATGCAGTTGGTTTGTCCCTGATTTACTCAACACTCTTTGTGCAGAAAGCCCTTTGAAGCTGATGTACTAAGAACTGGAGCAATTCTGGGGCAAACCAACTGCACCATAGGGGACAAAGAAAATGCCTATTAATTTAAATGGCCCTTTAACTCTTTGAATATTAGCCTTCAAGTAGTTAACCCTTTGAGTACTAGAGGGGGACGCAACACATTGCTCTCTTCTTCACCTTATATCGTAGACATGACGATTTGTTATGAGACTAACCAACATAGGAACTGGAGAAGTGGTATTGCAGGAGAAGTAATCTCCACTTTATCACCTCTTATCACACCTTACTGCATAACCCTACTTGAGTCACTGACTATGGGCTAGATTTAAAGGCAGCCGTTAAACCAGCCGCTAAGTGAAAAAGGCACATCGCTCGCAAATAATACAGGAGTTACGGCAGATTCAATAGCTACTCTACAAGAATAGCTATCGAGCGTAGGCACACAAAAAACACGTAACACAAAAGCCGTTGTCGCTCATGTTAATGCACAACGGGCGGCCAAATCACACGATAACTGCGCTCAAAACAACATCTAACATAACGGCTGCCGTTGTCTAGCAACCATGATTGATGCCAAAACAAATTCAAACACAAAGCCCCAATGTATCAAATAACTTCAAATACACCTATATTTACCCAAAAATAACCGTCACACACTGTCTGTTATCGAGTTCTTCAGAGCCAGATATCAGGACCCAGGAGCGGAGGATAGTCATTAGAGAGAGGGAGAGAGGTGCGTTCATTGGAGGTAGAGGAGTTTTTGAGTTTGGAGAGAGGAGAGCATTGCACAGAATACAACACATAGCACATCTTTGCACATATTACATACACACATACAAACACAAACACATACACATACATACACATAGTCCTTTTATTTTATAACACCTTACACATTTTACTTTTTATTTTGACAGTGTGAATCTGGGAGTGAAAGTGTGTGACAGAGAGTGACTGGATCGAGTGTGTCTGTGAGGGCCTGTGGGAGTGCCTGGGTGTGACTGGGTGAGTGATGGCCAGGAAAGGAGGACAGGAGAGAGGGATGGGGAGAGTAGTGGAGGAGGAGGAAGCTCAGGAGGGGATCCCTCAGCAGAGCAGGGGTGGCAGAGGGAGATCTGCAGGGCGGAGGGGGACCCGGCCCACAAGAGCAGGCACACAAAGAAGAGGGACAGAACCTGCAGTGGGACGAGGGGTAGTTGCTGGGGAGCAACACACACAGTCAGGGTCAGACCAGGCAGGGCACTCCGGCTCAGAATCCTCCCATGCCGGAGCTGACGAGGGCAGGATCAGGGACCCCAAATACACAGAGGAGGAGAACACGGCTCTCGTGGAAGCTGTCCTGGAGAGGCAGAGTGTTCTCCACCCAACAGCGAAGGTCCCTGGCCTGTCAGCGAGGAGGAAGGCAGCCTGGAACCAAATATGCAGCCGGGTCAACGCGGTGGCTCCATGCAGGCGGGACGTGGAGTCCGTCAAAAAGAGATGGGGCGACTGCCGGAGGGTCGTCAAAAACAAGATGACAGAGCTCGCCAAGCACGCCCGAGGCACTGGAGGTGGACCAGCAGTCCATATCACCTTCTGCGGCTGGGAGGAGATGGTGCGGCAGACCATGTCCCCGACCCTGATCGAGGGGGTCATTGGAGGAACTGACACTGGGGATGAGAGGAGCCTCCACACTACCGGTAAGTGCAACACTACAGAACAATACACTACAGCAACCAACACCAGCTGCACACACAGTCACACCTCAACACATGTCCATCACTCAGCCATACAACTGCACCAACACAGCACCATGAGGGTTAAAAAAAGGACACAACACCTGGACAAATGACAACGTCCAACTTGGCACAAACCTGTCAAAGTCCTACTTCAACCCTCCTGTCGCTGTGCTCATCACACACAATACACAAACCGTTATGTTCAAAATGTTGTCTGTTAAATATCATCACTCTTCACACACAATGTCACCCATGTCTCCACCCCCACCCTAACCCCTTGAGTGCTAGAGGGATCATCAATGCATCAATCAACAATGCATTGGCAACCCCTCTGGTACTCAAGGGGTTAACCAGACAATAAGTCAATAGGCCAACGATCACATGCTACACAGGGGACATTCACTAAGCGGTGACAAACAGATGCTGGGCATAAAGTAACCCTCACACACCCTCACTTCACCAATACCAGTGTTAGTCCATGGAGAATATGCAAAAACAAGAATCAAGTTTATAAGGTCCCATTGTACAGACTCCATGGAAAACACTGGCAATGGGGAAAGGAGATCACTGGAGAAGTCACCATCATGTTCACCTCATCAGTTCTACATCACCGCTTACTGAATCACAAAAAGGGGGCATCAGGTCATACATCACAGTGTCACACAGAATAAATGCTTGTAGGTGCAACACACAGGCCGAAAACTATTACACAGAATTCAAGCTGGAAAATGTTGGCATTGGTGTTGTGGCTGCAATCATTTACTCAGACTTGAAATTACATATCCCATATCTGATTCCCACATGGATCCACAGGGGTGCTGATGCCATGGATGGATGGTACACCAGCCGCTCTTTGCAGGATACACATGGGAAACAAATAGCAAACATCATTGTACCTTGGTCACCAACAGGCCATGACTGATGGATATCTAGGATTGAGTACGGTTGCCTCACACAGAAGGATGGATGGGCTCATACACAGAAAAAAACAGGCCTCAATCAAAGATATCCCTCACTACTGGCTGGATTGTTGCCCTTAGGATTCAAATGTTTGTTACTAAATATGTTCCAATACGATGTGAACACAGATCACTTCACTGGATGTGATTGCCTTACTGGACAGATATGTGCACCCATCACAAATCAACCTACATTGCAAACATCCAAATACACATACATAGTATATCACACTCTATGTAGATGGGATATACGAGGTATGTTCATATCCATCATATCAATACAATGTCTTGTTGGATGGGTGCACATGTATAGCCAGTAAGACAATCACGCCTACTGAACTGCTCTCTGGCTTCACATCTTGGAAGGATATTACTCTATCCATATGAAGGGTACATATCCACATACATATATGACCATTTCTACTTGTGTGTCACTGTAGTGGGATAGCAATGGGTAATGTCATCATGATGTCATATCATTGCCATCGTTAACAAATGTGTCTTGATCTAAGTCCCATCCCTCCAACACTCATGGTTATACAGATATTGTGACAGGTGGAGATATCTATTATGTGACCACACGGAGGCTCTTCAGCAGAGCCAAAGTCGCAACATGTCGAGATAAATACCTCTTTGGAATGGTCGACAGAATGTGCTTGCAAAACATGCACATTCTGTACACCATTCCAATTAAGTATTGTTCTCCAAATGGGGCGATTTGGGCTCTGCTGAAGAGCCCTCGTGTGGACAAATGACTGAAATCTACATCTGGCACATAGAGCAATATCTGAACAACCATGAGGGTAGGAGGGATAGGACTAACAGAGAACAGCATCTGTTTTCACAATCTCTACAATCTGACATCAAAGTGGACTTAATCTTTGCCATCTCTACAAGTTGTGAAGACAAATATATGTTGTCGGATTTCCCCACTCCCCCGAGTTAAACAATGGTATTCCTAATGCTGAAAGGTGTGTTGATACAAAAGGTATCACAGCTCAGACGTGGATATGTCAGGGGCAATATCCCAGTGGCATGAAATTGTAAAGGTGCTGTTACTACGCAATCATATGGACAGCTCTGGAACAGGGACCAGATATCTACATGGGAGGGTGTTGCAACAGCCCCACTGTACTATTTCGGCCCACTGTGATATTGCACCTCAAAATTAAACCTTCACCCATAATAACTCAAACAATACCTTTCAGCAGTGGGAGTACCCTTGTTTACCCAGGGGGATTAACCCAAACACATATATTTGTCTTCAACACATATCAAAGTATAACTGTCTCCACAAACATATGGCTAAGGTCACTAATCACAACATCTTATTTCTCCACACAGCTTACGGCCCTCAAGCCCAGCGGGATACAGTGGAGGAGGCTATGTCACCCCCCAGTGAGGAGTACACAGAGGAGGGGACCAGCCGGTGGTCACCTTACCCACCATCACCATCCCCTCCACCACAGGCTGCACCACCACAGGCTGCACCACCACAGGCTGCACCTCCTCAGTACAGTGGCTGGATGCCACAGGAGGAGAGGTGGCCATATCCATCCACCTCCACCAGCTACTACCCTCCTTCAGCACCACCACCACCGCCAGGGAGGCAATGGCTGCCAGGGACAGTGGCCACCACCCAATATGGGCCATATGCCTCCAACATCAACCCACCCTCCTGGATGGCTCCACAGCATGCCCCAAGGTATGATCCGAGGTGGGGTCCCACCACCTATCAGTGGCCACCATATGACCCTTGGCCACTGGACTACACACACCTGGGCCTGATTGGTGAGCCCCAGCGCCCCCTACCCAGGGACATATTCACACCTCCACCAGCACACACATCATTGGGCAGCTCGGGATCACTTGATGTGGTGGGCATATGCCCATCATCTGCACCAGCCACTCCAACAGCAGCCACAGCACCCTCAGCAGCAGCAGAGGAAACAGCACCTCCAGCAGCAGAGGAAACAGCACCTCCAGCAGCAGAGGAAACAGCACCCTCAGCAGCAGAGGAGGAAACAGCACCCTCAGCAGCAGAGGAGGAAACAGCAGCACCAGGGACACCGGCCACATCCACCTCCAGCACCGCACGCCTCACAGGGATGGAGGCGGAGTGTATGGCCCTTCAGAGGAGACTACTCCGGTCGAGCAGGAGTACTGACAGCAACATCACCAGGAGCAGGAGGCAATCCAGGAGGAACATTGGCCAATTGGAGACCAGAATCCAAGGCCTGGAGTCGGAGGTGGCCAGGGGGAACACACTACTCCAGCAGCTCAGGACTGGTGTGATGGACATGTTGACCCAGGTCCTTGTGGAGTTGAGGGAGATCAACCGCAGGGAGAACCTGAGGATGGAGAGGGCGAACTTGCGTTCTACCGAGGGGTCTACTACAACCACCACCCCCTCCAGTGTTACCCCTGAAGCCACACCTAGGGGGCAGAGGGTTACCAGGAGATCCACAAGGGCTTCCAACTCTGGCACACAGGCTAAGCCCCCCCCCCAAAAAAAAGGAAAAAATGAAAGGCCCAACCTGTCAACTTTCCCCTCAATAAAAAAAACATTTTAGTTTTATTCCTGTCTGATCTGTTGTGTCTTCAGTTATGGATTGTGTGGCAGGGTTGTCTCCAATGCATTGCCATACAATGCAGTGAACACAACCTCTGCCTGGGTGAAATGTTAGTGGTATGCTACAACATGGGTTCACACACACACACACCGTTGTACAAATTCAACATGTAATACATCCCTGGAGCCATATGACACCACTGTGTTATATGGCGGTGTTCTGTGTTGAATTTGAACATCAAAACATACCCCTTAGCACAACAAATGGTACAACATTGAACATTCGTCTACATCATATGTTGTGTTTAACCCTTTGAGTGCCAGAGTGGTAGGCAACGCATTGCAAAGAAATGCGCTGGGGACCACTCTTGCACTCAGTGGGTTAATGAGATTAGCAGACAAACAGCTCTGTGATTTAGCAGGGACATTACAAGCAGGACAGCTAAATGGGACATGTATCCATATTGCCTTGGATTCACACACTCATTGTGCAACTGACTTACTGTGGAAGCTAATGTTTTCAACCTAGGATTTCAATGTGTAGCACACACATTGATATCCTGGGGTGAGCATTGGTGTCTCCAGTAAGTTGAGTTGCTGTTTCCCTAAGGGTGTAACAACAGACTTCACCAGTGATAACACATGTCCACTTAGTCTGTTCGTTGATATAGCCCATGTACTGAGATAGGTCAAAGTGGAGCAAAATCTCAGAACATTGATTATACTGAGCAATACAGAATATGTGGACATGTATTCACTGTCGAAGTATGTCCCCTGTATCACCTCTTTA
This sequence comes from Rhinophrynus dorsalis, assembly GCA_037306005.1. Classification (NCBI taxonomy): domain Eukaryota; kingdom Metazoa; phylum Chordata; class Amphibia; order Anura; family Rhinophrynidae; genus Rhinophrynus; species Rhinophrynus dorsalis. Next base: position 255,294,411 of record CM074722.1, read on the forward strand.
TCACTCCCACAACACATTGGTGCATCATTGCCAACATCATCTGTTTGCATGGATACATCACAGAGTCCACTCACTGGCAAACAAGTGGTGGACTCCTGTGATGTGGGTGATGCCTTTCCATGTATGGGGGATACTCTATCCTGGGTGTGGTTACGCATTGACAAATGTGTTCTCAAATATATCCTCCTACAGACACAGATTGAATGTGGATGGTTCATCTTTATTGTGTCTCAAAGTACATTAGAATGTACAAGTGTTTTCTGTGTATATTGCCTATATGCATTTAACACCTGTATGTGAACACTAAATGTACTTTGAAACGAAATCGTAATACTTCAGTAACACTTCTGCCCTGCTCATGTGTTGTCCACAAGGTTTGACAACTCTGTAGTTGAGCATCCTAACTGTACAGGTAATAACACTCAAGAAATGGTGTTTTCTGTGTCTCTATGAGAATGTTCCAGTAGAGGTTTGTGTGAACCTCAGGTCAAACTTTGCATCACCAACAACATCACCATAAACAGCAAGGGGTGATCTTCATGAAGGTGTTGTCAAGACATCAATCCAGTCACATGGAAGATCTTCAGTTCAAGGATGGATCATGTTACGGATGCCTGCGGGACAAGAGGACAGGATTTGGAGCAGTGGACCTGAACTGATCATCAAGCAACAACAATGTAGTCTTTTTAATCCCCTCAATCTTCTTGATTACAGGTGTGTACACAAACCATTGCTTGACAATGTGTTGTGTACTCATCTGTAACCAATTCTGTGGGGAACTTAGGACATGTGCACCAACCCTATGGATTTGTGCCCCTGACATGTATACACACATTAACAAGTTTTCTGAGAGCTCCATGGAGGTAATGACATTGTGCTGCCACTGTGAAAGTGACAGTGGCAGCCCAATGTCATTTGTTCTATGGAACTGTTAGGACATATTTGTTGATGTGTGTATTCATGTCGGGGGCACATTGGTCTGCACACTCACAGGTCAGCATGGGGTCCCTGGTAATCTGATCTACGTCTCATGACCTCTACATTGTGTGCCCATACCACTGTACATCCACCCCTGTGCTGCTCTTCTCAGCTGTAGCACAGTACAGGTCCCATATTGAGTCTGATGTCCCTTCTAATGCATATCATTAGATAATACTCTTTCGCTACTGGGCTAGCATGGTTGTTCAGGCTATAATCATGGCATATCCAGTTAGTTGCTGTCAATCAAGCCGTGTAAGGTGATGAACATGGGTAATATGTTGTACCTTGTTTCTCCTGGGGGTGTGCGTGCCACGTCCACTGCCAGTGCAGTGCTGTGTCACTGTTCCTGTGGAGTGAGACAGAAAAACATGTGCAATGTGGTTAGTGTCACAGGACTGATGGGGGACTTGCATGGATTGTTTGCATGCATGTGTTATACTCACAGGTGAAGTGTTCCGTGATGAGCCTGTCTCTGATATGTGCCCCTCTCATGGTCTCCTCCACATGCCCGATGTCCATGGCCACTTCCTGTATGGGGGGGTTCGGGATGTGATCCAGCAGTCTGGTGTCCACTGCGATGTTGTGCAGTATTGCGCACGCCACAATGATGTCACACACCTTAGCCGGTGCATACTGCAGTGCTCCCCCAGAGTGGTCCAGACATCGGAATCTTGACTTGAGAAGCCCAAATGTCCGCTCAATAGCATTCCTCGTTCTGGCATGAGCCTGGTTGTAGCTTTCCTGGCCATGTGTTTGGGGATTAGCCAGAGGGGTCAGTAGCCAGGACTTGCATCCATAGCCAGCATCACCTGTGTAATGTGAGTGACATGGTGAGACAGGGAGCACATGTTGTGTGAATGATGTTTTGTGTGGTGGACATAGTATCTGTGGGTCAGGTGCATGCTGAGCAGCGTGGTGTGTACGCCTGTGTATGTGGTGTGATTTTGTTTGGTGAACTCACCCACTAGCCATCCCCCTGTAAAGGTTCCATTCTCAAAATCTCTGTGGACTGAGGAGTTTTGTAGAATGTATGCATCATGTGTGCTGCCAGGATATTTTGCACAGACATTCATGATCCTCATGTTGCTGTCACACACCATCTGCACGTTGATGGAGTGGAAGTTCTTCCTGTTGATGAATATCTGTGCGTCACGTGCTGGGGCCTTAATCCGGACATGGGTGCAATCTATAGCACCCATGACCCTGAGCATGCCTCCCTTTGCGTAAAAGGCCTGCTTGACGTGTATCCAGTCCATGTCGGTGGTGGGAAAATGTATATAGGTACTGGCCTTGCTTTTGAGGGCTGGCAGGACCTGGACCAGCACTCTGGAGAATGTGGCCTGTGACATGCCAGATGCGTAACCCTCAGTGGACTGGAAGGCCCCGCTTGCCATGAAGTGTATGGCACAGAGTAGTTTCTGCAGGCCAGTTAGGGCATGGTTGTGGATGTAGATGGGATCCACCTGCTCCTTGATGACCTCATACAAGGCAATGATGCTGTCAGGCCTCAACCTGTAGCGATCAATGACCTCGTCATCAGTCATTCCAAAGAGGGTGACCCTTGGGCGGTATACCCTGGGCCTTGGTGGTCGTCTATACATCCTGTGCCCTCCAGGTGGGGATGGACTCCTGTGTGGCTGCTGAGCCAGAGCCTCCTCACTTGCAACAGGTGAAGGCTGTTGATGAGGCGTGCTTGGAGGTTGCTGATGTTCCCTAGCTCTCTCCCTTGCACGCCTTCTCCTCAGTCTTCGCAACAATATGTAACCCAACATACTGTTTGCTCTCTCTATCTGTCTCTATCTGTCTCTCTCTCTCTACCTCTCTACCTGTCTCTCTCTCTCTATCTCTCTCTCCCTCCCTGAGTGGAAAACAAGCCACAAGTGAGTGTGTTGAGTTGTCCCTTTAAGTACTTGCTAGGGCGTTGTGTGGGTGTGGTGATGAGGTGAGTGCTGACCAATGGTGAGTTGTTTTTGTCCAGGTAAGTGTTTGCAGGTGTGTGTGTGTTATAAGATGTGGTGTGTTGTGCTTGTTCTGTGTGTGCCATTTGCGGATGTGCAGTTGTGGGGTGCAGGTCGCGTGTTGATGTTGCCCAGGTGAGCTTGTATTTGCAGGTGTCCGCTTTGTGTGATGACCCCCATTGTTCCGTGCCATGTTGTGTTGTTGTTTTTTTGTGTGTCGTTGTCCCTGTGGTGTTGGTTGTTGTTGTGTGTGTAGTGATTTGTGTTGTGTGTACATGTTTTTGTGTTGTTTTGGCATTGCACGGGTTAATTTTCCCATTTACATGGTTCTGCGGTATGCCTTTTGTGTGTTTTCCTCTGTAACGGGTGTTTTGTTTTGGCCGTTAGTCTAACGGCTAAGAAAAGTGGGTCTTAACTTTTAGCCGTTAGGTGTGTCTTTTTTTCAGCCGTTATCAGTACCGCAAGCCTTTGAATAGCTCTGGGGTATGTTGTTGAATGCGTCTGAATGCACGTAAGTGTATCGGCCGTTAGGATTGTGCAACTGCCGTTAGCTGTTGTTTAGACGGATCTTTGAATTGCAACATGACACTTAACGCACCCATTAGTGATTTTTTTTGCTAACGGTTGCCTTTAAATCTAGCCCTATGTCTCTTCATAGAAAGTAATAGGAACAGTACCATTTGGTGTTAGCAATAGAAAACTGAAGTTTAATTTAAAAAAAGAAAAAAAAAGTTGAGTTAGAATAACTTTTGAATTAGAACCCTCCCTTTTACTTAGCAGGTAAAGGATTGAAATACAGATTTTTTTCTAAAAGAAAAAGTTTACTGCTCCATTAAATCAATGTATGGATTTATGAATCTACTTTTCTATAAATGCAGCATTAAAGGAATGGTTGCTAAATAAGTATACCATACGTGTATCTGTGGGCACTAAACTGGAGATACAATTGCATGAAAAAGGAATGATTGTCAGTCATTCCTTTTTAACCCTTTGAATGTCAGCACTCAAAGGGTTAATCTTCCACTATCACAATGCTTTTGAGACTTCATAGGCAACAAAGTACCATGTTTGCTACCATGGACATTCAATACTACAATTTGATTTTTAATAACCAAATGATGCAGAATCTATTCATTGTAGTCATTAGAATTTTCTGGCCAGTTAAGTAAAAGTTTATTATCATACCTAGGCACTGGAGACTGTTTTTTTTAGAAATACTGGGCTTCCAGGAAAAGACACTCAGGGCTCAGTGAATTCCCTGTAACTCCACCCACTTCAGTGCCAGTTCTGGTCACTCTCAGACCTGTTCTTCCTACTTTCCACCCATTTTAAACACCTTAGTGGACCTCCAGAGACTTGGGACAAGATGGCTCCCAGGTAGGTTTATTAATAGGAGGCTTTAGTGTTCCATTAAAATTAATTTTATTAGGAATGTATGTACTTTATAAATATGGGCATAAGAACATTACATTAGAATGTTTCTGGAATAACTGAATCATTTTATACATACATCTTCTACAACAGTACATGAGCTCATCTGACCACTATAATTGCACTTTCACACAAGACATTGAGGCTGATGTATTAGAACAGTTCTAGTATAAAACAATTGCACCATCAGGGACAATTGCAAATTATCATTGATTTAAATTACGCTTTTAACCCATTTAATGCTAGAGAGGTCTAATATGCTTTGCTTCACAAAGCACTGGTACCCGCTCTAGCATTCAAGGAGTTAAAAGTCCCATTTAATTGGTAGGAATGTTCAATTATTCCCCGTTGTACCCTTGCTGAGCTCTTATATACCAGCCTGCCTCCCTGTTCCCTAGAGCACACGATGACTGGACCTCTTACTTTCAGGCCCCCAGCCAAAAACAGTGATAATTTATCAATTGTAAGGAACTGCCAAAAATGCAGAAATGCTTTCTGTTAAATTAGTACAGTATGCCATTCTGAGCAGACGTATGTCATTTTAAGGATGTGCACAAAATAATGACATCATTCCAAGAAAAGGCTATGACCTCATACTGTAAGCTACTGTAGTTAATATAATGGCTTAGCACTTAAACCAAAGCCATCATGACATTTTTTTTAAATCCTATCTTCCTTTAACCCTTTAAGGAGCAAAGGGGTGTGCAGCGCATTGTTTCACAATGTGCTGCGCGACCCTGTGGTCTTTGAAAAGGTAAACATATGCATAAATATGTGTACAATAGAAAGAGAGATCGCCTCAGGTGTATGTGCCAATAAAGAATCCTTTTTATTGTTACAAAATACAATTTCTAAAAACCATATGGACATCCACAATATAAAAATCTCCTCTATGGAGGAGTTCAGCACATGCGGTGCTGAACGCCTCCATATTTTCATATTGAGGAAGAATCCACTTTCATTATGCTTGTATTTAAAATGTCCCAAGACAAAGTCGGGAGGAAAAAAAATAAAGAACTGCCCGCTGAGTGTCAGGGAGAACGGGAGAGATAAAACATTTAACCTTAGAAATTCATCAATAAGGATAAAAATCTATATACCTTTAAGCGGCACCAGTCACTTGAAAAGAGAAACATTAAGATACAAAAAGAACAAGGACATTTTAAAGGGATAGTAATACTTAAGTATTACTAATCCCTATAGTAAAGTCCTATTAAAAATAAATGCATTGCCCCCAGTGTCATCTCTCAAACCTTTATGGTTTGAGAGATGATCTCTCCTAAAGTTGCCCTCTCCCTCCCCCTTCCCTGTAGTCGGCGTTCTAGTATAGTAATACTTAATTATTACTACCCCTTTAAATACAAGCTTAAGGAAAGTGGATTCTTAGCTATTTTCAGAATAGTTTTGTATTGTTGCATTATCTTATATGTGAAAGATTTTTATATTGTGGATGTCCATATGGTTTTTAGAAATTGTATTTTGTAACAATAAAAGGATACTTTATTGGCACATACACCTGAGGCGATCTCTCTTTCTATTGTACACATTTTGTTTCTCTTTGTCTCAAATCACACACGACAAATAGATAGTAGCAGCCCGATGTAAATGTGCTAATAAAGTTTATTTAACATTTTGGTTATACAATATGTCATGTGATTAGGGAGCTCTTTGTGAGTGATGGGTCTTTCACATTGAAAACTGAGTTTTATCCCAATCTAGGGGGGTGACCCAGCACACACATTATTTTATTCATTTTATTTATTTTTTATATAATTTTTTTTCTTATATGCTTAAATAAGATAGAATTGTAATGTTTTACGTTTTTGACTGCTAAATTTTAAGTGATTTATTTCATTTTCCTTTACCCCAGAACTGGTCCACTTAATTTGTGCATATGGCCCTAAGGATGGAAATAAAAGCAGAAATCGAAAAGATCAAAATCGAAAATTGCCTTCACAATATGATGCTGTATAGGACTTGCTTCCTGATGCACCAAGAGTACTCTGTGTCCATTAATGAATGCACACATTCCTTCGAACTTGGCACAAACTAATGGGAACCTACAACATGGGCGCAGCACAAGTTAAACCTATATATACATTTTGGCACTGATCTATTAATATACCTCCACATTACCCAACCATTGGAACAAAGTGCAAACTGGCAATTTTGTTGTGCAAAAACATTTGTACACAGGTATTAGGAAGTCGCAAGAAAAGAAGATTTTTTTGTGTACTTACTGATAAATCCTTTTCTCTTAGTCCATGTGGAACACATGAACCATGGGGGTAAAGTCTCCTCAATGGAAGGGCACTTCAACAAACAACATCTGAGACAAAGACTCCCTCCTTCTTTACATTTTACCTATGCCCGCTGACTTCAGTTTTAAAGTATAGCAATGACAAAAGAAAGCAAAACAGAAGTGAAAGAAACAAGGGAATCCCGTAACAGAGAAGAGCCAGTACTGCAATCAGTTTTTTTCTCCTGGAGTGAAAGAGGAAAAAAAAAACCCTAACACAGATCAGTATCCAAAGACATGAACTGATACAACATGAACCTCAGGTGTCAACAGACACCAAACCTGAAAACCAAAGAACAGGAAATCAACATGTTGCTGATGTCACAGTTTACCTTGGTTTCAGCGGCCGTTAATGCCGCACGGATGACGCAGGAAGATGGCAGCGGTTGGACGCATCAGAGCTAGATGCGTTATCTGCAGTCACGAGGCTTCAGAGTGAAGCAGGCCTCTGTTTTATGCCATGCTTCCTGTAGTTTCCTCTGAGGAGGGGTTTGAAGGGCAGCCTGAGTCCTGACTCGGTTGCCCTTGCGTTGTTGTACAAAGCAGTTCTATTACCTTGGGCTCTGTGCATGACCTGGCTTGTCTGACCATCCAATCTGGTGCTGACCTGTGGCTCTGCTTGACTAATCTCCTGCCTTATCCTTATAGTGGACACCCAATCTGGTGCAGACCTGTGGCTCTGGCTGACTATTCTATTGACTCTTCCCCTTATTTAGCAGACACCCAATCTGGTGGCAGACCTGGGGCTCTGGTGGGCTAGCTATATTGACTGCAGGCGTGAGTCAGGTATCCGCATTCACTGTACTGACTACAGGCATGAGTCAGATATCTGCATTAGCTGTAATGACTGCAGGCATGAGTCAGGTATCCGCATTCTCTATACTGACTGCAGGCATGAGTCAGGTATCCGAATTCTCTATACTGACTGCAGGCGTGAGTCCAGTATCTGCTTTCGCTATACTGACTGCAGGCGTGAGTCAGGAGTATTCCTCGCTCACTGTCACGGTTTTTAAAGACTCTCAGACTTAAGGTTTGGTAAAATAACTTAACTTTATTAAAAGTTAAAGGCAGTCCCCGTAGGGTAAACATACATAACAATACAACAGTAAAAGAACATACAATAGGTTCTACCGGCCTTGCCTAAATACCGGGCAAGGCAACCCAAGTGACAGTTTTAATGTCAGGCTCTACCGGCCTTGCCTATACCGGGTAAGGCAACCGTGAGATGACGTATACCGGTTCTACCGGCCTTACCAATACCGGGCAAGGCAGCCAAATGGAATGCTGAATGTAGGCTCTACCGGCCCTGCCAATACCGGGTAAGGCAACCTTAAAGATGGTGAATTACAAGGTTCTACCGGCCTTACCAATACCGGGCAGGACAGCCCAAAGGAGTACTGTAGTAGGCTCTACCAGCCCTGCCAATACCGGGTGAGGCAACCTACAGGATGGTATAGTCAAGGTTTTACCGGCCTCACCAATACCGGGCAGGGCAGCCTGAGCAAGTAGACCAGCTGTCAGGTGACTAAGACAGCAGAGAGCATAAGTATAGAGGTCTTACTCAGCAAAAGTCTATTGCCAGGGATAATCAGACAATTGCAAGGAAGTGGACAGCGACTGACCACAGTACAGGATGTTCAGGAGCAAACCAACGTCCGCACGTTGGGACTAATGGTAAATAGCTCCACCAGGTTTAATGGAGCAAACCAGCGTCCGCACGCTGGAACCCACAATGTATATCGCAACCAGATTTAGTGGAGCAAACCAGCGTCCGCACGCTGGAACCAACAATGTATATCACAACCAGGTTTAGTGGAGCAAACCACCGTCTGCACGCTGGAGCCAACAAAGTATCTCGCAACCAGTTTAGTGGAGTAAACCAGCGTCCGTACGCTGGGACCAACAATGTATATCGCAACCAGGTTTAGTGGAGTAAACCAGCGTCCGCACGCTGAAACCAACAATGTGTATTGCAACCAGGTTTAGTGGAGCAAACCAGCGTCCACACGCTGGAACCAACAATGTGTATTGCAACTAGGTTTGGTGGAGCAAACCAGCGTCCGCACGCTGGAACCAACAATATGTATTGCAACCGGGTTTAGTGGAGCAAACCAGCGTCCGCATGCTGGAACCAACAATGTATCTCGCAACCAGTTAGTGGAGTAAACCAGTGTCTGCACGCCGGAACCTACAATGTGTATCGCAACCAGGTTTAGTGGAGTAAACCAGCGTCCGCACGCTGGAACCAACAATGTATATTGCAACCAGGTTTAGTGGAGTAAACCAGCGTCCGCACGCTGAAACCAACAATGTGTATTGCAACCAGGTTTAGTGGAGCAAACCAGCGTCCACACGCTGGAACCAACAATGTGTATTTCAACCAGGTTTGGTGGAGCAAACCAGCGTCCGCACGCTGGAACCAACAATATGTATTGCAACCGGGTTTAGTGGAGCAAACCAGCGTCCGCACGCTGGAACCAACAATGTATCTCGCAACCAGTTAGTGGAGTAAACCAGCGTCTGCATGCCGGAACCTACAATGTGTATCTCAACCAGGTTTAGTGGAGTAAACCAGCGTCCGCACGCTGGAACCAACAATGTATATTGCAACCAGGTTTAGTGGAGTAAACCAGCGTCCGCACGCTGGAACCAACAATGTATATTGCAACCAGGTTTAGTGGAGTAAAGCAGCGTCCGCACCCTGGAACCAACAATGTGTATGCAATAGCAAGGAGAACAATGTTGCCGGAGTGACAGCTGGAGCGCGAGACTCAGGAACTCGTACAGGTTAACCCGCACGGTGCTGGAGCACAGGAACCCCAGAATACAGGCACACAGGAACGCTGGAACACTGGATCACCGGAACGTTAGCATACATGAACACTGGAACGCTGGAGCACCGGAACATTAACGTACGGAACACTGGAACACTGGAACACCGGAACGTTAAAGTACAGGAACACTGGAACACCGGAATGTAGCATACAGGAACACTGGAAACAGGCCCAGAGATCTGACAAGCAGGTCAGGCAGAGTGGAGTCAGAAACACCAAGAAAGGGCAACCTGGAAGTGCTCAACCTGGGTTTAAAAAGGCTGTGTGAGGAGGGCTAATGACAGACAGCCAATCACGAATACTCAGCAAGTGACAGGCACAGAGCAGCACAAATCATGGGCACCGTGATACATAGTAACATAGTAATTTAGGTTGAAAAAAGACTTGCGTCCATCTAGTTCAACCCTTTTCCTATTCCTGTTTACCATCGTTGATCCAAAAGAAGGCAAGAAAACCCCTCAATACAGTGATTTCAAATTCTGCCTTGAATGGGGTGAAAAAGTCCTTCTTGATTCCAAATGGCAGTCAGATTTCTCCTTGGATCAACAAGCCCTAACTAAATATTCATCCCAATACTAACGTACATAGCCCTCTATGTTCTGCTCTTTTAAATAAGTATCCAGGGCCTTTTTAAAGGCATCTAATGTATTCAATAGCGCCACCTCCTCAGGCAGTGAATTCCATACCTTTATTGTCCTTACGGTAAAGAAACCCTTCCGCTGTTGTAGATGAAATCTCCTTTCCTCAAGTCTAAGCGGGTGACAAAGCCTTAAATTTGGCCACCCTCCAAACAGGCACAATAGCCAGAAGAAAGGCTCTTTTGAGCATCATGAATCGCAGAGAAACCAAAGAAAGAGGTTCAAAATGAGGCTTCTGAAGCAATCCCAATACAAGTTTCAAATCGGGAGAGTGCCAAACCAAGACGACACAGGAAGGGAGTGCTTCAACAGGTAAGTAGTCCCAAACAGCCAGATAATCCAAGGTTTATTATAAAAAATGTATTTTATTATACAAAATTAAAATCACAAAACGTGTTAGGCAGTTCATGTGCCCTGGTTTATCTGGTCTACGTGTCAGTTTATTTATAACATGAATTTGTTATTAATTTTGTATAATAAAATTATTTTTTTTATAATAATTCTTGGACTATAGGAATTTTTGTGAATGGTGAATCTGTTGAGGCACTCCCTTCCTGTGTTGTCTTGTCTGTCTGAGTGTGGCCGTGGCTGTGGGGTGTAGCTATGGATCTGGAGTGGAGTTGAAGCCTTGATGAGTTCAACACATTTGATGTGGATATATGATACCAAGTAATTGTAGCAATCTGTTTTGTTTTGTTCTTGCTCAGCCAAGTCTGCTTGGGTTTTTGGGGAGGGATGCACCTCTACAGCCAGGAGAAGTGATGCCATAAGAAAGTACCCAAACTGGCAGGGGTAATGAAAACCATGTGAATTTTGCAGAAAGAAGGCACATGGACATTACCTGAGGCAATAAAGTACTCTTGCCCCCCCATGACATGGCTGATAACCTTCTCCAATTCAGGCCCAAACAATTGTTTGCTCACAAAGGGAAGGGAGACCAGGGACTTGCTGGAGGACTAATCAGCTAACCAGATCGTAAGGAACAATCTCATGTCAAAGTTCTTCCATTCCTCCAGGAGAACCTGGTCCAAGAGATGGTGAAGAGAAAAGATGGAAACCTCATTCTTGCATCTCTTAAAAATGTCAGGGGAAGAGGAAGTGGAATGCAAGGCCTTTGAAACATGAAGTATCTCCAGAACTAACCAAATAAGCCCCTCCACTAGAGTCTTCTTCGTAATAGTCCCCAAGGGAAAGAAATGAGTCTAAGTCAACTTCGCCAGCCTCCCCTTCCTCAGCAAAGAAATCTCCAATAATAGGTGGTGTGTATCCCCCTCCACAGACAGCTGTGGGCGCAAGGTGTCCAACAGACCAAGAGCTCAGGACACCTTGAATAGATGAAGGAATAAAAGTGATGGAAGAGATAAGAGCCTTAAAGGGATAGTAATACTTACAATGTTAAAAAAATATATAGTTTGTTCCCTGAGTAAAAAAAGGGTACTCTCACTGCTGAAAGGTGTTTTATTCAAACGTTATTACAGATCAAAGTTGAATTTTTTAGATGCAATATCACAGTGGCCTGAAACTGTACAGTGGCGCTGTTGTTACACCATCCTATGGGCAGCTCTGGTTCATAAATCTCCATAGTATGGTGTAGAAATGGCACCACTGTACAATTGCACCTATAAAATTCAACTTTGAGCTGTAATAACTTTTGCATAAAACACCTTTCAGCAGTGGGAGTACACTTGTTTTATGAAGGGGATAAACCCTACAACTTTTTTTTTTACATTTTAAGTATTACTATCCCTTTAACCCCTTAATGAGCCTTGATGGTCATAGCACATCATGGGTTGTTTTGATTTAACGACCCATGACGTGCTATGAATGTCATGGAATTCCGGGCTCCCCTTGCGGCTGCCCGCCATTTGGGGAGTCTGGAATCCGAATCGGAAAATAAATAAATAAATAAATGGTCCCTGGTCCTTAAGTGACCACCGCATGCGTGCACGGCCGGTCCTTAAGGGGTTAACTCATACAGGTGCCTGGTCAGCTGTTGAGGGCCCCAGACATGGTGCAGGGGCCACAGTGAAAGACGACATAAGGTACCAGAAAACTCCTACTAGGAATCCCAGTGTGGCATTAGAAGCAATGGGTTAAAGGAGTTAGGGAGCTCCCAGAATCCTTAGCTTTGGACTTGCCCATGTGTCCCTCAGGTTCTAACATAGAAGATCCAGCTGAATAGTGTAAAACTGTCAAAAACAGAAGAAAGATATGATAAAAGTACAGATCTGGGGCTAGAGCCCATAGCAAAATTCAACAGAGTGCCTATCACCTGCGTTAGTGATGATAACACTGTAGCGAGGAACAGGTTATCCTTACACAACGTAAATGTTTATTTTACTAATCTAATTGCCATTGGTTTTTTTTTTGTTCTAACTAACTGAAGTTATTGTGGAGTAAACCAACCGTACCACAGAGAACAAAAATTTCTCTTAAATAGGGGTTTTAACCACTTGAATGCTAGTGAGGTCTCCAATACATTGCAAAGCAATGCATTAGAGACCTCTCTAGCATTCATGAGGTTAAAATGTTCTATTCAAGTGCAGTAAGAATTGTTTATTTTTTCCCTGTCGTGCAGTTGGTTTACTCCAGAATAAAACCAGTTTGCTTTAATACTTATGGGGCATTGAGCTATACTCTGTGCTGCAGAGTAAGCAACTCTGTGTTGTTAATATAAAACACACAAATATAATTACCTAGCAGCTGAAACACATTGTATTAAAATGTTCTATTTACTGACAACTGAAATGTGAATACATACATCCTGAACTGCATTTAAAATGCAATGTACTAATACCTCTATGTTAAATACATTACATTGTAAAGTACATCTTCCTTTTTTTATATCACACAGCTTACAATTGAAGTGGTGATACACTAGGGATACCACAGAGCTTACCAGGGGCCCACCAATTTTATTTATTTGATGGTAATAGTATTTGATGCTCAAAAATAATGACCAGAGATTACAAGCTAAAATGAGCTGCATCAGAGAGTTTGCATTCTGTATGGCAGGGGTGACCAGACTTTAGGGTTCTACTTTTTTTTGTTAGTCATCCTAACACCATATACTACTTTACCAACATGGAGTCCTCTACAACAACTTTTTGGTCAGTGCAGCTTAAGCCCCACCCCCACACACACCACTCCTCTATTTTATGTCCATTTTAGATTTCCTGCCTTATCCATTTCTGCCACCCCGTACAAATATTCTTCCCCATCCTTCCTGCCACACTCTTTCTCTGCCTCTTTCCTTCCCATCTTCCACTGCCTCTCTGCTGTTATTCTGCAAACCAAGCACAATGCATAACTGTATGTCCACATGTCCTAACAGCAGGAGACAGTGGGGAAGGGGAAGGAAAGAGTCAGTGAAACAGGGAACCCTATATAGGTAGGAGAGGGAACCACAGACATTAACTGTTGGGATAAAGGGAAAAGAACATGGCAGGGAAAGAGTGTGGCAGGAAGGATGGGGTGGTGCTGCAGGGACTATTACCTCTAAGTTTTTAGACTATAACTCATCATCCTCAATCAGCAAATAGCTGGCTCATAATTGTTATTGGTGTAGTTCATTAAAAGTAGGAGGGCCTCAGGTTGCTCATCTTTACTTAGAGACATGTTTGTATAATATAAACATCCAAGGCCACCTCATACTGACACATTCCTACCCCAGGAGTCTTCACACACACAAATACATGCACACCACTCATGCATACACACACAAATATTCACACCCCAGGGAACTTCACACATGTAAACACACACACACAAATATTTGCTTTTTACTTCCACAGATGCAAAGACATATTTCTAACAATAACATCACTGAGAGATTATTATTACTTACCATGTAGCGGTAGAGTCTGCAGTCAAATGAACTACAGATACACTGTCTGATACCCCAGCCTTGTTCCACTGCTAGCCCAGAACCACACATACAAAGTCTGATACCCCCAGCCTTTTTTCACTGGACACTGACAGACAGAGAACCGCAAACATATATACTTTTTGCTACCCTGCCTTGTTTCACTGGCCTCTGGTAGTCACAGAACTACACATACACTGTCTGTAATCCCAGCATTGTGCAACTGGTAACACTATAATCACACACACATACACGGTCTGATACATACCTCCCAACATTTCATATGTGACCCCCCCCACACACACACCAGCCTTGTTCCCTTGCCCACTGGTAGCCACAGATTCCTCGCATACACTATGTGAAATCCCCCAGCCTTATTACCCTGCCCTCTGGTAGCCACAGGTTCCCCACATACACTGTGTGAGCCCCATCAGCCTTATTCCCCTGCCCACTGGTAGCCACTGATTTCACACATATACTATGTGACCCCCACCATCCTTATTCCAAAGCCCACTGATAGCCACTGATTCCCTACATAAACTGTGTGACCCCACCAGCCTTATTACCCTGCCCACTGGTAGCCACATATTCCCCACATGCGCTATGTGATCCCCACCAGCCTTATTCCCCTGCCCACTGGCAGCAGCCCACAAATTCTCCACATATACTATGTGACCCCCACCAGCCTTGTTTACTTGCCCACTGGTAGACATATATTTCCCCCATCTATACGATACCTCATACCTTCTCTTCTACTGTGCCCAATGCTGCTTTCTGTTTCAGTGCTTAGCCATGGGCTCCACACTGCCTCCACTGGTACTTCCTGTGAATGTTGATGACCTCATCTCAAAGCTCCAGGGAGTGCTAGAAGAGTCAGTGTGGAGCCGATGGCTCCGCTGAAGCTGAGAACAGAGTGAGGCATCAGCCTGCTGTTACAAGATATATATATATATATATATATATATATATAGAAGATTGTCAAGAGGCACTCTCACTCTAAGAGTCCATCGCCTGGGTGCTCAGATCCAGCCACAATACAAACATATCCCAAATTGAAAAGCACTCTCAGGACTTTTTGATAATCCGACAAGCAGGTTTATTTAGGTAGATCTTGTCGGATTATCAAAAAGTCCTGAGAGTGCTTTTCAATTTGGGATATGTTTATATATATATATATATATATATATATATATGCCCACAAGTTGCTGAGCAGCAGGCAGCCTCAGGCACACCTCCAAACAGCAGGAGGAGTGAGTCTCTGGAGCACACAATCCATAGTTGCTGATGGCCTGACATTTGGGGCTGCCCACTAACACACTCGGGGCTTCAGTCCCCTTAGCCCACCCCTAGCGACGCCCTTGGTTTCTGGAAAATGTAGTAATTTCCCTTTAAAATAATGTTGTGGCTCCAAGGGATTATGTACACAATGAAAACAATTAAAGGGATAGTAATGTTTAGGTTTCTACAGTAAGATCAATTCTTCTATATACATTTCTATGGATCTGTAGCCATATAACCATCCATCAGTTTGCCATTTCAGTTTTATTCTGTAATAAAGCCTTATGCACAAAACAGCATATAGTTCTTTTTGTTTTTGATTCCACTAGTTTTTGCACTATGCAGGTCACAAAGAATTGCAATAAAAAGATACTATAACATTTGCAAGATATGAAAATGACCCTTTACTTCTAATTCAAAATATAAAGTTAACAGCATATAATCTTCCAGAAACTTCAATGAAATCTGTCTCCTTACTTGTAGGTTACCCTTACATCAGACTGAACTGGGGTATCTGCAGGGTCAGATTTATATCTAAGGCTCCCTTAACCCCACCCATGACCACTTGACTCAACCTCTAGTGATATCCATTGCTGCTTAGTACAAAAAACACTTAGCCAAAAGCTATTAACCCTTTGGCTGCTAGACCCCTTGCAACCAATGGTCAATAATGGTCAATAAAGGGCAGGAAACCTTGTAACTTAACTAACTACCATAAACAAGGAGTGGGTGTTTGGTGCAGCGGGGATTAGAATTGCTCTGGCCACAAACACAAATCAGAATGTGGGAGTAGCCGGCACAGATATGGCTCCACTGAAAACTTGAAGCCCTAGGTATCAGAAGAATGGACCAATGACAAATAAAGAAAAGGACCATCCTGACTGGAGGAGGATTCCAGCAGGAAGCATCCTATAGGGTTGCAAATGGGGCAGTTTAAGTAGTTATGTGGTCTGTCTAAGGGGAGAGAGGTTTCAGTATAAGAGGCTGTATAGGTAGGACCCTAGAGGAAATACTTCCTCTTGGGACCTACTCTTCACAGGAACAACAACTTTTTTCCCTCCCTCTCTGCTTCTTCTTCATGTTTTCCTTGGGGTGTCTATTTTCCAGAATGGGGTTCTCTCTGGTCAGTAACAACTGTTCTTCTTTTAGGGGTTTGCAGTCAGTTTGTATGTTCTTTAGTTAGGGTTATCAGGATCTTAATAAATGTAGGCTAGTTTAGCAAAGCAAGTCTTCGTTAGCAAACTTATTTATAGTTATGCTTTGCCTTTTAAATTGTTATATTTCTCTTTTTAATCATTAAAAGTTGTCATGGTGTCAGGGCCTATGGCCAGTCTTCTGGTTAATGTTGACCCTTCTAAGATGGCAACCTATAGGGCTGACCTGGTTACGGCATGTGTTAACATACACCTTGAATGTTACTGGGGTGGCATAAAAATTACATTATCAAGGGTTCATTTTAGTTCTGGAGGCTGGTCTAGGTACTAGCCAACCACACTATGGACATTTCCCTCCAAAATTAAGCGTGGTATGTTTTATTACATGGGATTCGGGCAAGGTCATGAAACAGGTACTCATCTTACAGTCATGGCTTTTCTGATAAACAAAGAACGCACCTCCATCAGTAAAAAAAAGTCACAAAACCTCACAACAAGTATTATTGTGACACTTGAGAGCAGCAGACATGTTCTATATAGTTTTTCTAACAGTTATTTAGGGGTTCAGTAGTTCCCCAATTTGCTTTAAAAATTAAAAGCCTGGCACTTTGTGACTCTGGCTGATATTATACAGACAAATGGAGTTACAGCAGAGTGACCTATAAGATTTAATGACTAAGCCAGTATTGTTTATTGCTCTGTTTATAACTCTAGATGCATTTTGCATTTTATGAACCATTACAATTGCGCAGTTTGTTCTGAACAAAAACAGAACAATCTTTCTCAGTGATGGACAATAATTAGCAGTTATTACTCATGAGAGAAGACTGATCATTTCAGGGCTTTGGTGAAATGACCACAGACAGAAGGCACAGTGTTATAGAAATCAACAGCACTGTTTTCAAATGTATAAAACATCTCCAATGATGCTCACTTTTAGGAAAGCTTGTGACACACTTGTCTGAAGGTTTCAACAAAAATTGTGGTGGTGGAACAGTCTAAAAAGTATGGATTCTAAAAAGAAGAATTTTATTTTTGTTTAAAGGAATAGTAACACTTTATTTTGACGTCACATAATCTGCAAGTAAATAATCTGCACAGTCAAATTGCCTATATGTTTTATTATTTTTTTTATCTTCACCTATTATTTTATACTTTTTATGTTGCTAAATCATCAAAGCCAGATGTAATACAATGTTACACACTCACTCTGTAGCACTGAATGACCTGTATGCTATCTTGTTTTCCTTGTATCTCTAGATCTGCTTTCATGATTCCTGACATAAAGCTCTCAGCAAACAGATGCAGGTAGCTCATTGTCAAGGACCTAAAAAGTGAAAAACAAATAGATGAAGATTAAACAAAAATAAAGAAATAAAAAGTATAGGCAATTTGCCTGTATGTATCATGCACTTGCAGAATATGTAAAGTCAAAATAAAGGTTTACTGTTCCTTTAACCCCTTTGCGGTCACTAAAGGACCACGGAGCATTTTTTTTTATTATTCGGATTCCAGACTCCCCAAATGGCGAGCATCCGCAGGGGGAGCCTGGAATTCCATGACGGTCATAGTACGTCATGGGTCGTTAAGTCAGATCTACCCATGATGTACTATGACCATCAAGGGTCGTTAAGGAGTTAAAGAGAACTGCAATATAAGGAAACGCTCAGTGTTATAACTAAGACAGGAATTCATGAAGCAGCAAATGGCATAATACCTAAGGAAATATGAGGATTTCCTTGAATATGCTTTGGCCAGGGTCTGATCTACCATTGGTGCAGCCGAGAAAAGCACCGGGGCTCAGCCAACTTTAATGGCCCATGTTAAATGTTAAAGTTTTTCAGTAGTTTGCAGTGCATTGGGTACCCAAAAATTATTTTGCCCCATTCACCAGATCCACCAATAAGCCATCTGCCTTTTCTTCAATGGTCAGCTCATATCTGTCTATAGTTCAACCTTTAATGAGCAAGGGCCAGATAGATCCCTATATTATATATACCAGCTTCAGGCTGGTAGATCCCAGTGTAATCAATGGGAATGAACACACACATATATATAATCTGTATGTAAATGGGTGTGTATATATCACTAAATGGCCTAAATTTTGCCTGATTTTCATTGTATTTTCTTGTTTCACATATGCAAGGGAAATATGAATGATCACTGATGACTATCTGATGGTATCTATCAATGACTGCAGCAAAGAGATGGTGAAGAGCAGCTTATCTGATACATTGTTCTTATCGCTTCTTGATGAATGCTGGCCTTAATATCTGGACCATTTTAGCATGCCTCTGGAGTACTTAAAATCAACAGGAATTTTATTTGTCAGCCATAGTGCAGATGGTTTGCTCCAGAATTGATCCAGTTTTTCCTGGTTCATCATCCTGAGTGAGTTCTTATATTTATTTACAGATAATGTTGCCACAGACTGCAGGCAGAAGGCTCTCATCTCTCAGAGTTGAAAGAATAAAAACAGAAATGAGTACATACACATAATTAAAATAATAGTTCACAGGTAGATATCACTAAAATGACAGTTAAATATGGAAAGCAACAAACCCATAACCAAAACCACACTTGCACCATATGCCACCCAAACCTTAGTCAGCTGTCCACCATTTCTTACATTTGTTCTGGAGAACTCCTAGTACTTCTGAAGGGAAGCCTGGGTTCCTTGGAACACGGTTTAAGACACACTGTAGAAATGTATAGAAATGTAAAACAAGTGCAACCTGTTGTAATATGCAATTTGGAATCTTGTGACATTATTCACAAACAACAGTCTCTTCCATTTAAAGAGGGAAGTGTAACAGTTAATTTTCAATTGTTCATGCTAATCTGTGTCAACATTATTACACAAACAGTGTACTCGTTCAGTATACATTTTGTGTACTTCTCTTTTGGCAGGCCCCTTTCCAAAAGAGCAGGCCAGACACATAGACAGTGCTATGTTGTGCCTCCCCAGCCAGCATCCTGATTCAGGAATTAGAAAATTGACACCAGAAGCTGTCTCCACTGTCCCAGCAGTGAAGCCTGAGGCAAGCTGATGTACAAGGAAAATGTGGTGCAGTTCTAGACAAACCGAAAACATAGATTTTTCTGATATGAAAGAAACAGCTGGTCCATTGCCAATTTTCCTATCTAAATAATATACACCATCCTACATACTTCTCAGAATGGAGTTATGGCTGTCCCAGGCATTTTTTATTACTTTACAGTATTAGTCCCTACCACCTCTGCTGGGATGCTATCCCATGGATCTATGACCCTTTCTGTAAAGTAGTACTTATGCACGTTACTTCTGAATTGTCCACCCTCTAAATTTAGATCATGACTTCTTGTTTAAGTAGTCCTATTTTTCAGAAAAATATTTACCTCCTGAACTATATTAAATCCCTTAATATACTTAAAGGTTGTTTGCCGTATCACTCCTTTTCCAGCTCTCATCCAAGCCATATATATATATAGATAGATAGATAGATAGATAGATAGATAGATAGATAGATAGATATATTTATATAAAAGAGAAAGGCTC
This sequence comes from Rhinophrynus dorsalis, assembly GCA_037306005.1. Classification (NCBI taxonomy): domain Eukaryota; kingdom Metazoa; phylum Chordata; class Amphibia; order Anura; family Rhinophrynidae; genus Rhinophrynus; species Rhinophrynus dorsalis. The sequence continues at coordinate 255,314,387 of CM074722.1, forward strand.
ATAACATAATTTATTTCTCCTCAGGAGACACACACACCCAGGGGCGGCAAAAAGGAGGGGTTACTGCTCCCATTGGGTGATTCAATAAGGGCGTGATTTTCACACCAATTGCAGTGGCCTAAGGCCACTGCTATTGGTGTGAAAATCATGCAGGTAGTTGGCCCGCCCCCACTATGCAGCCCGTCCACCACTATCAAAGTAAAGAAAAAACAAAATGGCTTCCACAGACAAAAATACACATGCCCCACTCACACAGCACCAGACACATACACACACACACACATGCCCCAGTCACACAGCACCAGACACACACACACACATGCCCCACTCACACAGCACCAAACGCACAGACATGCCCCACTCACACACACACACACACACACACAGCACCACACACATACACAACACCACACACACAAAAGCCAGAAATAAATATGGTTGACACACAGTCACTCACCCTGACTCCCAGTGGCCTCAGCCACTGAGGAACAAAATGGCACTCAATGGGTTAAGGTAGGTCCTCATTGCTCAATTATTTCTTCACTGTCATCATTTGCCATACAACAGAGAGGACAGACAGCCATCAGGTACACACTTAACCCACTGACTTCCACAGGGTTGTGTATCAGGTTTTAGCCCTCAGGGAGTGTGTTCAAACCCCTCACACTGTAAACTTGCATTTCCCTCCCACTTATCCTCCTTCCCCAGCCTATTACTAACACTTTTCCTCATTTATATTAAGCCCCTCGCCCTACTCGCGATTAAGCGCTGCCCACTTTTAACCCAAATTACCCCATTGCTCTCTCTACATCAGCACCACGAGGGACTCCACAAGTAAAAGTTCCCAGGTATTACAAACACATGCCTCACTCACTCAGCACCACACACACACACACAAAGCCAGAAAGAAATATGGCTGACACACACACAGTCACTCACCCTGACTCCCAGTGGCCTCAGCAGGGCCTTTAGTACAGCCACTGAAGGGTGCTACAGCACCAGGGGAACAAAATGGCACTCAAAGGGTTAAGGTAGGCCCTCATTGCTGAATTATTTCTTCACTGTCATCATTTGCCATGCAAGACACAGGACAGACAGCCATCAGGTACACACAACCCACTGACTGCCACAGGGTTGTGTATCAAGTTTTACCCCTTAGAGAGTGTGTTCAAACCCCTCACACTGTAAACTTGCATTTCCGTCCCACTTCTCCTTCCCCAGCCTATTACTAACACTTTTTCCACATTTATGTTAAGGTCCGCCCCCTACTCACGATTAAGCCCCACTCACTTTTAACCCAGATTGCCCCATTTGTCTCTCCACATCAGCACCACATGACTCCCTTCCAGGGACTCCACAAGTCAATGTTCCCAGGTATGAATACACTTCCCACTGCTATTTAACTCTGACATGCCTCTCTATACCTTAACCCTTTGAGTGCCAGAAGGGTGCACAACTCATGCACGCATGGGTTTCTGCGCATATATGTTGCGTGTGTGTGTGTGTGTACATCTCTGTTATATATTTGTGTGCATGTGTGCATCTCCGGTGTGTGTGTGTGTGCATGTCTTTTGCATATCTCTGCCACTCACTGTGTGTATGTGTCTGCCTGTGTGTTGCATATGTCTGTGTTTATCAGTGTGTCTACATTTCACAAACGTGCGCCCAACGGTCATAACATGACGGCCAACGCCGTCCCACATAGTGTATAAGTGCCCAACATGTGTCACTTAACCCTTTCACTGCCAGAGGACTATACAACTCATTACACAGCAATGTGTTGTGTACCTCTCTCGCACTCAGAGTTAAAGTGCTTCACTCCAACCAACTGCTACACTAGGTCTGTATAATGCAGTAACCCTACAGCACTGTATTTCATGTCTACTTCACAGTCTATGTATAGTCATTTCTCCCCCTCACCCATTACTTTACTGTAACACTTCACTGTCCCTCTTCTCCTCAATCTCTCATCTCCTCCTCCCTTGTCACCCCCACTCACCTATCCCCTTACCATTCATCCATAGTCCCAATCTCGCCATTTTACTCCCACATCACCATTACATTATCTATCAATGCATCTGTCACTTAACCCTCTGTCTGCCAACCTATTTCTTCAAATGTACTGCAGTATCCACTGCTATAATCTAAAGTATTCCTTTACTCACAAACACATTCTCACTGTGACCTTTACCAAGTAACACAGCACACTCACTTCAACTGTAAGGATACAGGGCCTTATTCATCAAGTAACATAGGTCACTCACTTCAACTGTAAGGATACAGGGCCTTATTCATCAACTAACACAGCACACTCACTTCAACTGTAAGGATAGAAGGCCTTATTCATCAAGTAACACAGCACACTAACTTCAACTGTAAGGATACAAGGCCTTATTCACCAAGTAACATAGCACACTCACTTCAACTATAAGGATACAGGGCCTTATTCATCAAGCTGAAGAGCTGCAATTAAAACCTTTTTTACAACTCTCATCAGCATATCTACATAACCATTGCATCTGTCACATACTGTCCACATATATGACATACGTCCATGTATGTGTGTGTCTCTCTGTATGTATGTGTTTCACAGTGAGTGACACTCTCTGTCTCTTTAAGCGCGTGTCTGTAACACTGCATATTTCTGTTTCACACAATGTCTCTCTGTGTAAATAATATGACGGGCAACGCCATCCCACATTGCTAGTATATATATATATATATATATATATATATATATATATATATACATATTCTTCGAGTCTATCTTGACCACTTTTTGCCATGTCCTCCTTAAGGTGTGGTTTACAGAACTGAACACAGTGCTCCAGGGGAGGACTTGCCAGTCACCCATAGAGTGGCATTAGCACCTGTCTCTTCCTGCTGATATTGCCTCTTCCTATACAACTCAGTATCCTGTTAGCTTTTCCAGTGGATTTACTGCACTGCATGCCTACTTATTTATCCCCTATGGCATAGTTAATTTGCTCCAGAACTGCTCTATTATTCTTTAGTACACAGGGGAGTAACTAACAGCTACTGGGCTCTAGGGTGGCAGTCTGTGACTGGGTACCCCCGCACCACTGGAGGATAACAAAAGGTCTTCTTATGATGGGAAAACACAGAGAAGAAAATCTATTTGTTTTCAGCACCACGGAGATGATGCATCATGATTAATGACCCACATGCTAACAGTTAACCCTTTTAGAGCCAGACGAGTCTCCAAAGCATTGCTCTGCTATGTGTTAGGCACTTTGTTGCTCTAAAGATTCGTTAAAAAAGAAAGGGTGAAGGGATCACCAAAGTTACTCTTATCTCACTGACTGGGAGCAGCTGTGTGCCATTATATGGGTGGCCACCAGCCAACACAGGAAACTGGTCTGATTGTAAGCGTTCACAGTACAGAAATGAAGGGCCCCCTTGAACTCTGGGCCCGGTCATAACTGCACCCTCTGCACCACCTGTAGTTTTGCGCCTTGTGCATATGCAGCCTCCCAACTACAGGAGTGAGGAATGTCTAGATAAGACACAGTCTTCAACTGCTGGAGGGCCTACATTTGCCAACCCCTTATCTAGACTGTCCTGACGGCTGCCACACACAGTCTCTGACTTTATTTGTACTGCTGGGACAGTTACGTCAGATGATGTTGCATACAGGATGAGTGCAGCTGCAAGTGAAGCAAATAACTTCAGCCTCAGATGTAACTTGTGAAATCCTCACAGATAACAACAGACTACTGTCCCCCGTAACAGCTGATAACAGCCATTATTATGGTGGTGGAGGAACATTCTAAAAAGGAGAACTGTATTTTATTGTGTAAAAGATAAGTGCAATATAAGGATATGTGGAAACAGTCAGCGTTATAACTAAGGGGAGTATTTATCAAATGCCATATGTACAAGGAAAAGTGAAACAATGATGTGCCAAACTAACTGCATTAAAATAAAATGTCCCCAAATTTACATTGATTTAAATGGGCCTTTTAACCAGTGGATGCTTGAGAGGTCCTTAACGTCATGCAGAGAAATGTGTTGGAGACCTCTAGCCTTCAATTCAATTAAATTCCATTTAAATCAATATACATTTTGTATTTGTCACTTATGTTACACTCAGTTTGCTTCTATATTGTTCCACGTATTTGTGAATACTGCCCCTAGTTTGCTCACATTTAGATAGATAGATAGATAGATAGATAGATAGATAGATAGATAGATTAGCTAAACTGCAGACATTGGTGATCCACTGCAGGATGAAGGCCTCCATAATCTGCCAAGTTGGTCCAGTGCAGGTTGGCAGTTATTTAACCTATAGCATCTAGGAAGAGATGACCTAAGGTGTGATAAACAGGTGAAAAAGTGGAGATGACTTAATGCAGTGCTCTGAACTATGGCTTCATAGAATAACATATACATTGGAGAAGTGATATCACTGGAGAAGTCATCTCCTCTTTATCACTCCTTAGTGCATGAGAGAGAGAAACACCAAACATGGACTGCTGCTAAAAGGAGCAGAAGACTTTTAACCCGTTGAGTGCTAAAGGGGTACACAACGCTTTGCAGAGCAATGATTTGTGTACCCCGTCTGGCACTCAGAGAGTCAAGGATATAACATTTATTGTAATATTTCCTGCCAAGTAAAACTAGCATACTACCACTTCTAGGATACTTTTTATTCAATTTGTTTTTATTCCATTAAAATGTAATTTTCTATTGTGGTCACCAGATGGTGCTGTTCTTACCACTTACTATGCAGTGCCATAGTCAGTAATCCAAGCTCTCCCATAGAGTGCATTATAACACACAGCAAAAGCATAACTACTGAGGATGCAGCCATGCTACGACTCCAAGGTTCAAAAGGTTCTATTTATGCATCTGTAAAAATACATTTGTGTTAGGGGACCCCAAAAATGTTTGCAGTGGGGCCCTCCAATGACTAGTTACACTACTGAAACAAAATGAGATTTTTGGACTAAGGTGTGTGTGATAAAGTGGAGATGACTTCTCCAGTTTTTAATATCTCTCCACTTGAGAAATTCTAGCGTATAGGATGCATAGAGTAATATGTGATAAAGAGACGATAATGTGGAGATATCAGTTCTCCAGTTCCTACCTTAGTATCAGGGCCGGATTTGCCATAAGGCAAAGTAGGCGCCTGCCTACAGCCACACACCACTGAGGGGCGCATGCCAATGGGATACTTTTTTTTTTTTTGTAACGATAAAAAAAAAAAAAAAAAAAAAAATGGCCACCGCGCTGGCTGCACCGGCGCCCACTCCATGTCGCCCTCACATTGCACCTCCCTGGCAGGAGATCTGTTGTCTGTGCCTCCTTTGGTACAGTCAGTCCTGTAGTTGCTGAAGCTCCCTCGGCAGCTCTGTAGGAATCCAGAGCTCTGGGAGATGACATCATCTCCCAGCGCTCTGCATTCCTGAATAGGAGACCGCGAGGGAGCTTCAGCTACTACAGGACTGACTGTACCAAAGGAGGCACAGACAACAGATCTTCTGCCAGGGAGGTAGGAAACGGACAATGGGAGGGAGGCAGGCAATGTGAGGGCAACATGGAGATGGTGGGGGCAAGTTGGACCTGAAGGGGGGCATTGTGAGGGCAATTTGGAGCTGATGGGGGGCAAGTTGGAGCTGATGGGGAGGCAACATGGAGATGGTGGAGGCAATTTGTAGCTGATGGGGGCAAGTTGGAGCTGATGGGGAGGCAACATGGAGATGGTGGGGGCAATTTGGAGCTGATGGGGGGAAAGTTGGAGCTGATGGGGAGGCAACATGGAGATGGTGGGGGCAATGTGGAACCGATGGAGGGTGCTGTGTCAGGGTAGCATGGAGCTAATGGGGGGCAAGTTGGAGCTGATGGAGGGCAATGTGAGGGTAGCATGGAGCTGATGGGGGGCAAGTTGGAGCTGATGGGGGGGCAATTTGAAGATGGTGGGGGCAATGTGGAGCTGATGGAGGTCAATGTGAGGTTAGCATGGAGCTGATGGGGGCAAGTTGGAGCTGATGGGGCAATGTGAGGGCAATAAAGAGATGATGGGGGCAATGTGGACATTAGGAGCATTGTGGAGGTGTCCAGTGGAGATGGCTAATGGAGGGGGGGCGCTTTAGATTTCTGTGCCTACAGGCTCCTGAGATATAAATCCGGCCCTGCTTAGTACATAACCCCCAGTTGATGCTTTTGCTTGAAAAGGTTACATTTCAGCTGTAATACATTCTGAGTGAACAAACTCCCAGCAGTGTAGTACCATTGATTTACTAAGCGAGAAAAGGCCTATAGCATTTTTCTTTTCCTAAAATGAATATTTACTGCTACTTTAACACTTGAATGCTAGAGAGACCCCAAGCACATAGCTTAGCAATGCACTGGAGACTGTTCTAGCATCCATGAGGTTAATTTCTCAACCACAGCATTTTGTTAGGAATGTCTTTTGCTCAGTTCATTGACCAGATTCTCACATTCATACTTAACTGAAAAGGACCAGACAAGTATGCAATGCATTGCAAAGCAATATGTTACACACCCCTCTGGTCCTCAAGGGGTAAAACTCGAATGTATTGGGGAATACATGTATTACAAGGAAACTGAGTGTGATTTCTCTCTTGCATTACTAGAATGCTAATAGATTTATAAGAGTCTTCCTGCAAAGTCTAGACCATATCTAGAATCTATAAATAAGTGTGCAAAATATTATTCTAAGAAAATTCACACCGCAAGTCTCAAAATGTATATATTATGTATTCAGAAAAAAGAAAGTAAAGAAAGAATAGAAATATTGAAATCCCAAATTGGTGAATAGATGGGAAAGTCTCCCCACATCATCACCTGGGAGCCAATCAGTAGGAGACTCGTTCAGTGTTTTTTAAAAGCATAACATATCTAGAATCTCCCAGACAGGAAACCTGCTCTCAACCACTTTGTCACAGGTTGTCCAGCCATAATGACTTTGGGTGGAGTAGCAGCATGCAGCTTTATTCTTCACCCAAACAGTAAGGGCCCTTACACAAGGGAGACCACAGAGAGGTGCTTTGGTTATGTTGCCCATGCTGAAAGTCACACTGCTGGACTACAGTACCTTTCACACAAGCGAATATCTCTTTGCATGAACACACCTGCATTCTGTATCTATACTGTGTTTACTAAGTAGGGTGACCACATTTGCTTTTCACCATTCAGGGACACAGGTTTCACAAACAAGTTGCAGCAAAATCAGGCTTTTGCTTTTCAATGTGTTGCACATCCTGAATCCTCTGCTCTGCAAAGGGTTAATTTCAGTCAAAAAAAAAAAAAAAAAATGCTGATTTAACCCTTTGAGTGCCAGAGGGGTATGCAACAGATTGTGAAACAGTGCATTGCATAGCCCTCTGGAACTCAAACGGTTATATCTACACTGAATTTGAGTTTCAGATAGTTATTCTAAGCTTATTATTCTATCTGTGTCTGTAGTACCATGTTTCTTCTGTTTTTTCCTGTGAATGTGAAGACGTACTCTCAGTCTCAGAACGGGGAGTCAGGACTCACTGGAGTTGGGAGAGTTGTTCTTGTTCTGTCACCGCACGCAGACTGCCTCCTGTAACACTCACTGGACTGACATCTTTCCCATGTGTCTCAGCGCCGGCGTACCGCCGTCCCCGCTGTCTCACACACACACCAGCCAGCCAATGAGGAGCATTGTGCAAATACTCTCCTCTTTCACTGGCTGGTTGTGGTGCATGTTGCTTTAGGTAAGGCACAGACTGCCACTTTGATGTCAAGCGAGCCACAGGAGCAGTGCAGAAGCAGAGTGGACATTTATATTACCTAAGCTTAATTTACCCAACAATTTCACACATATTTACACTGTATACGTGTGAGTTTATGTAAGGAGGAGACCTGTGGCTGTCAGTTATGTGTCTGGGCTGGCAGTATAGCGTCAAGTGGCAGATTGCCTTTTCTGTGGGGTGACTTTCCTTCATTCCGGGACTCTTTATTGTCCCGGTGGGGGGTGAGTTGGGTTGCGGGACCCAGACCTCAATTAAGGGACTGTCCCAGGCATTCTGGGACACCTCGTCACCCTATTACTAAGGTGCACAGTAAAGCGGCTGCAAGGTTTATCTGTAAAGTGTCCTGTGGGGATGCCTGCAGACCTTTCACACCAGCAATTATGTTATGCTCATCGCAACCTCTAATGAATAAACAAACCATGCGGTATTAGCCAATAATATTATTTTGGTGCTTACATGTGCTGGCTGTTTACTACATCACGCGTGATAGGATCAGAGGGCTGCTTCAGTTCTGCCATCCATATGAAAACAAGCCCTAAGGACTTGGACATAAATTCAACCATCCTTTCCTCCTATATCTTCCTCTGAATACACCATGCATTGTAACATGATCAGATAGGCAAAAATAAATTCCAAATTCTCTGTGCCATATTTGCAAAGACTAAGCTAGAGAAATATAAGGCGCGAACTGCTCCATAGGAACCAAATACAGTTTTCCTTTGATTTAACATAGTAACATAGTAAATCAGGTTGAATAAAGACACAAGTCCATCAAGTTCAACCTTCTCCTCATACCCCAGTAACTGAAAATTTTATAGCTTTCCTGCTACCAATTAAATGAGTCTTCATCAGACCTTCTTGATCAGCCTACTGATAAACAGTATAACTCTGTATGTTCCCTTTTGAAAGAAATTTATCTAATCTTCTCTTAAATGTATCCATTGTATCCGCCATAACCACCTCCCTGGGCAATGAATTCCACAATTTAACAGACCTTACTGTAAAAAAATCCTTCCTCTGCTGAAGTTTAAACCTCCTTTCCTCTAATCTCAAGGGGTGTCCCCTGGTCACCTGATCAGGCCTTGGAATAAATAGCTCGCCACAGAGATCTTTGTATTGACTTCTCATAAACTTTCACAATGTGATAAGGTCTCCTCTTAGTCGTCTTTCCTCTAGAGTAAATAAACCAAATTTGTTTAGTCGTTTCTCATATGTCAAGTCCTCCATTCCCTTAATTAATTTTGTTGCTCTCTGCTGTACCCTCTCTGGTTCTAGTATATCCTTTTTCAGAACTGGTGCACAAAATTGCACTGCATACTCAAGATGAGGTCTTACCAATGATTTGTAAAATAATGTTATCCACTCTTGCTTCAATACTTCTTTTTATGCAAGACAGGATTTTGTTTGCCTTTGCTACTGCAGTTTGACACTGGTCACTGTTTCCAAGTTTGTCGTTGACAAGGATATCCAGGTCTTTCTCTATCAATGAGTCACCTAAAATGATTCCATTAAGTTCATAAGTAGCCTTGGGATTGTTTCCTCCCAAATGCATGACTTTACACTTCCCCATATTAAACTTCATATTCCATATGTTTGCCCAATCTGACATTGTATGTAAGTCCCTCTGTAGAGAGAAAATATCCTGTTCTGAATTAATGACCTTGCATAATTTAGTATCATCTGCAAATATTGATATTTTGCTTTCTATATCTATTTCCAGGTCATTTATAAACATGTTAAAAAGCAGCGGACCTAATACTGAACCCTGAGGTACTCCACTCTCCACCTTAACTGTATTGGAGAATTTTCCATTTACAACCACACACTGTTCCCTATCCTTCAACCAGTTTTGTATCCAATTGCAAAGGTTATCTCCTAGTCCCAATTTCCTTATTTTATACACCAGGCTTCTGTCTGGTACTATCACGGTATCCGTGCTCCTTTTGCGACATTCTGTCAGTCTGCACTCCTGCTCTGCTCCTATTGGCTGTGCTGTGCTTTTCCCGCCCAGTATGGCCTTTATATACTGGGTTCTGGCACCTCTCCAGGTGCCCTTTCATGGTGTTCCTGTACCAGTGCTTGTTCCTGATCTCAGAATCCTCCGTGTATCGACCTGGCCTGTCAGACTACTCTGCATCTCGTCTCCTGCCTGTGTACTGACCCAGACTGCCTGACCATTCTGCTTCTCCTGCTCCTGTGTACCGACCCAGCTTGGCTGACGTTCCTGCTCCGTGTACCGACCCGGCTTGGCTGACGTTCCTGCTCAGTGTATCGACCCTGCTTGGCTGACGTTCCTGCTCCTGTACACCGACCCGGCTTGGCTGACGATCCTGCTCCGGTTGCCTCTGTGTCGCCTCGGCGACATTCCTATTGGCTTGTCATTCATGACGCTCCCGGTTGGTAGCCACCTCAGGGCGAGTTGCTCAGTTGCTCATTCCGTTACTGTCACGGCAGAGCTCAGTTGCGTAGTCTCCACTACTGTCACGGCAGTCTCCAATCGCTTAGTCTCCAGTTACTGGCTACGGCAGAGTGCTAGAGTCCTAGTCTCCATTACTGCTCCGTCAGAGTGCCAGTGGCCTAGTCTCCGTTTACTGCTACGGCAGAGTGCAAGTGGCCTAGTCTCCGTTACTGCTCTGGCAGAGTGCAAGTGGCCTAGTCTACGTTAAAACAATAGTAATACTTCGTTTTAACTTTATTTTATTTTGTAGGCATTAAAAAAACATGAAGAATGATATAAGTTTTATCTCTGAAACCTTTATGGTTTAAGAAATATTCACAAGCAAAGTTTCCCCTCCCGCCCCTTTTACCTAGTGTAAGCCATCTCTTCTCAGATGTGGAATCTGGTTGTAAGACCAGACAGATAATAGAAGGGGACAATCTTCTTACAATGAAATCCCTGCCCCCCTTGACAAGCTCTTCAGGTTTTTCCCTTATCTTAATTGATGATTGTCCCTCTGTGCAGTCTACCTGGGCACCTCCCTTCTGCTCTGGCTGAACAGTGTGACATCAGTAAAAGGGGCGGGAGGGGGACACTTTGTCATTGAATTACTCTGAAACTACAACTCTGACAGAATTGAAATAACACTCTCCAAAGTCCAAATACTATGATGATTAATTAGAGCTGCTTTTATTATGAAACACTACTATACTTTAATGCTACGGCAGAGTGCAAGTGGGCTATCTCCGTTTACTGCTACGGCAGAATGCAAGTGGCTTAGTCTCCGTTTACTGCTACGGCAGAGTGCAAGTGGCTTAGTCTCCGTTTACTGCTACGGCAGAGTGCAAGTGGCTTAGTCTCCGTTTACTGTTATGGCAGAATACAAGTTGCCTGGTTTCCGTTACTGCTACGGCAGTGCCAACGTCTCTCAGTCTCCGTTACTGCTACGGCAGTGATCACGTGGCACAGTCTCCGTTACTGCCCCGGTAGTGCTCTATGTTGCTTAGCCCCCGTTACTGCTCTGGCAGTTCACGTTTGTCTGCAAACCTATTACTGGGCGTTACTCATCTATAAGCTCTCTATCCTAGGTGAGCTCCTTATCAGGCCTCTCTTCACATGGGACTGTTTACATTCACTGAAGGCCATTAACCCATGCAGTACCGATACATTGGGATTCCTTTGAATTCTGCCTGACCTGTGTCAGTATATCGTGTTATGGACTTTATGTTTATACTGGGCCTGTGTAGGCATATGTAAATGTAACCTGTCTTGTGTCTGTATTATACTGCTAATATACTACAGGACCTGTGAGGGTTATTGTATTACTGATTGCTTAATAAAACTGTGTTTTATCCTAAACCACTGTGTCTGTGTGTCAAACAAACTGTTACAGGCACTGTATCAAATGCCTTTGCAAAGTCTAGATATACTACATCTACTGCCTTGTCATTGTCAAGGTCGCTGCTTATCTCCTCATAGAAGCTGAAAAGATTAGTTTGGCATGATCTATTCTTCATAAAATCATGTTGATTTGTGCTAATGATTTTATGTTTTGTGTTGTAATCCTGAAGATAGTTCCTTATTATCCCTTCTACCAGTTTTCCCACTACAGAGGCCAAACTCACTGGTCTAAAATTCCCAGGTTCTGTTTTAGATCCCTTCTTAAATAGAGGCACTATGAACTATGTTTAAATAGGACTGTTAACTCCTTTAATACCAGAGAGGACCTAATTACATTGGTACCAGGTTTTGTGTCATGTAAAAATACAAAGAATTCACCATCCACATGGTGTTAGAATCTGGTAATAGGTTTAAATAAAACATATGCTGTAAATCCTAAATAACAAAATCCTTCTTTACAGAACAAAAGATATTACCACTTCAATACAGCTGCTTCTAGGTTTATGCAATACCCCTCTGGCATTCATAGAGTTAAGACAATTATATCACTTGCAGGTTTTAAGATGAGGAGCTAAAAGCAAATCCATTTCGGAAAATCCATCTTATGTAGTTTTTTCCTCAAATCAATATACACTCAAATATCATATTTTGTTGTAAAATGGGACCAATCATGTTCAGATCTAGTTCTCATACAAAATAAAGCATTAAACTAATTGCTGGTGTATTTCTCTTGTCATTTAGTGAATGTTTTTAGAATGGTCCTTGCCAGGGAATAGATCTGCTATGGTTATGAGGAGGCCGATAATATTTCAAAGGAAACTGCGGTACAAAGACATGAGAGTGGGGAAGACACTTTAACCCTTTGAGTGTCAGAGAATGATCCAAATCATTGGATTATACAAAATTTGATGACATACAACCTTATATTGTATGAAAGAGCGGGAGAGATTCACTAAGCAGTGATAAAGAGGTAAAAAAGTGTAGATGACTTCTCCACTTTATCTCTTCTGCAATCCCTATGTTATTCACTAAGATCTCCAAAGCTGAATAAATATTAGTGCATAGGCTCCATAGAATAACACGAACGATTTTTAACTAACGTTTTTTGGATTGTTCTGTTTGAATACTATAAACATTGAGGTTGTGTTCCCATCTACCAGCAGCTATAAGCATTACTGGCAAGCCTAGTGCCCCACATCACACACCACAATATCGGTAACTTAATATTGGAGTTGTTGTTACCCTGGTGACTAATATCCCAGGTGTATTAATATGCAAGATATATAGTGCAACACTAGGGGGCACTCTGCATATCGAGGAGCAAAGACAGGTTTCTTTGTGGCACGTACGTCCAAAAGAAAAGTGGGGGAGTTCTGGCACAAACCAATAGGGGATAATTAAACATTTCCATTGATTTGGCGGGGGGGGGGGGGGGGGGATTTTAACCCCTTGAATGCTAGAGAGGCCACCAGCGCAGCACTGAACGGGTTAAAATCCCTATTTCAATCAATGGGAATTATTAGTTCTCTATATAGTGCAAATTGTTTGCCCCAGTACGCCTCCACTTTTTTTTTTTTTTTTTTTTTAAACATACAGCCCGTACAAGTCTGTGCCTATGCACAACGCTCTTTGTACAAGCTGCTTTTTGTGTAGTAGAGCACTGATAGCCCCTTCTTATAAGAAGGCTGACTGCATGCATGCATGCACATGGCAGGACTTTATGTGTTTACACACTCACACACACCAAGGATGATGTACTGAGAAGTGTGTGCAATTGTGGAGCATACCAACTGCACAATACAGAACAAGGGAACATGTCAGAAATTCTTCTTAATTTAAATGGGGCTTTTAACTCTCTGAATACCAGAGAGGTCTCCAATCAATTGTATTGCAATGTGTTTGGGTCTTCTTTTGCATTCAAGGGATGAAAAACCCCATTTACATGAATGGGAATTTTCATTTGGTTTACCTTAGAATTGCTCCATTTTCTTAATAAATCAGCCTCTCCCCCCCCCCCAGCTGCCAATCAATGGACAGGAATAAAGGATTTCAGGGAGAGCACAACTCAGCTGCTCGCACATGTGCCAGAGGGTTATGCAAAGCCTGGCATTCAGAGGGTTAACGGAAACACATGGGTTGTAATCAAACAGAAATACTAAGTAATTCACCTGAACCTGCCATACATGCTGCTTGTCTTGTGGGGTTGACATATACGTTGTAAACAAATTGCTGCAACTGTGTTTTTGTTGGCAACATATGTCATTTCTATAGATCTTGGATGAAGCCAGGTCATTATATCACACGTTGACTACACAGCTAACTGCCCACACACAGTGCGTGTACTGTAACCAGGTCTTCATTTCAATGCAGGGTGAGTATGATACATACACACTGAAGGGTTTCTCTGGTCCATATGCAGTCCTAAAAATGACATTTTCATAAGCATCCTACATTAAAATCTTGTTGCCTTAACCCTTTGAGTGCCAGAGGGGTATGCAATGCAGCACACCCCTCAGGTATACAAAGGATTGTGAATATATGGAACAAAGGCATCAGTAGAAAATGTGTTGATCTCCAGCTTTTAGGCTGTAACACCTGTCATCCTCCACAAATCAGCAACTAGAGTGATGCATGGTACCCACCCTTGCATACGAGTCATTTAACCCCTTAACGACCCTTGACGGTCATAGTACATCATGGGTAGATCTGAGTTAACGACCCATGACGTACTATGATCGTCGTGGAATTCCAGGCTCCCCCCGTGGCTGCACACCGTTCGAGGAGTCCAGAACCCGAATTAAAAAAAAATGCTCCGTGGTCTTTTAGTTACCGCAATGCGCCCACACGGCCGGTCGTTAAGGGGTTAAACAACCTATGATCTATCTCAGTGGTTCTCAATCTTTTTTTGCTCGGAGCACCCCTAACATGTAATCTAGAATATTCGGGGCACCCCTAACATATTTAATGTACTTATCAAGGGCATAATGAAGGGTGCAATACATAATTATACAGTTATTATTAGGTCTTAAAATCATAATAACAAAACTAAACATATTGTACATAACAATTTCTATAAATCTTTACTTAAAAGTCCATTTTTGTTAGTCTTTATAGAAAACACAGGGCATCCTAAGTTGATGTCCGTGGCACACCAAAGTGCCCCAGCACCATGGTTGAGAATCACTGATCTACCTAATTATTCCACAACTATCATTATAAAATAATTTGGCCTATAGCAAAATATAAGGTGATCACATTCCCATTTTAATGCAGGACATATGAAGAGTTGCAGAGTTGAACTTATTCCTGTAGTCCGGCACACAGCCCCCTTAACCCTTTGAGTGCCAGATGGGTACAGAAAGCATTATTGAGTAACACTCTAGCGCTCGGAGGGTTAAAGGGATTACTGGTTACCTCACATTTGTGTCTCTTTAGGAAAATGATTGACAACTACACCAAAGGGTGAATCACTGACAACTCTACAATCAAAACATTGGTGAGGTTCTTGTGTTATCTCTATTGAAACATCTGGTAACAATAGTTTCATCAGTAACAGTTATTGTTACTGCTATGTATCCAGATGTAGAGATATTAATCTGTACATTGGCTGGGCTGTTGTTTGTGATGCAAATTGTGCTTGTAATACATGTACACATAATATAAATCTGTGCTTACAGACATGGGGGTTATGCACTAAGGCGTGATAAAGAGGAGATAAAGCAGTGATGACATCTCCAGTGATATCACTTCTCCAGTTCCTTTGTTATTCCATGGAGCCTATTCACTAAGATCTCCAAAGTCTGAGAAATCTTAGTGCATTGGCCCATATAATTACAAAGAAAGCGATATCACTGGAAAAGTCATCACTACTTTATTACCCCTTTATCACACCCTAGTGTATAATCCCCTTGGTATGAAGGGGCATATTCAGAGGAATAAACAAGTGAACCTCTGGAGTAAATCAACTACTCCATAGGGGACAAATTAACATTTCCAATTATTTAAATGGGGCTTTTAAACCCTCAAATGCTAGAGATGCATTCAAGTGGTTAAAAGCTTAATTTAAATTAATGGGAAATTGGGGAGTTGTAATTTATCCCCTATGGTGCACAATTCCACCTGTAAAGTCTCTAGATCACGACCCAAAGTGCTCCAAACTTAGGCCATGAAAAGAAAGTCCTTCAGTAATAAATTCACTGACAAATGTTCTGCTCACACTGCTGTAACCTTGAAAGGTGCATACATTATACACACACACCATGCTAGAAATGAACTATTGTTTAGACTTAAATGTCAGATCCCAATAAAACACAGAATAAGGCAATACACAAGGAAACTGTATTTCATTTTTATGTTACGTGAATGTTTGGATATATTGAATTGTCTTATACCCTGTGGATCTGGAGTCATCCTCACAATGAATTGAAGACATCTCTAGCATACAAAGAGGTTAAAGTGGAAGTTACTTTTAAAATCACCTATATGTTATCTATTTTTATTTATTATTAATAGTTTATTAGATATTTAGCTTTATTTATTTCTCCGTTAATGCAAATTAGACAGTACTGTCTGGCATCCCAGCCTCATACTAACAATTCACATTCTTCATTCCCACCAGCCACTCCCTGCCAGCAAGTACTAGCTCATTTGCATATACTGCCAAAGTGGTTATCATTCAAACCTTGTCAAAATGGATGATTCCACTGAGAATGTGGACAACAACAATTCCACTTTAATTTTACAGTAAAAATGTATTCCTTTCCTTCTCTGAGTTATTATACGGTATATTTTAGTAACAATTAGGAAGCATAGCAAGATAGTTTAAGACAGTGTAATAAAACAAAATAACTATGTCTTGTTTCTTGCAAAATAAGCAATACGTGTCACAGTGCTAATTCTGCCCATCTTCATGATATACACTACACTATATATCTCTGCCAAGAATGAGCTTCATACCGGGTTCTTTGAACAGAGTATTACATTATTCTTTAAGTTCCAACATATTCTGCCTCACTGTATAGTTTGAAGAATCATTCAAATTAATTACTTTCATATAGTCTGATATAAATGGTGCAAACTTAGAAATGAGTGTTGTGTAGCCCAAAATTTGAACCAATATTTTTACTGTTACAGAACTGCTGACTGAGAGTCTGGACTAAACATGCAGAGCCAGAGACTGCTGTCTGGTTTCACTTACAGTAGTTCTGCTCCCACAGTGTAGGATTTTTACTTAGCATGTTAAGTTGGTAAGAAGCTTTGTACTTAGCCACTTTAATCAAAGCCAAGACGTCTAACTCTGAAATTCACTTGTTATACAGAAGCAGTCAAAGTAGCCATTAAGATCATTTTGTGACCTGGTAAGGTACTGAGGTTGCAAACAGGTGCTACGCAATGCAAAGCAGCAGGACTGCCAAAGAGAATTTCATGATGGTTCCCTGTTCAGGTGAATAATGAGACTTGACTGATCATTGCATAGAAGTGAACAGACACATAAAAACATTTGTAGTCCATTATTTGTAATATTTTGGGGGGATTAACTCACTGAGTGACAGAGAGTTGCCCAGTATAACCATTTGGAAATCAAGTGGTTAAAGGGATAGTAATACTTGAAAAATATTTTATTTTATATTGTAGCCCTTAAAAAAATATGAAAAAATTATATAAGTCTTATCTCCCAAAGCTTTATGGTTTGGGAGATATTCACAAGCAAAGTTTCCCCCAGAGCGATGTCACTGTTCAGTTCTCAGATTTGGAATCCGGTTCCGTGACCGGCCGCGGCTCTCCAGAAGTGCTGAGATCACAATCTTTAAAAAGAATTTCTTCATTGGAATGGTCTATAAAGTGTGCTTGCAAGCCAGGCACACTTTGTAGACAGTTCCAATTAAGTATTTATTTTTAAAGATTGTGAACTCGGCACTGCTAAAGAACTGCCGGTTGATCTGTTGACCGAATTCCAAATCTGTCCACTAGATGGCAGACTTGGCTGAAACAGCCAGAAAAAGGGAACTTTATTTTACTTGTGAAGATCTTGCAAACCATAAAGGTTTGGGAGATAAGACTTATATCATTTTTAATGTGTTTTAAGGGCTACAATATAAAATACAATGATTTTCAAGTATTACTATCCCTTTAAGTATTGAGCATAAGTGGATCACGTTTTTCAGTGGGGCATTTTATGTTGTCAAGTAGCATATCTCCCAAGTGTCTGACCCTGGTGTCCCTCTTTTAGGAGATCAGACTGTGTGGTGTGTATATAAGTGTATCACGTTTCTCCACAGCAATAAAACTCACTCAATGTTTGTTTAAACTTCAATATATGTGTTTATAAATTAGTCTGTATAAATAAAATACTTTGATCTTGCTTTAAATCATTTACTCAGTTACACAAAGAGGTGTCAATAGGTCATGAAAAAAATACATAATTTTTTGGTAATTCCCTGCCCACCAGCCGTGACCCCAGCAACAGCAACTAAAGTTAAAGAGTCTCTCTTTGGCCATTTAAAATTTAGGGAGACATGGTCATCCCAGTCTCACCCCTAGCTACATCGATGTGTTCAAAAACTGTTTATTACATAAGCAAGTGAGTCACCACTTGGGCAGGTTTTGCCATGATGAGAATGAATAGCTTTTTATGAATGTCTCCTTGTCATGGGCAGCTCAGCAGTGTTGTCCATGCCCATCTTAATGAGTTGTGACCTTGTGGGCACTGTCAGCATAATCCCATTACCCTTTTTTCAAACACCCTGCTTACAATGACTATGAATCCTTCATATGCAAATATATTCATGGATATATTTTTGAGTATTATCTGTAGTTGCCTGTACTGATCACTTTTGACAAGAAACAACTGACTTTATCAATATAAGTGAAATTAGCCTCTTAAGAAGCCCCACATATGGCCTTTTACACTTATGTAAACAATCCAACATAGTAAAATGTCACTATGGAGCTAAGCAAAGTTCAAATTAAGTGAGGACACAAACTATGGTAACTCTTTCTGTTAAATATATTAGGATCAACTTATTCCAAGGCATAAAGGGATAGTAATGTTTCAAAATATAAACAGCTCCAATTAATCTTCATAGTATTTCGGCCATGGAGAGTGTTATTTCAATACTGCCTCAGCTGTAGTTCAAGAGTAATTGAATGATAAAGTATCGCCCTCCCGCCCATTTTACTGATGTAACACTGCTCATCTCAGAACAGAAAGGTACTGTCCAGATGGATTGCAGAGAGGGACAATCTTCAATTAGCATAAGGGAAATACCTGAGAAACCTGTCAAGGGGGCATGGTTTTCATTGTTCTCACAGTAAGAAGACTGTCCCTTGCTGTGAGCTGCCTGGACTTAAGACCAGATTCCACATCTGAGGGGAGGTGGCTTACAGTAAGTAAAAGGGGCGGGAGGGGGATAAGTTACCATTCAATTACTCTTGAACTACAACTCTGACAGTACTGAAATAACACTATCCATGGCCCATGAAGATTAATTGAAGCTGCTTTTATTTTGAAACATTAATATACCTTTAAGCTTACCTTTAACTATGCTTTTTGTCTGCATGTTAAAGGCTAAGTTGAAAGGGACGGACAGAGCAGATGCAAAGATGCCGGCTCTGCAAGATATCTGCACTGTTCCGTTCCCCGGTGCCTGCCCACATAGAAGGTTATATTTTTTCTTAAAGCAGCAATTATACTTGAAAATAACAATAAGTGTGTGCATAGCGCTAATATAATAATCATTTGCAATGTTATGTTAGTGTAGTGAAAGTCCCGCTTTAAAGGGATAGTAATACTTAAGTATTACTAATCCCTATAGCAAAGTACTACTAAAAAAAAACATATTGCCCCCAGTGTCATCTCTCAAACTTTTATGGTTTGAGAGATGATCGCTTTTAAAGTTGCCCTCTCCCTCCCCCTTCCCCGTACTCAGCGTTCTAGCTGACTGAAGGGAAGAAAGTCCTACGACTTCCAGGCAGCTCTCCAGCACAGCCGGATCGCATTCCTAAAAAAGAAAACTTTCACTGAAATGGTCTTCTACGTGTGCTTGGTTTGCAAGCACACATAGAAGACCATTTTAGTGAACGTTTTTTTTTTTAATTAATGCGATTGCGGCTGTGATGGAGAGCCGCCTGATGATCTATGACCGGATTTCCCTTCAGTCAGCTAGCATGCTGACTACGGGGAAGGGGGAGGGAGAGGGCAACTTTAAAAGCGATCATCTCTCAAACCATAAAGGTTAGAGAGATAACACTGGGGGCAATGTTTTTTTTTATTAGTACTTTCCTATAGGGATTAGTAATACTTAAGTATTACTATCCCTTTAACTATTTAGCACAATAAATTATTTATGAGAGACAGAGTAGGACCAATTAATTGCCATACAAGCCTTGGCTGTGCATCCATACTATTCTCTAGCACAGCCATGTCTAGCAGTCTGAGAAGTAAGAAGCAAACAGCCTCACCAATCACAAAGGAAAGGAGGCAGTGGTGTAATATGCAATTATTGTGGTTGCAGCTACTATGTACAACTCTGAGATGGGGATGTGTTGCAATGACATGTCATAATTGTACTTCCTCTTGACATAGGCCTCTAGTTTTCATTGCTACTGATAGAAAACATAACAATTAGTAGCCTGTCTGGCATGCTTATGATATTGTTACAGCCTCAGGTAAGGCTAAGACTAAGGTTAATGGGAGCTATAGTCCAATAACACTGGTAATTATAATTGGGGTGTTATTGCAGATATGTTGATCTCAGAATTACTCCATTTTGATTTTATACATACAGTGCCTTGCAAAAGTATTCACCCACTTGGCATTTTTCCTATTTTGTTGCATTATAACCTGGAATTATATTCGATTTTTGGGGGGTTTGTATCATTTGATTTACACAACATGCCTATCACTTTGAAGATGTAAAATATTTTTTATTGTGAAACAAGCAAGAAAAAAGACAAAAAACCTGAAAACTTGAGCGTGCATAACTATTCACCCCCCCCACACACACACACACTTTGTAGAGACACCTTGTAGAGCCACCTTTTGCAACAATTACAGCTCTATAAGCTTGGCACATCTAGCCACTGGGAATTTTGCCCATTCTTCAAAGCAAAACTGCTCCAACTCCTTCAAGTTGGATGGGTTCTGCTGGTGTACAGCAATCTTTAACCCATACCACAGATTCTCAATTGGATTGAGGTTTGGGCTTTGACTAGGCCATTCCAAGACATTTAAAAGTTTCCCCTTAAACCACTTGAGAATTGCTTTAGTGTATGCTTAGGGTCACTGTCCTGCTGGGAGGTGAACCTCCATCCCAGTCTCAAATCTCTGGAAGACTGAAAAAGGTTTCCTCAAGAATTTCCCTGTATTTAGCTCCATCCATCATTCCTTTAATTCTGACCAGTTTTCCAGTCCATGCTGATGAAAAACATCCCCACAGCATGATGCTGCCACCACCATGCTTCACTGTGGGGATGGTGTTCTCAGGGTGCTGAGAGGTGTTGGGTTTGCCCCAGACATAGTGTTTTCCTTGATGACCAAAAATCTCAGTTTTAGTCTCATCTGACCAAAATGCCTTCTTCCATATGTTTGCGGAGTCTCCCACATGCCTTTTGGTGAACAGCAAAAGTGTTTGCTTATTTCTTTCTTTACGCAATGGCTTTCTTCTGACCACTCTTCCGTGAAGCCCAGCTCTGTGGAGTGTACAGCTTAAAGTGGTCCTATGGACAGATACTCCAATCTCCACTGTGGAGCTTTCCAGCTCCTTCCTACAGGGTTATCTTTGGTCTCTTTGTTGCCTCTCTGATTAATGCCCTCCTTGCCTGGTCCTTGAGTATTGGTGGGTGGCCCTCTCTTGGCAGGTTTGTTGTGGTGTCATATTCTTTCCATTTTTTAATAATGGATTTAATGGTGCTCAGTGGGATGATCAAAGTTTGGGATATTTTTTTCTAACCCAACCCTGATCTGTACTTCTCCACAACTTTGTTCCTGACATGTTTAGAGAGCTCCTTGGTCTTCATGATGCTGCTTGCTTGGTGGTGTTGCAGATTGTGGGGCCTTTCAGAACAGGTGTATATATACTGAGATCATATGACAGATCATGTGACAGACTGCACACAGGTGGACTTTATTTAACTAATTATGTGACTTCTGAAGGTAATTGGTTGCACCAGATCTTACGGTATTTAGGGGCTTCATAGAAAAGGGGATGAATACATATGCACGCACCACTTTTCCATTTTTTATTTTTAGAATTTTTTAAAACAAGTTATTTTCCTCATTTCACTTCACCAATTTGGACTATTTTGTGTATGCCCATTACATGAAATGCAATTTAAAATCCATTTTAATTCCAGGTTGTAACGCAACAAAATAGGAAAAATGCCAATGGGCTGAATACTTTTGCAAGGCACTGTATGTCCAGTAATATATTATTACCGATTTATATGGGGCATTGTAAGACCTTGAATGCTACAAAGGTCTCCAACATATTGCAAAGCAATGTACTGAATACCTCTCTAGCATTCATACTTTTACTGTTACAAGTAATAGGCAGTTTTTTTGCCTCAGAAATTCTCTAGTTTTCACTGCTTACATTTACTTCTATTATTGTAAGACACACACAAACACACACACAAAGACACACACTGAGGTTAATGTAGTAAGAGCTTAGTGCTGATGTCCGATGGTGGCAATGTTCATAACTGTCTACTAATTATATTATGAATTTTACCCCTCCCACCCATTTTCCCGATAGGAAGCCACCTCCACTCAGATCTGAAAACTGGTCATCGGACCGGACATCTCACAACGTGGCACAATCTTCCCTCTGTCAGTATAAGGAAAATCCCGTTCTCCTTGATAGAGGGCAGGTTTTTCCTGATACTGACTGAAGATTGTCCCTCTTCACAATCTGCTGTCGGATCTGAGCCAAAGAAGACTGACATCAGGTAAAGGCGTAACTAGTCACTTATGAACATTGCCACCATCGGACATCAGAACTATTAACTATGAAAAACAGTCTTAGCTGCTGGTCTAATCAAACATTAGTAACCCTTTAAGGAGATAAAAGCCACATTTAAATTAATGAGAATTTATACATTTTTTAATTTGGAATCATACATATACTTTTTGACACCCAAGTCTTGTTCCTCTGTAAATTGGTAGTCATAGAACCATACTTAAACTATTTGCAATCCAGCCATGTAGCACTTTCCCCTGGGGGTCACATAACTACACATTCAATGCCTGTCACCCCTGCTTTGATCCACTGTGTACTTGTAATCACACAACCACATAGATTCTGTCTGTCTCTCTCCAGGTTTGTTCTGCTGTTCAGTGGTAGTCACAGATCCACACATACACTGTCTAGCACTCCAGCCATATTCCACTGTACCTCTGCTAGTTACAGACCCACATGCACTGTCTGACAACCTAGCCTCATTCTAAAGCCTTACATCCATTGTCTGACACTCCATCCTTGCTTCATTGTCCAGTGGTAGTCCACTGGTATTCAAAGAGCCACACATACACTGTCTGGCACCCCAGTCAAGTTCCACTGCCACATTTGTAGTTACAGATCCACATACAATGTCTGATATCCCAGCCTAGGTCCACTGTCCACTGGTAATTACAGAACAACACAAACTGTGTGACACCCCAGCCTTGTTACACTGTCCACTAGTCAAAGAATCACACATAAATGCCTTGTTTATAACCACTTCTCTCAAAACCTACCAGACTACCTGAGCAGTATGAACTAACTATACCCACCACTCCACTGCTCCAATTTGCTATTCTACAATACAAGAAAAAAGCCTGCTGATATGTCCTCTCCTTCAGAACACCGAAAGTTTGTTATAATATACCCCCAAAAAATCAGATCTTCTCCCAGTCTCAAATCTCTAAAAAATAAATGCTTCTTTTCATTTAAAAACTTCATGTAACTGTATATAAAATGCTATGTTATTTTATATGTATGCATATATATTCTGTCTCTCTGTTTGTGTAAATATGCAACTTTATACTGTAAAAGTTCTATAGGAAAACAAGAGAAGTGTCAGTGTATTCGTCTTGTCAAAACACTTTAAATAGACAAATAAATGCACTGCCTGACATATCAGCCTTGATCCACTGTCCATTGGTAGGCACTGAACTACACATACACTCAGTTTCCCACCATACCTTTAGAAGTATTTTGTTTGCACCTCTCTGCCTTCCTTTAGAAGCCTCTCTCTGTGCTCTTCCCACCCCCAGTGATACTGCATGTGAGCTAGATGGGGGGTCTCTGGAAGTTTAACCTGTGCTGATGTCTGCCAGATCTAACAGACTTCACCACCCGGGAAAACTTCCAAAGACTATCCTCCCAGCTCAAACAAAATCCTTCAGAAAGTATGGAGGTGGGAGGCAGAGAGAGAAGGTGGCAATTCAAAATACTTCTAAAGATATATGGTGCAGGAGGGGCAAACAAAATGCTTCTAAAGGTACGGTAGGTGTGAAAGGCAGAGACAGGGGCAGACATAAGGCTTTTAATGCATGGAAGGCAGAAAGAGGGTGCTGACAAAATGATTGAGAAGGTATGGGAAAGAGGTGGGACACAGATAGAGGAGCAGACATAGGGCTTCCAAAGGTATGGTTGGGTAGTTAGAGATAGACACACCATTGAGCATAGAGAGGATAAGAAAGGAAGGAGGGAGTGGAGATAAGAGGTGGGGTTAGCTCCACTTGCATCAGTCAACCCATTCCCTGCCTGTATATTTGTGTGTTTTGATAGAGTTGACAAAAAAAATAAAAAAATAAAATGTTTTTGTAAAAAAAAAAAAAAACAAAAACAAAAAAACAAAAGCAATGTGAGATGGCTCAGCTGGTTAAGGCACCAGCTGTAGAATGTGTTCAAGCTGCAAGGTCGCAGATTCTAGTCCTGTCAAGGTCAGCTCTGCCTTTCACCCTTCTGAGGTACATAAAATTAGTCCAGGACATACTTGAAAATGAGACAATCTTAATGTATTCTTCCTGGTAAAATGCTTTCACAAAAAAAAAAAAAAACAACGCCAAGCATTTCAAGATTAAATGGGTATAGAAATAATGATGAAATGCCAAGCAATATTTTCTAGATATAACTTTCATCAGTTTTCAATTTACATCTGAAGAAGAAACTAAAGTATATTACAGCAGGGGTGGGGAATCTGGGGCTCTCCGTTAATGGACTACACTCCCATTTGAACTTGTCACTTATGGTGCATTAGCTCCAGAATTGCTCCACTTTCCATTACATATAAAGCCCATAATTTTGAAAGCTCTACATCTTCAAAATAGCGTTTATTTAGATAAACGTGTCCCACTGTGAATCATTTTTGAAGTAGCCTGTACCAACAATACACATCTAATTTCAAAGTATTTAATGGAAAGAACAAATGAATCAGCTCTGAATGTTAAATGGTTTTAGCTGTTATCTGTTCAGTGCATTTGAGTTTAGAGCTCCTCAATCAAATCCTCCGCTGTCCTAATACACCTTGACAGCTCTGCAGCACTTCAGACTGATTAGGAATAAAATGCTACTTAGGTAATAAATGTTGAATTGTTTCTGTCTTTGATAAGATGGCATCAAGGTGTAAAAAGATCACATTGTTTAGTTAAATCTTTTGTAATAAGTTCTCTGAGTTTCATGTATTATTTTATATTAAAATACTAGTTGAAGAGCTTGTTACAGGGGCCACAGTGCCACTGCCAGCTGGTCGCGGGGCAGTCATGCACAGTAGAGACTGGCCACGCAGTGGCTGATACAGTGCCAGTTGGTCGCAGTGCAGTCATGCTCAGTAGAGACTGCCCGCGCCACCGCTGATACAGACCGGGACGCTCCTTTGGAGCTCCCCGCTCTATATCAGCCTCATCACAGGCAGTCTCTATTGCGCATGACTGCAGCACGCGTAGCAGTCTCTACTGTGCATGACTGCATCGTTACAAACTTTCTAGCGAATTATTATATAGGATAAGAACCAATTACCTAAAAAGAACTTTGGTGATTTTAAAAGAGTTTTCAAAATCCCCTGTATGTTGTATTTGCCATTTTTATATTGAAAACACATTTTTTTTTATTTACCTCCCACACTCATTGGCACTTAACCCTGTCATGTGCTAAGGTTGGCAATGTGCTGCTATGCAGTGTCAGTAAGTAGAGATAACATAAGGTGTGACAGGAAATACCTTCATGGTATGCCTTAACCCTTCTGCTTTGCAATGTGTTGCGCACCCATCTGGCATTGAAAGGGTTAATTAGCATCATCTACATATCTAAATACTCAAAAACTAATATAGGCAATTTAATGTACCCATTATCTCAGTACATGTGGTTCCTATAAAGGTGAAGGATTAGTTAAAGGGACACTAATGTCCCATAAAAATGTTTTTTTTGTTTTGTAGATTAAATTCTGTGCTGCAAATCCCATCTCTCAAACCTTTACAGTTTGAGAGATATTCAGTCCTAAAGTTCCACCTGCCTCCACTTCTCCCGATGTCAGCTGTAAGCTGACAGCAAGAGTTCCCGGTCTGGGGACCAACAGGCGGCTCTTCAGCAGAGCCACAAACGCAATTTTAAAAGAAATACTTCATTGAAACAGTTTACAAAGTGTGCTTAGTTTGCAAGCACATTTTTAGACTGTTCCAAAGAAATATTTATTTTTAAATCTCGCTATTCTGGCTCTGCTGAAGAGCCTCCTCGTATCGTCCGACACGGATCTCCTGCTGTCAGCTTTACAGAGGATATCAGGAGAGAGAGAACTTTAGTGGCAAATATCTCTCAAACTGTAAAGGTTTGAGAGATAGGATTTGCGGCACATAATTTATTTTTCTTTAAAGGAGTAGTAAACTTTTTATGAAAAAATACATATTTTAGGGATTTTCGTATTGAGTAATTACAGTTTAAACCCATGTTTTTTACATTAGCAGTGCCCTCTAGTGGTCAAATTCTAATTAGATTTCCTGTTAGATTCTAATGGAGAGGAAAGTCAGAAAAGTCAGAGACATAACAGTTCTCCATAGAATGTGATAGAAACTGCCTGTCACTTCCTGTCAGTTACAACTATCAGGAAGTAAACACAGTAAATTCACTTCCTGAATATTTAAACTGCTATAATTTTTGAATAAAACACCTGACAGCGATAGGAGTGACCTTTTATTCAGCAGGAAATGCTCTGTAAAATATGTGTTTTCATAAAAAAGTTTACTGCTCCTTTAATTTACAAAACAAAAATATTTTTATGGGACATTACTGTGCCTTTAACACTTTAACACATTTTGATCTTTGAAATGAGGAACAGCTTTAAGAAACATTCTGTCAATCATATCGTTCATTAATACCTTGAATGCTAGGGAGGACTCAAACACATTTTAAAGCTGCCAAGGGATGATATGAAATATTGTTAACAGTACTGACATTGTACTACGGCACTAAAACTGTGGGAATAAAATTTAGTGTGGAAACAGGCAAAATTGCAGCATAAAAGACAAAAATATAATACCAGTAACCAAAAAAAACAAACAACTTTGGTATCGGGGTTAATGTTCTTTGGAATCAGAAAATAATAATAATGTGGCTTTCCTTCCCGAGAAGGAAATGTGTCCCAGTCTTCGATAAAAGTTCACTTGGATTTATGTGAAATATTCTGCAGGGGTTTATTGTAAAGAGCTGTCCTTTCAACCTGATCCTGATTGTTTAACCCTTTGAGTGAGAGGTGTTGAGTGCCCCCTCTGGCACTCAAAGGGTTAACCTACTGGATGCTAGAGATGTCGCCAATGAATTACTTTGTAATGTGCAGCCGATATCGCTTTCACTCAATGGGTTAACCCGTTGAGTGCCAGAGGAGTATGCAACGTATTGCAAAACGATGTGTTGCATACTTCTCTGGGATTCAAAGGGTTAATGTGCAATCAAGATTCTATTACTGTATAAGGGTAGTGCTGTGGATGGAAAGACTGGCAGAGTAAGGTAGAGAGGTCACAAATGCTGCAAATGACAGAGCTTTAACCCTTTGAGTGCCAGAGGGGTACGCAATCCATTGCTTTGCAATGCGTTGCATATCCCTCTGGCACTCAAAGTGTTAAAAAAAAAGGATGAGAATAGAAGAGTGAATAAATTAGCAAGTTGCACTGGGCAGTGTGGTGTGATACAATGCAGGCAAATCCACAGGGATGAGATGTGGGGGTGTTCAGCTGGTGTGAGGGTGAAGTACGTAGAATTGATATGATGGGGAATTTATATAAAGAGACTGATGTAATAAGAAAAGCCTTGAGTGTTAGAGATGTCTTGAAAGTACTGTGAAGCAATATGATGGAGAACTCTCTGGCATTTATACTCAGAAAATGTTTATTTCTCTACTATGGAGCAGTTGCTACTCTCCAGAATGGCTCCAGTTCTGTTTAGTACATCAGCCTCAAGGAGTACAAGGTTACGGGTGGGATGTGAGAGGCACTATAGTGGGAAGTGAGGAATGCAGAGTTGGGATGGGGCATGAGGAGTTGGCGTGGTACAGGTATGTTCATCTGGGAACTTCCAAAATGTGCTTTGCCTGAGATTGTTGACATTTTAAATGTTAAAGGTATAGTAATAGTTTGTTTTAAGAAATTCTAATATTGTAGATATTAAAGGGTTACTAAAGTCATTGTACAATAAAAGGAAATATTGTAGCTATTAAAAAAATAAACTTTATGGTTTGAGATATATAACATTTTAAAGTTCCCCCCTCCCTCCCCTTTCCCTGATGTCAGCTGTAAGCTGACAGCAGGAGATCGTGATCCTGGGAATAGCAGGCGGCTCTTCAGCAGAGCTGAAATACCAAAATCTAAAAAGAAATACTTCATTGTAACGGTCTACAAAGTGCACTTGGCACACTTTGCAGACCGTTCCAATGAAGTATTTCTTTTTAGATTTTGGTATTTCGGCTCTGCTGAAGAGCGACCTCGAGTTGGCTGACATGTATCTCCTGCTGTCAGCTGTAGTGAGAGGGAAACTTTAGATGCTTCGATCTCTCAAACTATAATGGTTTGAGAGACAGGAGGAAGGTTATTGTACTTCTAGTTTTAATATCCACAATATTAGAATTTCTTAAAACAAACTATTACTTTCCGTTTAAAACTACACATAACATAGACTTTAGGAGAAATGTCACTGCTTGCTTTAACCCAAAAGGAGCTCCAGTCACTCCTCATGGAACAATTTATATGCAACGATTTAGAGACATCACTGTCTGGCCACACACAAAGCAAGTGTGACCTCTCCCTGTGCCTTTCTGGTAAAGAGAACACCAATTTATTATTTTGCAAGTTTTTTCCAAGAAGAATTTACTGAAATTTAGATTTTTTTCAAGAGTGTCCTGGAATTTAGAAAAATTGGTGCAAGTCTTGTAGAAGGTAACAGTGGACTATCACCCTAAACATGTGGCCCTTCCCTCTGAGACCCTGATGTGCATCTAACCCTGAGTCTCAGGTTCAAACCCTGAGAGGTCTAAATTAAGGACATAGAAACAGAAAAGAACCATTCAGACCATCTAGTCTGCCCTTTTTCCTACTGTAAAAACCTCAAACCTTATTTGGTCCCTTGTCTTGCCTTATGTTCAGGACAGCCTTATGCCTATCCCATGCATGCTTAAATTCTGTCACTGTATTAACTTCTACCATTCTGCTGGTAGGCTATTCTACTTATCTACTACCCTCTAAGTGAAGTAAAACTTTCTTACATTACGTCTAAACATGTGTTCCTCTAGTTTTAAACTATGGCCTCTTGTCCTAACATTTTTCTCCTTTGAAATGTACTTCCATCCTTCAAGTATTTGAATGTTTCTATCATATCCCCTCTCTCTCTTCTCTCCTCCAAGTGAGTGATGGGGTAGATAGGGAAGAATACGGAGCTGGGTTGGGACAGGAGAAATGTGGATTTGGGGAGAGACATAAGGCATGTGGAGCTGGGTTGGGACAGGAGAAATGTGGATTTGGGGAGAGACATAAGGCATGTGGAGCTGGGGTGGGACAGAATGAGCATATGGGTTTTTATTTATGTGGAGCTGGGTTGGGACAGGAGAAATGTGGATTTGGGGAGAGACATAAGGCATGTGGAGCTGGGTTGGGACAGGAGAAATGTGGATTTGGGGAGAGACATAAGGCATGTGGAGCTGGGTTGGGACAGGAGAAATGTGGATTTGGGGAGAGACATAAGGCATGTGGAGCTGGGTTGGGACAGGAAAAATGCGGATCTGGGGAGTGACATAAGGCATGTGGAGCTGGGTTGGGACAGGAGAAATGTGGATTTCGGGAGAGACATAAGGCATGTGGAGCTGGGGTGGGACAGAATGAGCATATGGGTTTTTATTTATTTGTCTTTCCTTCTTTGGATTAAAATGGCATGGGATCCACCAAAAGGTTGGAGTTGGTGATCTTAAAATTTTGAATTTTTAAAAATTTTAGAGCAATGCACTGGAGATCCCTCTGGCACTCAAGGGTTAAAGGAACACTAGGACATTCTAATAATTAACTTCTGCTTACCTTAATCTGGGCAGAAAATCACAAACCAATTTGGAGAGGATTAGTTCTCCACAAATAATCCTTAATCAAGACTTAATATCATGTCTATGAAGACAGACCTGATTCTTTGTTGCAGGCCTCACATTCCTCCTTCTGAAGCCTTCTTTTCATCCTAAGAAGCCTTCAGTACAGAGACTATGAGGTCTAGCAAATGGAAGCATGTCTTCCTCAATGGACATTATATCCAACATTAATTATACATTCATTTTGCGGAACCAATCCACACATAATTGATTATGGCCATTTGGATTTCCTGCCAAGATTAACCCTTAAATGCCAGAGAAGAATCTAACACATTGCATTGTGCTAAATACCTCCCTGACACTCAGAGGGCTGATGTAAGTGAGGGTTTGGTATTCTAAGGTATTAGCATTCCTTAGAAACCATGCAACTAATAAAAATCAGTCCTAGTCCTGACTAAATCATTGCGTAGTCTGGACTATTAAAGTTAGCACTGCATCCTTGGAAAAATATCACTAGCACTGGATTCAGCACTACTATACACCATACTTCTTTTACACTTTTAAAGTCTGTGTATAAATTATTCTACAGTGATAAGGAGAAAGCAGACCTAGATAAAAGCATATAATCTATTCTTTGTCTAGTTATAAAAACACAGCTTGATTATCCTGACTTCAGAATTCAAGATGCTCATGATTGCTTTCCATAAATAAATATATCATCATTCTCTTTTAAGTGTAAAAGCTGACTGGCTTGGGCATATAAAAAGCTGGAGGGATGATATTACACACATCCATGACCCCTCTTAGCTAGGGTTTAAAATGTTGCCCTCTATTTGGAAACCAACAAAACAGTGCTTTAAAAATGTCACCTGCATGAAAAAGTGACATCAGAATGTCGCCTGTAGTCATTAGGGTGGGCTGGTGGGTGCCCAATGTGATGAGAAGCGAATGTAGAGCTAGGCTGCATCAGAATCACAGTCACGCATACCATTAGTTGGAGCAGATTTGCGACATTTAAGAGTGACTGTGATGCGGGCAGCATTCTGACCCAGCCTAGCTCTGCATTAGCTTCTCATCACATTGGGCACCCACTAGCCCAGCCTAATGATAGGACATGTCCTGAGCATTGTGGCAGAATAGGAATTCCCCAATCATCTGTGCTGTGCTCCCTTGTCTTCCACTGCCAGGCTGCCACTAAAATTAAGAGGATCATGTACGGTTGCGTTATAACCAATAACCCTTTGAGTGCCAGAGCGTTGCGGACCCCTCTGGCACTCAAAGGATTAAGGCACAGATGGAAGGTACTCGGCTGCTTGGCGACAATTAAGCCTGTGACATCAGAAGTTTGCCCTTTTGATGCGGGCAACATTCTGATGTTGGCCTCTTCATGCAGGAAACATTTTTAATGTGTCGTTTTGTTGGTCGCTAAATAGAGGGCGACATTTCAATAGGATACCATAGCTAGATGCTGATTGGCTAGGAGGTGAGGATACACCAGGGCATGTTCTGTGCACTGTGTTACTCCAGGGGAACTAATCTGAACAGGGGTGGCCATATAACAGCCTGTCCCTGCTAATTTTTTTTCATTCTGGCTTGGGTAATGGCCCAAGCAGGATTATGTGTTGTTGTTTTTTTTTTTAAATTTTGTTTGTATAGGCGGTGGAGAGCTATTAGGGTTTTTTCTTTTGGGATTGAAGATGTATGGAGACCAGGCCATCAAGGATACGGCTGAACCTCTGACATCAAGGTAAGTGTTATGACTGACTGGGGGACTTACACAGAAAATAGGTGAACCAGTTTTGACCTAACAATGAAAATGTTCACTGAAATTCTGACTAACCGATCTGAATGGGGGGAGTAAACAAAATTTGTTTCATCCAAACTATTTTTATATATATATATAATGATTCTTGAATTTCTGGGGTATATAACAACTAAACTGTAGTGCAACATCACTGCAGTAGCCCATTACATGAGACTACACCATTACATGAGACCCTCAGTGCATTACCCCATTACATGAAATCACTAGGCTGTTACTCCATACCATGAGACCATTCACAGTTGAGCATATCTCATTTCATGAAGCCGTGAGTGTATTAATCCATTTTAACCATCATACCATTATATGAGACAATCAGTAAATTTCCACATGAAATAAGTTTGATATGAACTTCAATAGAATGTGTTTATTATTATTATTATTTATTTTTTATATATTATTTATTTATATTATTTATTATTATATATATATAGGGTTGCCACCCAGCCGGTATTTTACTGGCAGGCCGGTAACAAATTGGCTTCTGTCCAATGTTAAGTCTATGGGGGGAATGCCATGGCCAGTATTTTTTTGAAGAAAAGGTGGAAACCCTTGATATACAATAGGGCCACAGATTGTTCTACATATTCTTTTACGCACATGGGAGTGACAGACACATACACACACACACAGGAATATGGCAATCTCGAGAGCCTTTATTGCCCTTTTAATTCCCATCTCCATAAATTGTATTCACCACCTCCCTATTACAGGTGCCTCTCTATAACTATAGATACTCCTTCCACCTCATAGTAACATAGCTGATGAGGCCTTGAAAAAGACATGCTTCCACCGAGTCCAGCCCATGCCAAGTCACCCCTGTTGATCCAGAGGAAGGCAAAAAAAAAAAAACATTTAAGCCATTTCGTATTTAGCCCCAAATGGGTTCAAATCCTTCCTGACTACAAATGGGAGTTGGATATTTCCCTGGATCAACAGCCTATCTGCTTTGAAGCCAACTGTCATAATTCTCAATATAGGTATCCATTACATTTTTGAAAGCAGTTACAGTATCTGCAAGCATAGCATGCAGAGTGCAAAGATCTTGATAACTTTACTGTCCTTATTGTAAAAAACCCTGTTTTAGCCAATAGAGCCTTTCCTCTAGTCTTAAAGTGGAACTCTCACCTCCCATAATGTTATCTGTAATCAAATATTCTTCTCCAATAAAACTTCAATTTGTGTGTGGGGGGGGGGGTTGGTTGCTGTTGTCTGTTTTAAATCTGTATGGTAACGGAGATATTAGAAGTTAAAGATATATCTGATGATGTCACAGGAGGGGTTGCCACGGTACAGCTCAGTACCGAAAGTCTGTCAATCACCTGTAGTGCATTAATTTTTAGGTCCCTGAAGGAGGAGGGAACAAGGCACAGCATGTGAGCAGGAGGGGAGGGCATTTACAGATTTTGACCTTGAATGTATTTGTAAATAGTAATCCTATCACCCCTCAAACGTCTCCTCTCTAATGTAAAAAAACCCAATTTGTCTAGTCTCTCTTATAACTCTGATCCTCCAATACAATCATCAGTTTTGTTGCACGACCACTTTTTCCAGTTGAATAATGTATTTTTTAAGAACTGGTACGCATTGCATACCCCTCTGGAACTCAAAGGGTTAAGAATAGAATGGTAAGTGGGGGGTTATTAATATGAGGTGGTATTTCTCCTTTAACTAATAGAATGCTATATAATACACCAATATACTTCAGTGAAAAAAATTGGTGTCTCTTCTTTTAGAAAAACAACCACGGGTCCTTTTTTGAATAGGAGGGTTAACCCATTTTGATATGTATTTCCTTCATAAATATTTGATTTACTTATTGATGCACATCGTTCACACATTACTAGGCTGACCATATCTCCTTGAGACAAAAAAGGGACAGGGGAGGACAGTGGGACTCCGTCACTCCGAGTCCGATTGTAGTAAGCTGAAAGCAGCGAAAATGCATTTGCTCCATCTCTTACTATCGGTGTTCTTTCTCTCTGGCCAAAAAGCCTGCCCTGAAGTAAATCAGAACTTCCTCTCTTCGTCACTCACACTAATGGTTTTACTGTGTTTACTGTACACACTGATTACCATAGACTTATGACTTGTCGTCAAATCACTGTCTAAGAGACTCTATGGTCATTTACCATAGACTCGAGCCTCTTAGACAGTTATGAGTGACTCGAGTCATAAGACTCTAGGTAATCAATGTGTACAGTAAAACCAGTAGTGTGACAAAAGTAAGTACGATTTACTTTATCTTATGAGAAATAACAAGCTGCATTCAGTTTTTTACAAAAAAATTAAAAACTATATATGTTATATTAAAAACAGGACAAAATTGACATTTATATTAAAAAGCTGGGACGGTCTGGAAACATGAAAAAAAAGGTGCTGTCCCATTTAAAACAATATGTATGCTCAGCCTACATATTACTGACAATTGTTAATAATAATCACTGCAAGCAAGTGTACATATGCATATTTTCTAATAAGACCCTCTAATATGGATATTGTAGCAGTGTATGGGTCATGTCTCAGTATGAATAGTCCCATGATTTTCAGTCTGCTATTGACTTTTGTTGAATTGTGTGCAGAGCCATCCTTATAGATCTGACTTTCACTAAACCTCTGGTGCCTCTGCCATTACACAACAGGTTCCTCTAACTCTATACTATGTTTCTCAACCACAGTTTCCTCTACAGCTACATCACAGTTTCCAACACCACTAAGCTGCAGTCTCCTTTACCTCGCTACACCATGGACTCTGATACCACCAGTCTACAGGCTCCTTAATCCTCTACATCACAGGCTCCTATACCATGAGACTCCTCTGCACCATAGTTTTCTCTGCCTTCAAATTGCAGGCTCGTCTACAGCTATATCACAAGCTCCTCTACTTCTAGACTGAAGATTATTCTACTCCACACTACAGATTTCTATATCTTTACACTGCACACCTCTACCACTCCATCACATGCTCATCTACCACTAGACTGAAAACTCACCTACCTCTAAAACATAGGTTTCTATACATTTACACTGTAGACACCATTACACCAGCTCCTCTACTGCCGCATCAATGACTCATCTACCACTCCACCACATGCATCTCTTGTTTCAGACTGCAGACTCATCCACTCCTACATCACTGCTTTGCTACATCTACACCACAGGTTCCTAATAATAAAGAATGTAGACCACTGCTGCTATACCACAGAGGTAAAGTAACATGTGGTGTAGCAGCAGTAGTCTACATTCTAAATTATTAGGAACCTGTGGTGTAGATGTAGCAAAGCAGTGATGTAGCAGTGGATAAGACTGCAGTCTGAAACAAGAGATGCATGTGGTGGAGTGGTAGATGAGTCATTGATGCGGCAGTAGAGGAGCTGGTGTAATGGTAGAGGAGCCTGTTGTAAACAGTAGAGGAGTATGTGATGTTGCTGTAAAGGTGCAGTGTAAATGTATAGAAACCTATGGTTTAGAGGTAGATGAGTTTTCAATCTAGTGGTAGAGAAGCATGTGATGTAGTGATGTATCTACCTAGATTTCAGATTCCTCTAACAATACATCACAGGGTCTCCTACCATTAAGCTGCAGGCTCCTCTACTGCTACATTAGAGGTGTATCTACTTTTAGACAGCTATAGCCCATACTCCTATGCTACCACATCAGATGCTCCTCTATCACTATGCTGTAGGCTTCTCTGCTGTCAATTCACATGCACCACAAGCTTCTCAATCATTAGTCTACAGACTCATCTTGCACTATGTCAGGGGCTTTGCCACCACTATAACCTTTAGCACCACTACACTCCAGGCTCTTCTGCAACTAAACATTAAACTTTAGTACCACCAGATCAAAGGCTTCAATAAGTACAGACTTCAGTATAGCTACAGCAGGAATCCTCTACTACACTGGAAGATCTAAAATTACTATACTTCACATGTTCCCCTTACTTGACTTTCTTCTTAGTAATACACCATATAAACAAACACACATTACTTTTCAGATAAGATCATAAGAGCTTTTTTTAATAATTTATGTTTTTTTCTAAACAGATCATGTAAATATTTTTTGTATAGAGGTAAAGCTGAACAATTCTGTGGCAAACCAACTGCACCACTGGAGAAAAAATACCCAAATTCCCATTAATTTAAATTGGGGCTTTTGACCACCTGAATGCTAGGTCTCCAACCCATTGAGAAGCAATGAGTTGGAAACCAGTCTAGCATTCAAGAGGTTACAACCCCAATTTAATTTATTGGGTATTTTAATTTGTCCCATTTGGTAGTGGTTCTCAAACATATCCTCAGGGGTGACTAACAGGCCATGTCTAGCTTTTTCCTGCTTGTGCACAGGGGAGTTAAAGAGGATCTATCACCCCTTCACAACTTTGCCTAAATCGTTTTGTTATATATCGTATATAATGAAAAATGTATACATTTAAAAAAAAAAAAAAAAACATTTGTTTGGCGAAACTAACAGAATAAATACAGCTCTGTACCTACTTCCAGCCAGACGGAGGTTAATTATTTTGTACCGCAGTCTGCCACTCTGCCTCCACTCTCCTCCCTCTATCCAGCCTCCTCCGATGACGGAGGCTTTCTGTCTATAAACTGGAGCAATCTCATTGTCCAGAAATCGATCTGTGCCAAAGAGAGCGCTCCAGCTTACAGACAGAAAGCCTCTGTCATCGGAGGAGGATGGATAGAGGGAGGGGAGCGGAGGCAGAGTGGCAGACTGCTGTACAAAACAGTTAACCGCAGTCTGCCTGGAAGTAGGTACAGAGCTGTATTTATTCTTTTAATTTCTCCAAACACGATTTTTTTTTTTTTTTTTTATTTATACACTTTTCATTATATACGATATATAACAAAACGATTTAGGTAAAGTTGTAAAAGGTAAAGGGGTGATAGATCCCCTTTAAGTAAAAGGAGTCAGCCTCTGACTCACCTGTGCACAAGCACATGGCCTGTTAGAGGTCTCTGGGTATAGGCTTGATAACAACTGCCCTATGGAGTAGTTGGTTTGCTGCAGTGTCAATCCTCGTTAGCTTTCTGAATATAGCCCATAGTGTCTCTTTATCTGAAATCAATAGACCCCCACCCCACCCCCTTCTTTTCTGTTCAAGATGAACATACTGAAAATGTTTGGGGAAATGAGTTAAGGGAACCATTTAGAAACTGAGTTTAGCGTTATGAAGAAAAAGTTTATAATAAAATATGCCTTTTGGCACTTGATATTTTAATGGGGGTATTATGTTTCAGAATTGTACTATTGTTATCCTCCATGGCTTGCGGATTGTCATGTTAAACAAAGAAACACTGTGTTTTCATACACAGCTGTTGTGCCGTTAAAGTTCAGTACAAATGTCAGCACATACTTGCAATGGTTTACTTGTCTTTATTTCTAAATGGAGTACATTTTCTGATATGGCCGTAGTTGTACGGTATTGCTAAATGAAGCAAAGAATATTTTGTGTATTTGTGTGTCTGCAAATCCTTTGTCCTTTTTCATTATTCTTCTCAAGTCGCAATGTGTAGAAATGAGTGGAATCACAAAAGAAATTAATGACATTATGTGCTCATGCTGTACACCTATTCAGGCGCTCTTTATAGTTGGTGTCTAATTAGGCCCACAAAAAGACACCTGATTAGTTTCACATCCTGTACCTTATCTGGCATCCATTTTATTCTCTGCTTCTATCCATGTGCCTTCTGTTATTTAGATTGGGTACATTTAGGTGTAAAGAGTACTACTGCACTGTAAAACTGGACCTATACAGAGCAATACGGTAAAGTGTATCTGTGCATATTTTTGCCCAAAATAAGATGTGACATACCTGCTACATCTGTATCTCCTATTTATTTATGTTTTATCGCTTTAACAAACAGCAAAACAGCTTGCTTAGACTTTATATTTAACCATTTGAATAACAGGGGGTGTCTAACAAATTGCAAAACAATGCACAGGACATTCATCTGGTACTTAAAAGGTTAAAGATCCCCATCTGTTGGAAAAATCCATTCTGCTATACCAAAGACCACTGAAAGAGCAGTCCTGCTGGAAAGTGATGGTTGTCATGGTCTTCTATTAAGATCAATTAAGCTGTGGAGCATAACATGACATTAACTAAGACAGTAGTGGATATTATTTTCTATGTGTTAACATTTAACATTGCAGAAAATGAATGCAGTAATAGCAGACATAATTTAGTTCATTAATGTCAAATTTTAAACTACAGCTGTGTAATTTGCAAACAAAGTGACAGTATTTAGGCTCTACTTACTACCATGCAGACATTAAAATATGACATGCACTTGTTTATTCCCAGTAAGACATTGTGCAAATGTACACATTCTCCAGTGCGGCCTCAATGATGTCACTGACTGCACCTCAGCGCATGCACAATAGGATGTGATCTGCATACGAGTAGACAATCCTTTCCATTGTTAAGACTTTAATGCCAGCAAACCTGGTACGCCATCCTTACAGCCCTATAGCAGATAAAGGAAGTTAAGTATGTGAAGGAACACTCCAAAACTCCCACAGACTGCCTCAATGTCCTCCCATGTTGAGAACGATATCACCAATAAAGTTTGGCATTTGCCCTTGAACAAAACCCACTGGTGCTGACTATTTGATCTCTTGTGTACAGATATGTACACAAACACAATAATAAATAAATCCTATATAATAATTCGCTAAGTTGTGTGTAACGCTGGACATGCGCAGTAGACACTGCTGCGCGTGCGGCAGTCATGCGCAGTACAGACTGCCCGCGGCATGGCTGATACAGAGCTGGGCGCTCCGAAGGAGCGACCAGCTCTGTATCAGCAGAGGCGCGGGCAGTCTCTACCGCGCGTGACTGCCCCGCGACTGGCTGCCAGAGGCTTTAAGTTCAACCTTTGCCAGGTCTCCTTTCTTGATCCAGAGTCAGTGACCACCCCCCCCCGAGGCCATTCCCAGTCATACCCCATGTAAGTAAAAAAAGAAATCCTTCCTACATAGGCAATCAGATTTTTCCATGGATCAACAACCAACTGTCATAATTCTCCATATTACTCTAAGCTAAAAATGCTTACTTTTTAACCCTTTGACTGCCAGAGGGGTACACATATCTAAAGTATCTGCAGAGAAAGCCTCCAGAAACAAGGAATTTCACATAATTTCTGTAAAAATAATTTCCTTTACAATGGCCGAAAATATATGTGCTCTAATACTACTGGATATAGTAATAGAACTTTTCTTAACCCTTTGGATGCTAGAACCTTCTCTAATGTATTCAGTGAGATACAAGAAGCATTAGACATTACTACTCTCTGCTGTGCCCGAGCCCAGTCCAGAAGCTCCTCTAACAGGCAGTGAAGCACATCCTGACTTAAGTACCGATGGATCAATTACACTGAGTGAGCTTCCCACTGACCAATCTATGCTATTTCATACAGCAACATGATATGAATTTCATTCAGTCTCCAAGAACTATCATGGGGCCAATATATCAGTTTAACATACACCTAATTATATTTTCCCATTGGTATTTTGACATTGGCTTATTGGTTATAAAATGTCCCACAGGCGATTTAAGCCATGTCAGACAATTACCTGTTAACTGAAGATACTGAAAATCTTGTTTGGTCATTGATTTTGTGGAGTACATAGTCACAATGGGTTGTATTCAATAGGCTAGAGGAACACTTTTGGAGGAAAACAACTGCACTACAGAGAACATGTACATATTCCCCAAATTCCCACTGAAGTTTAAACCCTATTTACACCATTATGAATTTTCATATCTCTATTATGGTGCAGTACGTTTGCTCTATAACTACTTGTCTTTATCTCATTAACACAGCTCTTACTTATAGCTGATGAAGTTGAGTCTATCCAGTTCAATCATTGCCAGAGCGAACTTGAGTAACTCCTTCTTAAAGCTGTATGTAAGGGGTCGAAACACACATTGCATGGTAGTACTGGGTACTGTGCACTCCTGCAGAATGACATTTTCAAAGTGTCCTGCAATAAAATGAAGATCGGGGGAAGATGCACTAAGGATTGACTTGGGCCAGGTTGGCAACGTATGCATTAGGATGTCTCCGCCATCGTATCCCTGTGAATCCATTGCAAATATGCCAACATCCCCATGAATCCCCCATGATTTTGCCAGGTTTACAGTTTTTCAGTGACTGCTTTAACAATGACTCAGTTGTATACTGAAATGCTGCTTAATGAGCCATTGCCCTATTCCTGTGGGTGTATTTATATGTTTATATGGTACATTTGCCAATGCTGTTGGAGTTGGCGAAGTTGGGATCTGCCTATAGCATTCTAAGCAGGCATGGCCATTGTCATACCTCTCACTTAACCTCTTGAGTGCCTGTGAAGTAAGCAACACATTGCAGAGCAATGCATCAATCACAGCTATGGCACTAAAAGGGGTTAAGGTGCTTCCTGCCTGCTTCGAACTCAATGCTTCAAATCCAGTTCATTAACCCCTTATGTTCCAAAAGAATGTGCAATGCACTACACACCTTTCCAGCAATAAAAGGGTTATAAGATACACAGCACGTCTCTAAGCGATGTTCCTATCAGCTGTTGCAGTACACAAAGGAGCCTGCTGACAAACAGCTGACTGGTGTAAACAGACACTGTGGCACACTGTGCAAGGACCGCTGTGCTACTCCATTTAAACTGAGTACCATAGAGAATAAATACAAATTCCCATTGATTTAAATAGGGGCTTTTAAACTTTTGAATGATATTGAGGTCTTCCACACATTGCCCAATACTGTGGCAAACAGGAGTCCGTGATTTATGTGCATAAAAAAGTGGAGTAATTCTATGGTAAGCAAACTGCACCAGAGAAGGAAAACATGCATTCTCAAAAGTCCCATTCATTTAAATGGGGTTTTTAATCCCTTTGATGCTAGCA
The DNA here is from genome assembly GCA_037306005.1 of Rhinophrynus dorsalis. NCBI lineage: Eukaryota > Metazoa > Chordata > Amphibia > Anura > Rhinophrynidae > Rhinophrynus > Rhinophrynus dorsalis. The sequence goes on from CM074722.1 coordinate 255,355,267, forward strand.
AATTCTGCAAAACAATGCTCTGCATTCAACAATTTAAAGGCCTAATTTAAATCAATCTGAAATTTATAAATGATTATCTTGCCTTTGTACATAAGGACCGATGTCTTCAAAGCAGGAGAAGACAGTTTATAGATCTCAAGCTGGTGCTCAACCAAACCTCCCATCCCCAGTTTTGCATGATGGGTGTTGTAGTACAAAGTCTGCAGGCTCCAAGATATTGGTAATGGTCTCTTCCAGTTCTTGCTCAGTTTCCAATCCTGTTATTCATAATAACCCTTTGTGTGCCAGAGGGTTACAAATTGTTACATTGGTATATCTGCAATCCCAACATGGCACATTAAACAAAACGTATGACAACAGACAGGTGAATTCTACAGAAAATAGTGCTGAACACTAAAGCGTCCCAATATCTCTAGGCAGTTCACATAAATTTTCATAAGGTGTGCTTGTTACATTACTACACATGGTGGCATAAAATCTGCCATGAGCTGCCATATTTCCTACAACATGCCAAGGTACAGGGCTGCTTAAACTCTGTGGGTCTCACAAAAAAACTTTCTTGATAAAATACATGTCAAAGTAATGCTCTGGCGTTCTGACAGTGTTATGTGTAATCAGTCAGGGACGTTTAACTTAACCCTTTAAGGACTAGAAGGGTGAGCAACGCATTACTCTGCAATACATTGCACACCCCACTGGTCTTTAAAGGGTTAAATAAATCATGGCTTGTTACTGACTTCTGGGTACCTAGGAGAGGCATAACTTGTATGTGTGTATATATATATATATATATATATATATATATATATATATATACCTGGGTACGTTTTCTTCTGGACTCCCTAGATGGGGAGTCCTGTGGTTCCCTTTGGGGTGATAAATTATGCTATTCCTATCCAAAGGGGGCAGGGCATAAGAAACTAGAAAAAATAGTCACAATAGGCTGGGGAAGGAGGAGAAGAGGGCAGGGAGTGGCAGGAACAGACAGGGAAGGAGCAGAAGTGGGCAGAGTTTCTTTAGAAACTCCCCACATCCAGAGAATGAGACTGTGCCATGGAGACCCAGTAATGCAGAGTCAAAACCAGAGTCTCCGAGCCAAATACAGAGAGTCCCTAGATATTAATATATCGAATGGTGCACGGCATTGCCCATTCACTTGGGTGTGCCATGCACATCGGAGGCCCATTGTCATACCTGTGAGCTCTCTGGATCTACCAGGAAGACTCCACTTTTTACAGTGAATTACCGGGTCTCCGGGGACAGAGGCTGATTCTCCGGTGGTGGGAAGCTTCTTATGAAAATCTTCCCACTTCTCCTTCCCACCCTGTTCCTCCCATTATTCCATCCACTTCTCCTCATTCCCACCCCATTCCTGCCCACTTTGTGACATATATTGATAAGTCCAACCCCCACCCACAATTAAGCCCCATCCCTTTTTGATGTAAATCACATCATTTATATCTTCCAAAAGCACCAGATGAGCCCTCTACAGGGGCTCAAAAAGCAAAAGTTCCCATGTATGCCCATTGTACCACAGCAGCTGGGAGTCTCGCTGCAGCAATTTTCGTAGGAATCGGCACAGGGGGGGCTTTGAAAAAAACAACCCCTGATTCACTGCATGCGGTTGGGGTGGCCAGCTAACCATAAACAGAACACTATACATTGTAGAGGCACAGCTGAACTAAACTTAGAGACAGGGATCCATGACGAAGTGTCTAATGACACGAAACACGTTGGATAGCTTGAACTCAGAAATAAAGAGAATTCAAATATTGGCTGTACCCTGGACTTTATGAGACTTTGATATGCGCTATTAACTGCTGGATCCGATGAGAAGCTGGGAGATAAGGGGACAAATATATATAACTGTTATACAGATTTACTCTTAGAGGGTCTGAGCCCTGTTTTCTGTTTTTTGTTTATTATATACAGGTTTTCCTGTTTTTGCACATCAGCCACTGGTGTGCTGAGGGGCAACGACCACAGAGAACTGCATAAACAAGCTAAAGAGAAATACCCCTTTGATCGGCCTCACATGAGATTCTTGGAAGGAGTGATTATTATTATTTAAAGTCTCATTATAGATTAGATCTTCCTAGGAATTTGGACTTTGTGGATATGGAACTTCACTTATTCTCTTTATCTTTTCACTTATTCATTTGTTTATAACCTGAATATAAATTTATATATATATATATATATATATATATATATATATATATATATATATATACACACACCTTTTTGGGATATTCTGAGCTGAACAATTTATTCCAACATTTTGTTCCAATACTTAAACGCTCTGATAAGTGGTGTACGTTTGTACTTAAACAGTTAGCTCAGATTTAGATAAAACAATTAACTAAATGACACAATGTCAAATTCAACTGCTGTTAAAAAAAGTTACATTGCATTTTTAGTCAATGTCCTTCCACTGGAATCAGCAGGGACCATACCACTTCAAGATTATGTTAATGGGCAGATAACTTATCGAGTAAATCTCCAATTAAACACTCAATAAAGTGTCTTGTCTTTGCAACCTTCTATACTGACAGACAAGGTCATTGTAGCATTGATTGGCAGGTATGGGTAAAGCAAGGACTTAGTGTTGCAGGATAGTAAGCTTCACATAAATACAGATCTTAATAATGCATTGAAAATCAGGTATGAAAAATAATTCACATAATATGAAAGTAGAATATTTGTCACCATTTTTCTACATGATCACTTACCTCCAGATACCCTGGTATGTTCACCCATGTACCTGGAAGGTGGTGAATCTTATCCTAGGGACAATGATGCTGCTGAATTTCTATGCTGTTTTTTTTTTAGCTCTTTAAATAATATAATCAATTAATTGCAAATCCCTCTGGTCCTTAAAGGGTTCATAGTAATATGTACTACTTTTAAAGGGATGGTAATGTTTCAAAATAAAAACAGCTCAAATTAATCTTCATAGTATTTGGGCCATGAAGAGTGTTATTTCAGTACTGTCAGAGTTGTAGTTCAGGAGTAATTGAATGATAAAGTATCCCCCTCCCGCCCCTTTTACTGATGTAACACTGCTCGCCTCAGAACAGAATGGTGGTGTCCAGACAGTTTGCAGGAGGGACAATCTTTAGTTAGCATAAGGGAAAAACCTGTAAAGGGGGGCAGGGTTTTAATTGTTCTCACAGTAAGAAGATTGTAACTCGCTGTGAGCTGTCTGGTTTGTGGAACCAGATTCCACATCTAAGGAGAGGTGGCTTACACTAGGTAAAAGGGGAGGAGGAGGATACTTTATCATTCAATTAATCTTGAACTACAACTCTGACAGAATTTATATAACATTCTCCATGGCCCAAATACTATGAAAATTAATTGGAGCTGCCTTTATTGTGAAACATTACTATCCCTTTAAAAATACAGCAAGTTCTCAACAGAATCAACGGGGTATGTCATAACTCAAGTTATTAACTCTGTAATACACACTGTGACACAATACATTGCACAACCTTATGATCCTTAAAGGGTTAAAGTTATTTTAGACAGGGATTTACTATCTATATGTAGTAAAGCAAAGTATACATATATTTATGTCTGCTCCATTGCTATGTGTTGGAGACTATCATCCACGAGTTTAGCAAATATGGAGCAAAAAAATAAATAAAACATGAAATTTGGAAACAAAAACAGGCAAATATATATATATATATATATATATATATATATATATAGATAGATAGATAGATAGATAGATAGATAGATATATTTATACCATACTCTAAAATATAGGATGTAGATGTGATATTTTGGAATTGTTCACCTTAGAACAGGGCTGTCCAAGTTCAGTCCTCAAGGGCCACCAACAGGAAAGATGTACGAATTTCCCTGATTAAGCACAAGTGAGTTAATTAGTGGCTCATTCATTATGACTGACGCACCTGTACTTAATAAGGGAAATCCTTACATCCTGGCCTGTTGGTGGCCATGAGGACTGAACATGGATAGCCCTGACTTATAACACTGAAGTGGATGTAGAAATGTGGCACAATAATAAATCCATACAAATGACCATTTATAGATAATAAATGGATCCTGCGCCCACTTAATGTCTATGTACACAACACTTAACATTTTTAAATGGCTATATTTCACAGGGTGGGCAGTGTGGGCATTTTAGGGTTAACTCCTCTGCATTCAGGTATAGGCTATGTACAAACTGAAACTTACCCGCATTAGGAACAATTATGCCTCAAACCAACTACACCATAGGAAAAAAATAAAACTTCACAAAATTCCCATTGATTTAAAATGAGATTTTTAGCCCTTGAATGCTAGACAGGTATCCAACGCAGAGACCTTTCTAGTATTCAAGGGATTAAGGGCTGGATTCAAATGCAGGTGCTAATGTTACCTCTGATTTTATCTCCAGATTTCCCCACAGACTTAAATGTCGCACTTAAATCAATGAGAGATTTCATTTGTACCCTATGGTGAAGTTGGTTTGACCTAGAATTGTTGTCCTTTTCTTTTGTGGATAAGAGCCACTGAGCGAAGAGGAAATAGGTGTTGAACTCATCACTTTCATTTTCCCTGCTACAGGGGTGATGTAAAAGGATGGCACACTGGGGAGTTCTACACCTATGTGTACTAAGGTGTCTGTATATAAATACATTTGTAGACACATTTACTGTGATTATGAAGGGGGGTTGAACATACTGCAACACACTTTACCTTCCTTATGTAAAACTCCCTCACTGTATTGGAAAACTCACTAAATGGATAGTAATTTTTCTCAAAAACAGCAGCTCCAGTAATCTTCATAGTATTTGGGCCATGGAGAGTGTTATTTCAACACTGTCAGAGTAATTGAATGATAATGTATCCCCCTCCCACCCCTTTTACCTAGTGTAAGCCTCCTCCCCTCAGATCTGGAATCTTGTCCACAGACCAGACAGCTCACAGCAAGGGACAATCTTGTTACTGTGAGAACAATGAAATCCCTGCCCCCACTGACAGGTTTTTCAGCTTTTTCCCTTATCTTAATTGAAGATTGTCCCCCTCTGCAATCCACTTGGACACTTCCCTGCTGCTCTGAGGTGAGCAGTGTTACATCAGTAAAAGGGACAGGAGGGAGATTCTTTATCATTCAATTACTCTTGAACTAGGCACATGTAGGAAATGCAGGCACAGTACTTATGAGGGTTATGTATCTCATTTTATTTATATAGCTCTTGTTAATACATATATACACATTAGTGCGTGGAAATGAATTGGATAAAGATCAAAGACACTGAGCCTTATTCATTTAGGTGCAATTCTGGAGCAAACCAACTTCACCATAGAGGGAGCTGAAAATTCCCGTTGACTTAAATTGGGTTTTTATTGACTTGAAGACCTTACTAGCATTCAAGGGGTTAAAATCTCCACTTAAAACTATTAGAGTTTTCATCTGTCACCGCCTCATAGTGCACTTGGTTTGCTCCAGAACTGAACCTATTGAGCTTGATCAAAAGGCCCACCGTAGCATGAATTTGCCACAATTTTACTTTACAGCCGAAGTTGCAACTTGCAGATCCGATGAATGCCCATATTTAGAGCCCAGACACAGCAAAGTGCTTAATTTCTCTTTCACTCAAAAGGGGGAATGTATGAATCCATTGGTGAACTCATTTTCTGCTCTTGGACATTGACTTCCTATTCCTGCACCCAGAGACCGATCATGGGCAAGGCACCCGTAGGCAATTGCCTAGGTCCCAGTGACGTTGGTGGCCCTGCATACTAAACTGAGGGGACACATTTCCCCATATGTGACTTGCCAGAACACAGAGCAATGGGTAAAATACTTGAACATGCTTTTCCCTTTAAAGGGATAGTAATACTTAAAATATAAAAAAAATATGTTGTAGAGTTTAACCCCTGAGTAAAACAAGGGTACTCTCACTACTAAAAGGTGTTTTATTCAAAAGTTATTACAGCTGAAAGTTGAATTTTTTAGGTGCAATATGGTCCCAGGACCAGAGCAGTCCATAGGATGGCATGGCAACAGCGCCACCGTACAATTTCAGGCCACTGTGATATTGCACCTAAAAAAATTAAACTTTGAGCTGTAATAACTTTTGAATAAAACATCTGTCAGCAGTAGGAGTACCCTTGTTTTACTCAGGGGCATAAACCCTACAACATATTTTTTTTACATTTTAACTATTACTATCCTTTTAAATAGGACTGATTTTTCCCATCCTTTGTTGTGCTTACTTGTTTTTATTTTGTGCCTGCCTGCATGGAGCCAGGGACAGAAGATTGGGACTGGCATTTGAGACCTTTGCAATGATTTGGGTACATGCCCAGACTTTCCTTCTGCTATTGGAGAACCAGTTTCAAGATTGCTCTCTCAGTTCAGCAAGTGTGAAACTGGTGCTCCAACAGCAGAAAGAAAAACCCAGCATGTACCACTCATCATAGCGGAGATATCAAATACTAGTCCTGTCACTGGCTACATGCAGGCAGGAGACAGGCACAAAAGTATACAGCAAAACTGTTTTTGCTTACTGTTTCCAGAGGACTGACTCTAGAACCATTGATTTCAGGGGAATGTCACCTAGCCCGTACTTTTTTAACAAAAGATAAAGGGCTAATATTAAAAATATCATTTTTAATTTTTCCTAATATATAAACGTATATATGTGTACATGTGATCAGTGTATGTATGTATGTATGTAGGTGCGTGTGTATGTATGTTTGTGTATGTATGTGTGTTTTTGTGTGTGTGTTTGTGTGTGTGTGTGTGTTTGTCTGGGTATGTGTGTGTGATCAGTGTGTGCATGTCCATGTCCTTTAGGAGAATAAAAATTTACACATATTCTAAGTTTTTTCCTATGGTCAGTACAATGCATTACAAAAATTAATGATATGGGCAAACACATATACATGAACCTGGGCTTCATGAACTGCTGTTAGACTACAGTTATAGACTATAGAGCATGGATAACATGCTTTTGACATAATTTGGTGAAAAAGATTTCAATACTCCTCACAATTTTTTGGGTCTCCTATGCCCATGGAAGGAGCTGCAGTCCTGGGCAGACTGGCATGTTTGAATTTTCAGCCTACTTCCTTACATGCCTCTCTAACATTTTTCAGGATCTGCCAGGTCCTGCCTTCCAATTTTACAACTTGACTTCCGGTTGTAAAATGTGGACTAAACAGGACCTGGCAGGACCTTGTAGAGACAAGCAGAGAAAAGGTAGAAAATTCTGCCAGCTGCAGTGAGAGAGGGATACGGAGGAATAGTTATACTACACAGCTTACAACTGAAATTGAGCTTTACAGCTGATACAAAAGAGCTTACAATTGAAATGGTTCTACAGTAGTATTGTAGCCCCATTTCAATTGTGAGCTACGTGGTGTCACTTGTGTAACTCCATTTAAATTGTAAGCTCTGTGGCATAAATTTGTAGCCCTATTTCAACTGAAAACTCTGTGGAATCACTTGTCTCCCACTTCAATTATAAGCTCTGCAGCGCATTTTAATATATTTAAAGCATTAATTTTTTTTCTTTTAAGTTGGTACTAGTACCTCCACACACACTAGAACAATGCTCAAACTAAGAAGTTTGCGGTATGGTGGGCCCAATTTAAGATCCTGCCTAGGGCCCCATGTAGTCTTAGTCCGACTCTGCCTGCACCTGCACCCAGGAGTATGCATTAGAACTTACGACCATGTCACTACATTTCAGAGTACACACTCCACAATTGTTAAGAATTTGTTGTGAGCAAGCTCAGTTCCAACACTTATTATAGCAAAGAATCATATTAGTGCATCACACTTCCTGTGTAAAAGTAAAATTGTAATCCAAAATGACCCTATGTGTATCAGTTTTATATTGGGTCTTTTGTTGGTGCCCAACCCTATATTCATATGCTCTGACTCGATACAAAGAAGTTAAACACACTGCAGTTCTTGTCCTCATAGGACCTTACACATTCTGAGGCTGATCTACTAAGACGAGATGAACCAATTCTGGAGTAAACCAACCGCCCCATATGGGACGAATGCAAACAAAAAAATTCCATTGATTTTAATGGAGGTTTTAACCCCATGAACACTATGCTAGAGTAGTCTCCAACGCATTGCAGAACAATGTGTTGGAGGTCTGTCTAGCATTCAATAATATTTTTTGTCTGCAGTTGGTATGTCCCATAATTGTTTAATTAGTGCCACTGCCTGACCTTCCATTGTCACTGTAAGATTAAGATCCTTGTGTATACGTTATACCTTACATTGTCACTGTAAGATTAAGATCCTTGTGTATACAATGTTATAATTACTGTATTGACAAACATTGAGTAATGTATATATATAAAACTGGACTGAACCACCATAAAAGACAAGTAAAACATTTTTATTCATTGATTTAAATGGGACTGTTAACCCCATGAACGCTAGATAAATCTCCAACGCACTGCATCAATGTGACGTTTTATTTGTACATATAACCCATTGTATCTGTTCACCAGTGTAAACAAATGAGGAATATGTTGAAGTTTTGTAAGTAAAGGTTGATAACAATGAGAGTCAAACTGTGATTCTGAACAAGGATGAACAATAAAAGGGCTCAGTATATTATACTGTGTTAATGAAGTGTTATATCCGAACCAAAAATAAACCTAACACATGCAGTTTAATGTATCAGTGCAAAAGCTGTGTTTGGGTACCCTCCCTTCACCTGCTGTTTGAACCTGTGTCTCCTAGTAACACCCATCACCGTCTTCTTTTCTCCCAAAAGCAGACCAGTATGTACAGGAAACAACGTGCCAACCCCAAAACCAACAGGCCAGGGTGCTAGTGGGTGCTGAGTCCTGCGGTTAGATGATCATACAGCAATGGTCACAATAAACGGTTTGCTGTCGTTGTGTTGTGCTTGTAACTTTCAGATGAGTGTAAATAAGCAGTGCAGGGACAGGACCGGTGTAGCACACCGGCTCAGACTACATTAGGGCATTGTTCTTTTATGGAGGCTGGGTACAAGGATGTGTGAGAGCTACACTAGGCAGGAGCTCGGTACACTGCATGCACAACCCAGAAATAATCCAGTTTTAATCCCAATACTAGCTAAATAGGCCGGAGTTACTGACACAGATAGGGCTGAGCTGCAGCATCCTCCACAATGAACTGAAAGGACCAAATCCTGCACAACATGAGAAGACTTACCGAAGGGAGAGGTGGGGGCAGCCCCCCTCCGGCCCATCTTCTCCCGAGTGGAGGAGCCGGTGTCCTGGGTGAGTCAGGTGGCTCTTTGTTGCCGCTGTGATGGCATGTGATGGTCCGCCGGGCTATAGCAAAACAGTTAGCTGTGTTTGTATTGAGGAAGAATGCGGGGCTGTGAGAGACAGGCTGACTGTGATTAGGAGGCGGAGACATGCTAATTACGCGCGTGTGTGCGCTTGTAAGGTAGTGTGTTTGTGTGCATGTGTGTAATAATGCGTGAAAATGTGTGTATGGTAGCGTGTGTAATATGTGTGTGTAATAATGTGTGTAAGGTAGTGTGTGTGCATGTGTGTAAGGTCGTGTGTGTAATATGTGTATTGAATAATGTGTATAAGGCAGTTTGTGTGTATGTGTGTAATAATGAGTGTAAGGTAGTGTGTGTGTGTTTATATAAGGTAGTGTGTGCATGTTTGTGATTATGTAAAAAAGATAGTGTGTATGTATGTGTGTATGTATAACATAGCGTGTGCATGTAATTGTGTGTGTGAGAGAGAAATACTATTTTTGCATCACAAATACAATATGTGCTTTTTGCGTAAATGTAACTGAATGTATTTGTGCATGCGTGTTGCTATTAGTCTTTGATTTAAAATGTGCATGTGCAGCAGTATATACATGAGTTTCATGTTTTAAATACAGTTGTATCAGTATATGCATGGGTGTCTATATCATAATATGTTTGCCTATTTGTGTGAATGACTAAAAGTATGTAATGCGTTAAGTGTATGTATGTATATATACATGTATGTATGTATACATGTGTGTATAAGAGAGAGAGAGATCGTGTGTGTATGTATGTAATAATTATGTTTGTAATAATAATAATAATTATTTTTATTTTAATACATTTAAAACAGAACAAATATGTTATTCAATGGGAGTTTTATTGATGTGGAGCAATGTAATACATTTATACACACCACCAAATCTTATCACTAAACAAGTGGGAAAATAGGGAGGGAAAGAGGGACGTGGGGATTTTCACCCTGGGGGGACAGTGCCCACTTAAAACTGCTAATTTTGTAGGTATGAATGACCGGTTATACCTTTCTTGCAGTCTCCATAAAAATTTAACCCATTGTGCCCAAATGATGCGAAGAGAAAAAAATAAAAACCTTGTTTTTTTACATTTTTTAAATTGTTTTCTTTAATTTTAATGAAATAATTGGTGGGTTATCCATATAAGTGTGGTATCAAAAGAAAGCCCTAATTGTGTGCGAAAAAATGGTATATAATTTTTATGGCTGAAATAAAAGCCTTAGAGGGAAAACACTGTTGAACAAAGACATGGTCAAAGTAGCTCCAGTCCTTAAGTGCAATCCACCTCAGATTTTCCCGGTCCTTAAGGGATTAATGATCATGGCATGCCTTATAGCATGCTTTGATCATTGTGCGGATGCTGTAAGTGACTGCATTCAGTTCCAGGTGTTCCCCGTTAGCTTGGCACATGTGATCCTTGCTACAGCAATCACATGTGCCAGTGGAGCCACATCATAAAGGCAATATATGTAAAAAGGTTCTCTGCCTCTCTCCTCATTGTGATCATAAGGAAGAGTGATTATAAGAGTGGTGATGCTGGGGGCAGGACTGGTGGGTAGAGCAGGTTTGTCTGCTTCAGAACTTACTTATACCTCTTTGTGTTGTTGAATAAAGGATTTAGCAGAAGAACAAAGTATTTTATTTACACAAAAAAGTATAAACACATACATTAATGTGAGTTTTATTGCTGTGGAACAATTTGATACAATTGTATACACACCACTCTGTCTGAGCTCTTAACCCTTTGAGTGCCAGAGTGGTACGGAATGCATTGCAAAGCAATGCATTCCGTACCACTCTGGCACTCAAAGGGTTAAAAAGGGTGGGAAAGAGGGACATAGGGATTTTTGTTCTCTAACTAAACAATGGATTGTATCATATACATCTGGAAACAAAAAAAGCCCAATATATCCTTAAACAACAGTATATAAATTGTGAGGATGTACTAATTGAATTAGAGGGAAATATGGTTGAATAATGAAATACTAAAAAGGCCAAAATTGCTCTGGTCCGCTAGTGTAAAAAGGCTCTGGCCACCAAGGGATTAAAGTTAATATTTAGCAGAATGTGTTTGTGTGTTATAGTATATAAATGTGTCATGCTATTAGTGAATTTTTTGTCATATGTGGGTAAGTGTTTTAGTACAGCTGCCAGCAAGGAAATTAGAAGAAAGAGAAATGCTGAGTGAATCAGCTATATGGTTAGAAAAGAGGGGAGTAGGTGAGGAGTAAGTAAAGGAAGAGCAGACACAACCCACCAGCCATATACCCTGTAGCTCAAGAGCAACTATTGTTACAAAGCACCTAGTGATCTTTGAGGAGCCCACTAATCGGTGAATAGGATAAACAAGAAATAATGGGGAGGGGTTACAAATCCTACTGATCAGATTATTATCTGAGTTTGGAAGGTGGCATAGAAATCACGTGTCTTCTAAAACAAATAATCACTTTATTGTATACCTGCTCACACACTATGCCATTGTTAAGTCTTTAATGTGAGTAAGCAAAAGCCAGAAAACTGGACATTTTATTTTGCCTTTTTGCCCAGAGCTCTGTTAGTACAAGGTATTAAGGTGCAGTGTGCATTACAAAGGGGTACTAGCCAGGGGTGTCCACTGTTGCCCCTACTCTTTAACATATCCTACTTTTCAGGGCATTTCTTTGGGAGATTCTTTGGCTAAGGTCATGTCATTCACAGACGATATTGTTCGCTGGGAATCCGGTACAGGCTCTGCAACATATACTACAAACACTTTAAACTTTTCACATCTGTTCAGGATTCATGGAGAACTTATACAGATCGTAGGTGCAGTGGATGGAGATTTCTATACTGCCAGAGATACTGTCTGTTACCCCATTTCATATAGTGAGAGACCAGATTAAGTTTTTGGGCATCTGTCTCACAAGTAATCTTGCCCATCTCTACCCTAATAATCACTCCTCTACCATTAATCAAATTATTACAGACCTTCATACGTGGTCGCATCTCAGATCCCCTTCATAGCTAGTTGTAATTTAATAAAAATGGTAAGCTTTCAACACCTGCTCTACAAAATTCAATATTTGCTGCTACTTATTACTCACAATGACCTTATGAAACTAAACTCTGCCTTTAACACATTCATTTGGTGGTGGAAAGACCATGTATCAGTCTCTAGAAATTACAACAGACCCAAACCTCTGCTGCTAACTTTCTCCCCAAAGTCAAACTATACAACTTGGCTATCCTTCTTAGACTGGCTATAGACTGCATACACAATTTGGTCATCTTTACTATGGTAGAAAGGGATCAGAGGCTGGTACAGCCCTTCAGTTTAAGTTATTTTTTACACACTAAACCGTCTCATCTCCCACACCGCATCAAATCTAACCTTCTGTTACGCCCCAGATACCAAGCCTGGCAAACCATGAAGCACAGACTATACAATACAAAGTATATTTCTCTCCATATTCCTTTTCTAACAAACCCAGACTTCCACGGAGGTTCTCCAAACCTTAAATTCAGACAGTGAGCAACCTAATAAGTCCGATGACCAACTCTGTTCTTTCATACCAATACCTTCAGTCTAAACATGACCTCCTTAATTCCAGATTCTTCATGTATCTACAAGCTCTTCATTATATTAACACTCTCATGACTGCCACTGACAGCCGTTTCTACCACCCTGAACAAATACATCAATGTTACAACTTGCATACCATGCAAAACGTCACACATCTACAAGCTCCTCCTCTCAGACTGCACACCAGAAAGCCAGTCTTAGGCTCCATTCCAACAACGGCTGAGAGCTAGTTCTTTAGCCTATTTTCATGATAGTTTGTACAAACTGTATCAATGTGTAAACATATCTCCTGTATAGGCAGCTCATATGGGCCTCTCGGAAACTTGAACTTGTGTTAAATGTCAACAGACCAATGCCATACCATAATTTATGGGCTTGCCCGGTGATAAGTCCATTCTGGGACACTGTTACCTCTGAGCTGACCCAGATTTTCAGTAGACGAATTGAGCAAACCCCTCTTTCATTTCTTTTGGCCATCTTTCCAGCCTCATGGCCTCTATCTCTACACCAAAAATGGATAATGGAATAAAGTTACTCCATTTCTTCTGCACATTGTTTAATAACTGGTGTGTGTAGGAAAGGGATGCCCAAAAATGCCCATATACCTCTCCATTGCCCTCTCTTTGGTGTAAGGGGAAAATTTTTAGTTTAAATAAATTAGAAAATTGGTGTTAGGCAAGTGCAGAGTAAGAAAATCCATTCCACGTTTTTTTTTTTTTTGGGGGGCACCATATTCGTATTCCCCCATTGCCGTTGTAGATTGTTTTTATTCATTGGAAGCCTCTCTCTGGAAATCCTGGGTTTGCCACTGCTAATGTGTGCAGCCTGTGATATTTTATGCTTTCATATGCACTGCAGCTCAGTTTTGTACATCATCTTTCCTGTCTGATCTTCCTGTTAACCCTTTGTATGTCAGAGGGGTATGATACCCCCTCTGGCAAGCAAAGGGTTTATGGATGCTGGAGAGGTCTCTAATGCACAGCACTGCTTTCTAGCATACAAAGGTTTAAATGAAAATAGGGAAAAGATCTGTGGCTGCATATATATATGCCTAAAGACCTTGTAATTATTATTTTAAGTACATCTAGATATAAAAAAGATAAATGTTTTCTTCCACACCATATATATAACCAGTTGTTCAGAATTGTGCACCACATTTGAATTTATATACGACAACATGGCAAATTCATACAAATAACATGTTATAATTTCATTTAAAGCTTATTGCAATTTTCTTCAGGCAAACTGGAGAATGTATTTTGCCTCAGCTATTAGCAGGCCTTAGTGTAGAATCACACTTAAACTGAGATACACTCCCACAAGTTAGCATTCAAGGCTAGGGGGAGCTGTTACTTTAATGCTCTTCCATCTGACGTGAATTATTATTTCAATTAAAATGTGTGAAATTACCATCTGTTTGCTCTCTCCAGCAGCTCAACCTCCCAAGGTCTAGAAACATAATTTTACAGATTGTACCATGGATACCCTGATATCCATTGTAATTTCTTTGTTGGTAGCATCCTGTCATCATGCGTATACTGAAACAATAATATACACTGTTGGCACTGAAGATGAAGTCATTGAGCTTTGAAACATCTGGAGCTGTCAAGAGTTTAAATAGAAACATACAAAAATTAATCTGTGCACATTTACTGTAAATAGATAGATAGATAGATAGATAGATAGATAGATAGATAGATAGATAGATAGATAGATAGATAGAGTTGGGGACAATTTATTAAACACTCCAACCTAATATCTAGTAGTGCCTCCATCGACCCTCATAACAGTCTCCAGTCATCATGTTTTCCAAAGGTACATACATGTTCCTCATGGATACTGGCCTATGCAGACTAAGTGGAACCCCTTAGTTTACTCAGACTGGTCAGCAGTATGTGTATGTGATGTAAACAACCCATTTTACCATATGCCACAGCTGCCCAATTGGGTTGTGATCCATTGACTGTGTGGGTCAAAACATATGGTAAAATTACCCTTATGCCCCCTGGGACCATTTCCCAGCAATCTGTGCATTGCCCTGATGGAAGTAGTTGTTAAACGATGAATAAACTGTGAGCTTTAAAGGGATAGTAATGTTTCACAAAAAAGCAGCTCCAAGTAATCTTCATAGTATTTGGGCTGTGGAGAGTGTCATTTCAATACTGTCCTAGTTGTAGTTCAAGAGTAATTGAATGATGAAGTATCTGCTTTTTTTGTGAAACATTACTATCACTTTAAGAGCTTCATCTGAACACAATATCCTTGTAAGCTTTGGCATTCAGATGTTGCTCTATCAGGATCATGGGCCACAAAAACATGCCCCACATCACGAGCCTGAAGAAGTCTTGACATATAGTACAACGGGCCCATTGATTAAATCTGTCACCATAACCCTGGCCCTACCGTCAGCATGGAACAACTGGTAACAGGATTCTTCAAATGTGATGACCTTGTATTGTTGATCAAGTGTTATTCTAATTGTTATTATTTCTGTGCCCCTAGATAACACATTAGTTTATTGTACAGCTGTCATAAAGTTTAACTACTATAATTCTGTCCTTAAAGCTGTACAATTGCCAAGTGTCCGTCATACATCCAATGACTATAGGCAGAGGCCTAGCTTGCCTTCGTCATTATGCTGTCTGCTCACAAAATAACTAATATGCAATCCTAAATTATGCAATTTAATATTCCTTTCTGATATTTTTTTTTCATTATTCTATCAGGACAGTGTTTTTTTCCTTTTCTTAGTACAACTGGTACGTAAACACCAAAGTTGAACGAGTTAAAGTGTGATTATTAAAAATGTATAAAAAAGGCATTATTTACCATATTATACAGCTTCATCTGATGTAGCAGTCTACCTGTATAATGCATTGGTGGTTGCAGGCAGTAAAATCTCTATGACTAGTAAATAATTAAGTCTTTTTATATTTTCACCCATACCTGACCAGCTCTACTACAATCTTCGAGTCTCTATGTAATTAATTATTATAACCTCAGCAGTTACAGTAGGTTAAGTGAGTGTTTCTGAATGATCCTTCCTCTACTAACTATTTAAAGGGGAACTAGCATCCCAAATAAAGTCCTTACCCCAACAATTACCCATCTAGTGATAAGCTTAACAATAGTAGTATTAGCCAGCATAATCACCTATTTACTGAGAAATCCTACTTGTGTCGAGAACGACAGCCTGGCAACAGCACAGACATCTTTGTTTACAGACATCTGCGCACCTGTGCTGTCAATCTAAATCCTCTAGGAGGAATTGTATGGTACCTTTAGGTATCAGAAGGGACTGACAGCATAGGCGAGCAGATTCCTCTAAAGTGCATTTGCCTGGCCGTCAGTCTCGGCAGAAGTAGGATTTCTCAGTAACGCGGTAATTATGCTGGCTAATACTATTATTGTTAAGCTTATAGCTAGATGGGTAATTGTTGGGGGAAACTTTATTTGGGGTGATAGTTCCCCTTTAAGTATTTTCCTACAAAGGGCCAAGATTTGAATTTAGCTAAAATGTGAATCTCTTTGTTTCCAACAGGTGCAACACTTTATTTAATCATACTTTAAACATTCCCAACCCCCTCGTAAGACCCTGTTCGAACACCCGTTCTCCTCTAATCATGTCTGTAGTGGTACCATTTCCAAGATTTACTCTCACCCTATATCAGTTTCCTGATACTCCACCTTCCAGATCCCTTTGGGAAACAGAACCCAGGTGAAACCTTGTACCCTGAGGAGTGGAGGGGAATTACGGACAATACTTCTAGCCTTACCCCATGTACAGTGATAAAGGAAAACAGCTATAATGTTTTGTCTAGATGGTATCTATGCCCTACCAGACTAGCTCACATTTATCCATCTATTTCTGTCCTATGCTACCGTGGCTGTGACCACATGGGTACTTACAAACATATGTGGTGGGATTGCCCCTCTGTAGTGGATTTATGGTCCTATGCTTTCCGTTGCTTGGGTGAATTGCTTGGAGTTGCCTTGACTCCAGGTGCCTGGACGGCTCCACTTAATAGGTCCTATAGACTTACAGTGCTGCCACCCACTCTAATAAACTTATTTTTCAGGTTAGATGTCATATTGCTTACCAATGGAAATTTATCCCTATCATATATGGCAACTATGCAAAAAATTAACTGCCTACATTCACTCGTCCTCCTCCTATCTTAAGATTTGGTCGCCATGGATGGACCATTCCTCTTGAACTGGTTTTTCCCCCTCTTTCCCTATTCTGCCTCTTTCTCCCAGTCTACACTTTCCTTCTTTTTCCCTCTGTTCCTTATACTGACCAGGGTTCCTGAATTTCCTCTCGGTGTTCTATATACCTTTTATTACACTAGCACCCCCATGAAGCTATACTGTGTTAATGTTTGTTTGTGGGTGGGGCTGATACTTAAAGTAGCAGGATCCCTCTTGATCTGTTTTTCCCTCATCTCCCTTTTTGTTGTATCATCCTGCTCCAATAAACTTTGAATTTTAAAAAAAAGTGAAACTCTAATTGGGGTAAAATAAAAAAAGAAAAAGTTTGTTTCTATTCCATGTAAAAGGTCATTGTGGATGTATAAACAAGGCTCATTTTCAGCCATGTCATGTCAGGTCTATGAACCGGAAACTTTTTTACCTGATTATTACATGAGACCAGACTCGATCAGAAGTAATGATGTAGTATAATCAGTGGCTGATCTATGCAATACTCTGCTTTTGCCATGTAATGTTTAATTGCCCCGCTGGTCTCATTTAATTTGTATATTTCTATTCACTATTGGTATATAGCCTCTCGTGTCTTTTTTCCATGAGCTGCATATCCTAGTACACACACACCAAACAGACACGCACATATACACACACTCTGCCTTCAATACACACACACTCTCTGCCTTCAACACACAAACACACTGCTGCTCTACCACACTCACATATTGGGGAAGGAATGCTGTTGGCTGTTTGGGGACATGACAGCTGAGGGTTCCAAGATTGACTTCCCTGCTATAGACTATAGCTACACATTTGCCAGTTGTATTTATTAAAGAAAAACCTTACACAGATGACATTACTGAAGTGATTATATCACTATGTTAATTGCCCAGAAATAGATATAGTGGCCATAGGCTATTCATCTAGACAACTATATTGGTGAATCATGCAGTGAAACACACTTGCTGATATTTTCCTTTGACCTGGTCAGGTAACACAAATGTTTCATCAGAGATGATATGCACAGTGTCACAAGGGGCCTCAGAGCAGATCATTTACACAACTGATTGAAGAGTAAAATTTTTCATCACAACAATCCAAATAACGGCAACCCATGTGGGCATCAGTCATTAATGAGTGATGACAATGTGTGCCAGCCATGTGTTACACTGCCACCACACCCACCCAACAATGATATAGCAGAGGCAATGCAGGGCATTGGTACTAAGTAACATGGGTGGATTGAACAGCACTACATCAAAGCTTTGTCAAAGTCACCTGTGTGAACTAAGCCTTATCTCAAAGAGCATATTGCAACATTCACACAATGCAACATTCTCTAAAACTGTGTCACTGACATAGCAGAAAGAAAGTAGAGCAAGGAAATATGTAACTTTAGCTCTTTTGTTGGACACACAGGCAACAAAATGTTGCAGTTCTCCATGGAGGTTTCAAAGAGTGGATATAGATGAAACAGATGGCACATGAAGGGAACAATGTGATTAAACCAACAAGAGTGAAATTGTATTTTTTCAGGAATAAGAAGATAGAGGTGGATGTATGAATATGTTAATGCAGCTTTTTCTGCACAGCAATGTCAGCTCCCTTCAAATGGACTTTTACTCTGGGAATTAAGTGTATAATTGCTTTAGTGCGTATTGACACACATACATAGCCTTTGCTGAGACTTTAGTGAGTAAACCCCTAATGCCTCAATAGCATTCAAGTTCCACTAATGCCCTCTGATCCTTGTAGTACATAACGTTAAAAGCAGGGGAATGCCCCAGTATAAGCCTACCCATTACTCTCCCCTTGGGGCGAGCAGAATTAATAGGATAATTTTTAGCATATGTAGATTAGTAAATTGACTTTGGGTAGGAATAGGGCTAAGAAATCAGTCCCAGCACGTTATATGTAGAATTGTATTACTACATGTCCCCTAATATTTTGTGTGCTAAATGGGAATACTTGCTTGTTCTCGATTCACCACAGGACTGACTGAGGGCTGCAGAGCAGCTAACCATCTCTGAAATAAACATCAAGGTTTAGTTATATACTACTGATTTCAACACCATTGCAATGCAACTTTTTTCAAATCACCAGTTTACTTACCTGTGCTGTCACTGAATTTCCCCAGCAATCCCTAATTTGAGGGGGCATGGTGGAGGCATGACTGGTGGTCGGCTCCTTCATATATCAATGGCTGATACCCACGAGTCATTCATTCATTGGACTTTGAGATCTGCATC
Source organism: Rhinophrynus dorsalis (assembly GCA_037306005.1). Taxonomy (NCBI): domain Eukaryota; kingdom Metazoa; phylum Chordata; class Amphibia; order Anura; family Rhinophrynidae; genus Rhinophrynus; species Rhinophrynus dorsalis. Next base: position 255,374,576 of record CM074722.1, read on the forward strand.
TCAGTGTTCAAGTCACAAGTGTGGACAATAATCATGGTGATTACAAAGTGCTCCATGCAGGTCATCACTGCAGCATTTTGCTACTTTAAGCTGCATTATGTGTAGAGATAACCACAAGTAAACAGACACATTGGGGTCCACCTGTTCTATATTCTGTTGATTACTGCAGCATTGAATACATCATTCTAAGGTCCCCACTATGGACAAGGCACAATGCTCAATCCTCAGAGTCTACATTGTGCAAAAACAGTCAGTTTCTGCTATGATAGTAGAAAAAATGAAAACTGACTTGAAATAATTCACATGTAAAAGGTAAGGTATCAGTCTTGGTCATGAAGACTCTGGGCGTCTGTTTGGGCAACAAATCATCTTAACCAAAATGCTGCCGTCAGAAGCATTAGTCAAAAGAAGATATCATTAATTTTCCATCAGGAATGTAACTTTAAATAGCCAACCCAAAGTACAATGTTACATTCAGTCTGATACTGCTACTTACCTTTGATGTTTTGCATTTTTGTAATGATAATAGTTCAGCATTGGTAAGACTGTGCAGACATCAGTGCTAAGCCATTAATTTTCTGTTCCTAAAGAAGTGGCAACAAGCCATGAAATGCATAGAGCCAATTTACAATATGTGATGCATTTTTTTAACATGTTTTTATATATTATAGGTAATAATTAGCATTTATTGTTTTGAACTCTTGTTATAAATAATTGTGCCTTCTACAAAACCAATGTAATGCTCAATATCTTATTGACTATCATATACTTTACTCCTAGTATCCTCTAGTGGTCTCTATATAGATTTTCGGGTTTAAGGAGCTAGGGTGACCTACTGTGTGTGGTGGTAGTCCTTACGTAGTGGTCATCCAAAACAATCCCAGAATTCCCTGAAAGGAGAGATTGATGGATACACACTTTAGGAGGATAAAGGATACCTACCTGGGGTATATATCGGGAGAGCAATTAAATCTTAGAGGCAGAGAAAAAAACCTCATTAATATGCGCGTACAAGTCTTAAGTGAGCACCGTGGTGAAGGCCTAAGTCTGACTCTAAATACTACACTTAGAGGAACCTTCTGCACCGGCTCTTTGATTTTGCTAAGCCATTGTAACCCATGTGAACAGAGCTTTAGCATAAAACTCTTCAGCAGCTTTGGTAACTTATGAATATTGTTTTTAATCTGCCAGTTTAACAAAGATGTACAGCGAACAAGAGGAATGAAAATACTAGCTCTTTCATTAAGCCTTTGAGTGGAAACCTCTCTGGCACTCAAAGGGTTAATTTAAATGCTGTTGATGCTGATGTACTAAGAACAGGGGAGGAGGATTCACTAAGTGGTAATAAAGAGGTAATAAAGTGTAGATAACTTCTCCAGTGATATCACTTCTCCGGTTCCTATGTTATTCTATGGAGTCTATACACTGAGATTTCTTCTACTTTAGAGATCTTACTGCATTGACTCCATAGAATAACAAAGGAACTGGAGAAGTGATAAACTTGAGAAGTCATCTCCACTTTATCACCTCTTTATCACCGCTTACTGAATCTCCCAACTGGAGTAGTTGTGGAACAAACCAGCTGCCCTGTAGAGGGCAAATAAGCATTCCCCAAATCACCACTGAAATTGGGTTTTAACCACTTCAATGCTAGAGTGATCTCCAATGCATTGCAATGCATTCTACCTTTCAAAGGTTAAAAGACCAACTGAAATAAATAGGACTTCTATGGTGCAGTTGGTTTGCCCCAGAATTATTCCATCACCTGCACTGAGTCTGATGAACTAAGCAGAACTAGAGTAACTTTAGAGTACACCAATATACTATAGGGGATAAACAGCAACTACTGACATTCCTATATATTTACATGGGGCTTGGAGCCCCTTAACCCTTTGCATACCAGAGGGTTAAATACTAGAAGATTATCCACTGTATTGCGAAGCAATGAGTTGGGGTCCTCTCTGGTATCCACAGGGTTAACAGCCCCATTTTAAATCAGTTGACATTTTTTATGCCCTCTGACTTGGATTATTCCATAATTAATCCAGTTCTTCTTAGTACATTAGTCCCAATGACCCATATTTATTCTTGGGTACCAACTGCACCATGGGGGACAAATTCTTTATTGCAAATTTTATTGCTAAAGTATTTATTGCGTCACAGTATGTTGGAGACAATTCTAGCATTCAAGCGGTTACAAGTTTGACATGAGTTTTTATTTGTCTCCCATGGTGCAATTGGTTTACTCCAGATTCCAGAATAAATTCAGTATGCTTTTATAAATATGGACCATTGGGGGAGATTTAGAAAAGTGGAGTAGAGAAATAAATGGCTGTAATCTGGACTAAAACTGAAGGTCAGTATTTAAAAAGAAGCTTACGCCATAACGCGGTGTAGTTTTGTTTTAGGAAACATGACGGAACAGCAGCCAGTTGCCAATTCTTTAACCCTTAATGATCAGCTGTCCTGGGAAGTGACCTTCCTGTAACCCCTTAACGACCGGCCGCGTGGCTGACAGTTAACCCTTTGAGTGCTAGAGTGGTATGGAATGCATTGCAAAGCAATGCATTCCGTACCACTCTGGCACTCAAAGGGTTAATGACCATGGAGCATTTTCTTCTTCTCCAATGGATTCAGGGGTCCCTGAAACGGCATACAGCCGCGTGGGGACCTCTGAATTCCATGAGGTACAGAACTGTCATGTGTCCTTAACAGATGTTTTCCCATGACTGTCCTGGCATGTCATGGGTCCTTAACAGGTTAAAAAGTACTAAGAATGTTTTCTTATAAATCTCTTATAAATCTCTCCCACTGTTTCTTCCAAGGCCTTTAAAAACTTCTAGTCTAGACAGATTGTAATAAATGTATATTTTGTTTGGACAGACAAACATCCATGTACAAGAACGCGCTAGTTCAGTTCCCCCCATATATATCTAGATGGCAATGCTGCTGCAGATGCTTTTGAAGCCAGATGCCAGGCTGGCAATTTCCTATGGAGATTTATACTCCAATGTCCTCTAACTCCCATCTATGACAATAAGACCTTCCCGTATGGTGTTGACAAATGACATAAGACATTAAGAGGGAAAGTGAACAAGACAGACAATGAAAGAAACACAAAGAAACAGAAAGTGAGAAGTGAGAGCAAGACAGACAGAAACAAAGAGGGGATGGATACAGAGGGAAAGACACACACAAAGGGAGAATTGAGAAAAGACAAATAGAGAGTTGGGACAGCATTCAGCAAAGCAAATGAACCAGAAGGGACAAAGGAAAATGGACATTGATTTAAACTGAGGCTTTTAACTCTTTATTGCTTTGGATACCCCTCTGGCACTCAAAGGGTTAATCCCTTGATTGCCATACATGTCTTCAATGCTTTTTTTAAGGAAGGGGTGATAAAGAGATGATGACTCAGAGATAACTTCTCCATTGTGATCACTTCTCCAGATCCTATGTTATTCTATGGAGTCTGGTCTCTCTCTGATGATCTCTTAAGTGTGAGAGATCTTAGTACATGGCTTTACATTTACATTTAAATCAATAGGGATATAGGGGCTGCTCATTTGTCCACGATGGAGCAGTTGGTTTGTCCCAGAAGTGCACCTTTAGCTTGTTGAATACAGCCCTTAGCGACACAGACATTTCTTATCCCATTTCAGAGCTTCAAAAAAGAAAAGAAAATTCCCACTTTATAGTTTGTGTAACAGCAACAGGAATGGTGGAGAGGACCCTAAATTATTACATAGCAATGTTTGAAGACTTATCTAGCATTAAAGTGGTTTAACCCGAAATGCCATGAGAATCTTCTTACCAGACGACACAACATCCTCAGGGCCATTGCTACTGTGTGAATTCAGCGCCTGCCAAATTCAAGGAGGTTGATGTACTAAGAATGAATGAAGTCATTCTGTACCAAAATTGACTTTTAACTCTTTAAATGCTTGAGAGGTTTCCTATGCATTTCTACTCAATGCACTGGAGAACTCTCTAGTGTTTGAGGGCTTAAAAGTCCATTTAACCCTTTAAGGACCAGTGGGGTATGCAAAGCATTGCAAAGCAACTGTCTCAAAGGGTTAAATCAATGGGAATTTTGACTTTGTTTATAGTACATCAGCCTCCATTTATAAATGTCCATTTATCTACAGCCTCATTATCCCCAAACAAGTTTATATGCTTAGCTTGTTTGGCAGTGTAAGGAGGACATCGCTAGTGTACAAGGGGTTCATTCTTCATAATTAGCTGGTAATGAATTGTTGCTATTTCCACTTACTTAATAGATAATGCAGTGGTGTTGCTTAGCTCCCACACACCAGGAACGTAGTTCCGGCTAATGGATAGATTTATACTTAGATTCCACTTTAACTGGATCAAGCAGTAAAAATGAAGCCGCCCTTTCTATTTAGCCGAGAGACATGACATGGAGCTAAACCATTAAATCTCTCTATCACCTGTTGGGAGGACCAAATACATTATGAATCCCTCTGATTTGTAAATAAGTCATAAAACTTCATGTAACTCTCCCAGTGACTAAAAATGTGATTCTGATTAGTTGGCCATCTAAGAAACCATCCAAATTTTCCCAATTTCAGATACTTTTTTGTGGAGAAAATATTAAATTCAGTACAGATATTGACTGAAACTAACACCTCACTTTCCTCAGGAATTCCCACAGGAAAACAGTTTCTGCTGACAACTTCTGCACAGTATGTTTTATATTGGCCTGCTCTGTGTATTCAGGCATGCCATTTGGCAAGTCAGCATACTGCCTGCCTGAACATATACAGCAGGCCAAGAAGAGATGAAAAAAAATCCAGTGGGAATTTCCATAGAAAAAGAAAGTTCTTCCATTCCAGTGTGATGGAAAATAAAGTATTTGATCACTCCTATACAAGATACTCTGTTCTAGATGGGCTGAAAGGTTAAGATATTCTCTGAAAAACAATACCCAAAACCCACAAATATGCAGCTATAAATATGCTGCATCTTAAAATCAGGGATAGGCAACCTGCAGCCCTCCAAATGTTTTTGGATAATTCTGTTTTCAACCGGTTGTTGAGGCCCTACTCTTCTTCAGATACAACTGAAAAATATAAAATGTACGATAGACAAGAACTATTATTTAAGTGTTGTCATTTATTGCTGCTAAAAAGAGGATTGACAATATGAACTCATATGACTGGTTATTTGCTCTTGATGCATCTCAAGGGTTCCTTCAACTTACAGTCAGGTATTCTGTCCTTTAACAAGCAGATCTTTCTTCTTCATAACTGAGGTGGAGTTGAGTGAAGATTTAGACCTCACTTTGAATGTGGTGTGAAACAAAACACTTCCTGGAGATGATGATAAAGATGGCTGTTGCAGCATTATTAACAGTTTTGGTGTAGAACTCCTCTAAAGACCTATGTGAAGTCTGGGAGGAATAAGACCAGCACTAAATGAATGCTTACAATTACTACTCAATGAAAATCATATTAGTATATATCCCCCTAATATAGTTTGTTCATAATGTGTATGTATTAGTGTTAGAACATTTTCAGGACAAGAAATAGCACTCTAAAGTCATTCTTATCAATAATTTGCAAAAATGTAGCAAAATGAATAAAACATTTAAAATGGAATGTTTCTGTTTAACATTTTCTGTCATGAAACAATGATAATAGTCACCAGTCATAAAATATTTACAAATTGATAAATATGTCGTTAGTCACTAATGACAACAAATGCTGTCAAATTTGCTAGTGATTTTGCTGTCTTTATTTTTTAGGTGCCGTTCATTCTATCTTTATTTTATCTCACAATTGATTAAAATGTTACACAATGTTGCTATTCTATAAATTGTGAATTAGTAACTTGTATTTGAAAGTGTTGGCAACATAGTGTTTCATTCATTAATAAATTTGCTTTTAGCATTTGCAGTCTATTTTTGTACATCTAATTAATGATTAGCAAATCATTGATAAATATGGTCCTATTGATCAAGATAAAGCCCCATCCATTCACACAAGTGACACCAGTGCAAAACTGATACATTGGTTATGTTGCCTATGCTGAATCTTTAGTTGATGAGCTATTATGCCTTTTTTACAGATGACTATCACTGCTCATGAACACACCAACGTCCACCAAGCTGTATCTTGACTGAATTTATGCAGGAATTTTGTAAAGATCCATGAGTGTAGATCTAACCACAGCCTACGGGGCTGCCAGCAGATTTTCTACAAACGCAACATTGGGAGTTGTGATGTTCTCTAATGAATTCCCAGCATCAGCTAATAATATATGGCTAACACTTTCATGGACTGACTATGAGCCAAGCTCCCCTTGGGACAGTATCCCTGGAGAACAAAGAAGGTGGGTACAGAACATGAGCAAAGGAAAAGTAGCAGGAGCTGCAGCAGTTCTCTTGCCTTTGTGAAACAGCCCAGGAGAGAGTGGAGAGATTGTAGCGAAAAACAAACAGCATCCCTGACAGTGAGCCCCGGGATCTATGTTTCCAGGGAGCTTATGTCAGTTACATTATACAATGTAACTGCAGAAACGCCTTCCTCCAATACATTAAATACAGAACACAGTGCTGCAGAGATAGTGCTACATTGCACACTATTGCTGCTTTCATAGACAGAAAGCTCTCTGGAAACAGAGATCTAGCAAGCGTATTGTCAGAGACATAAAAGTGTTAAAAAAAAAATAAGTGAATATGAGAAAATATATAAAACGTATAGGCAATTTTTTGGTCAAGTTACAATTTTCTGATAAACAGCTTCCATTGACTTTTTGTTTTCCTAATAAAACATGGTGTAGAAACCCCAGGATATTACAAAGTGAATTATGGTTACCGTTATATTTCCCTGGAGCAACATACAATCTGCTATGTAACCAACTGTCATAATTCTATATGTTATTCTGAGCTAAAATGGTATCCATTGATTTTTTTGAAGGTATCTATATTATATTCCAGTACAGCTTCCACACTCTTATTACCCTTACTGTAAAAAAAATCCATGCTGGCTTTCTAACAAATGCCTTCTTATAAAACACACAACGAAGAAGATCTGCTTCTGACCATGCATAAAGGTAGACAACGCCATAAAGAGGGTGATCTACAAGCTTTCTTTAAGAAAAATCCTGGCCCGCTGTTGGCGCTCATTCCTAACAAGATGGCGTAGACACCCTCCTCACCTCAGAGTGAGGAGAACACGCTCCACTGTGACACCTTATCAGATCAACTGGATTTCCCCTCCACGAAACTGAACACTAATAACTTGCTTCATGACCTGAAGGAGCTTTTCCTCTCAGAATTGGTGGACATAAAGAGAGATGTCTCACAGCTGGGTACAGAAGCCCAGTTTCTGCACAAACAAGAACTGGATATCATCCTGAAGATGGACGATATTGAAAACAGAACAAAAAACAAACAATGAGGAATGCGCAAGTCAGACAGTAATAGAAGAATAATAATATACTTTATTATAAAATATAGCACAGAGAAAGTGAGGATACTAAGGAAATCTCCTCTATATATATAAAATGTATCTGGAATTGTTATATAGAATCATACATGCAATAGTAAAAAACAAACACAATAAAATATCCAAACAATAAAATATCGTTATATATAATAGATACCCAGTGTCATTGAAAAAGTTGAGTCGGCAATGGATGGCGTATACTAATGTCATGTGTATCGATAACAGTTCAATAGCTGTCTGTTCCAATGAGGGATAAGCTGATCTTCCAAATTTGTGAAAACTGAATCAGGACGGACTGGCTAGTATAGTTAATGATCAGAACATATGTAATGTCTCTCCCGTCTGTACTTATCTGGATCGGTTGGCGTTGCCCTTGTTTGTATATGCCAAAACGATCCCGCGGGCAGAGCACGATTTAATGCGCTAGTCAATCAGCAATATCCCTTTGTATAATGACAGATCTGTAGATCTTGGTAACGTGAACCTCTGACACCTCCAGCGGGCAGAGACCCGGTCTAATCTGTATTGTGGGTGCCGAGTCCTCTCCCATCTCCAATCTTGGGTGTGGGTTCTTTGCTGGTAACCTCCGTTAACCTCAGCAAGTAGAGGCGTGCTCAATTAGCTTGAAGCCGATTGACACTGTAGCACTCAATATTTAAAGGTATACGTACATTTTTGCCAATTTTTGCATCCCTGAAGAAGTGTCCCATAGACACGAAATGCGTAGGAGTTGGGGCTTTCACCAGATAATATTATCCATATCAGTTATATTATTGTCCAGTGCTTCGTTGTTGTTATTCAGTTTAAAGAAGGAGGGCGTGACATATGCCATTACATATAGATTGTTACAGTGTCAGTCGTCTTCAATCTAATTGAGCACGCCTCTACCTGATGAAGTTAATGGAGGTTACCAACAAAGAACCCGCTCCAAAGATTGGAGACGGGAGAGGACTTGGCACACACACAATACAGATTAGACTGGGTCTATGCCCCCTGGAGGTGTCGGAGGTTCAAGTTACCAAGATCTACAGATCTGTCAATATACAAGAGGATATTGCTGACTGACTAGCGCATTACATCGTGCTCTACCTGCGGGACGATTTTGACATATACAAACTAGAACAATGACAACCGATTCAGATAAGTACAGATGGGAGAGACATTACTTATATGCTGATCATTAACTATACTAGCCAGTCCGCCCTGATTCAGTTTTCACAAATTTAGAAGATCAGCTTATCCCTCATTGGGACAGATGGCTATTGATCTATTATCGATACACACAAAAGTAGTATACGCCATCCATTGCTGACTTAACTTTTTCAATTATACTGGGTATCTATTATATATAACGATATTTTATTGTTTGGATATTTTATTGTGTTTATTTTTTACTATTGCATATATGATTCTATATAACAATTCCAGATAGATTTTATATATATATATATAGAGAGAGGAGATTTCCTTAGTATCCTCACTTTCTCTGTGCTATATTTTATAATAAAGTGAATTATTATTTTTTGATTACTGACTGACTTGCGCTTTCCTCATTGTTTGTTTTTTTGTAGTTCCTATATTTTATTCTGTGCACTGGCAGAATTTTGTCAGAGACTTTGTCCTGGTGGAGCATAGAGGGTTAACTCTAATAGTAGAAATTAACTGGAAAACCCTGTGTTTAAAATGTGTTCAAATTACCTCATGTTAAAATAATGGGCCTCTATGAGGGAGAAATAACTGAGTGACAGTAATGGCCGAATGATGTTAAATGGGAGACGTGAAGTCTGTGAGAGACGGACTCCCTTATGGGAAAGACTAGCAAAATGACTAGTTTATGGGGTTTCTGATAAACCTATGACCTTTCTCTCAATTTTGACATATGCCATATTTTGTGCCACATGTAAAATTCTATTACAGCGTAATGGCGCCATCTGCAGCCTTTATATTGTTAAATACTCATCTATGATATGTTTCTTATATGATTAGCATAATATATTAATATCCAATCAGGGCATACTGGTGATGTCACAGTCTAATGAGATGGATTTCTGTCCCATCATTGGGAGTTTGTGGGGATTACTGATAAGGCAAAATCGTCTAATATAATGCCAAAATAGGATGATTTCAGCCCTTTTGGCTTCCTGATGAAAACTCCTAACAGCTCTGGGTTCCTGAAAAAAAGAAAGTTGAGGTTGCTAGTTGAAAAGACAGCACCTGCTCCTGCCATCTCACAGAGAAAGACAAAGAAATTTTGATTGGTAACTATATCATGTATTCATCTAGATTAATTTAATCCAATTTCATACTTTTTCTTCTGTTTGAAGAAACTTAATTAGTCTTATAATTGTCTTAAAGGGATAGTAATGTTTCATAATAAAAGCGGCTCTAATTAATCATCATAGTATTTGGACTTTGGAGAGTGTTATTTCAATTATGTCAGAGTTGTAGTTCCAGAGTAATTCAATGACAAAGTGTCCCCCTCCCGCCCCTTTTACTGATGTCACACTGTTCAGCCACAGCAGAAGGGAGGTGCCTAGGTAGACTGCAGAGAGGGACAATCTTCAATTAAGATAAGGGAAAAACCTGAAAAGCTTGTCAAGGGGGGCAGGGATTTCATTGTTTTCATAGGAATAAGTGTGTCCCCTTCTGTTATCTGTCTGGTCTATAGACTGCATTCCACATCTGAGAAGAGATTGCTTACACTAGGTAAAAGGGGCGGGAGGGGTAAACTTTGCTTGTGAATATCTCATAAACCATAAAGGTTTGAGAGATAAGACTTATATCATTCTTCATGCTTTTTTAATGCCTACAAAATAAAATAAAGTTAAAACGAAATACTACTATCCTTTTAAGTGGACTGGCCAACCATTTAGGATCAATTATAATATGCTATATTTAGCTCTAAATGTCTGGAATTAACAGAATCTATATATAATTATTGGGAAATTGTTATATTTTGCCAATCACTATAATATAGTATATAGCAAGGGTTATATCTATATTAGCTAATATAAGTCTTAGTATTCCTAGAGTAATATTTTGTAATTCTTGGAAGATTATAATAGCTAATATTTGATATAGGAAATTCTTTGAATCCAGTTATTAACCCTTTAACTGCTATTTGTCTGTTGTTAGTGGTGTTTTCTTTGGAATTCTCTGTGTATGTGCTAGGCTTATCTTTTGTAAATTGGAAGTGTGTACTTCCAATAGACAAAAGAAACTTCTGGGTGTGGCACCTATTTTAAACCAGTGGATTAACCCTTGGAGTGCCTATTGGTTTTATGTATGTTGCTATAGTCAAAATTATGATATATGTTGCATGAAGTTGGTATACTTATTAGACATATGTTATTGGACTAATTCTTGGTAGATTAATTGTATAATCTTTGATTGATTATATTACTTGCAATATATGTATTTATTTAAAGGTATGCAATATTTGAAATCAGTAGATAATGAAATTATAGTGATTTAAATCTGGGATTCTATTCTAGTTATTCCCTAAATTTGATTATTATTGATATATGATACAAGGAATTGTTAGAGGAATTATTTAATTCATCTCACAATACCCCTTACATCATAATTAGCATAGTCTATACAGTTTCCGGGGCAGAGGTATTCAGAGACACTGCTGCTAACTGTATTATATTAATTATAAGGATCAATCAACCTTTTCTATGCTACCGAGTGCAATTTTTGTTATTTAATACCTTTGAATATACCTATGTATGGTTAACCCTTTCACCGCTGGTAATCCTCATGGTAATAAGTGTGATTTGGTTTTCTATGTACCTATTATAATTGCCAATCACTTATATATTTCATTGTTGTTGATACTTGTTTTATATATATAGTATATTGTATTTAATAAAATATATATATATTTTCGCACAAATATGAGGGATTGATGATTATTAATATCAATTCATTACTGTGAAGTAGCGTGTCAATACATAATAAAGTATAACGTTCTCAAATTATTTTATATTGTCATTTGCCTATTTAAGTGAAGAAATCCAAATGAGTGGTTCTTTTGTTTTAACCATTTGGATACCTTCATATAAATAGTCTGACGATTTGAGGAGAGCAGCAAATAGTCATTCTCTATAGCACTGAAGGACCTCAGACATTCAGGAGCTCCTTATATCCCAATATTGTTAGAAGACGATACAACCTCCGCATCCGCGGAGTCCCAGAGAATATTGGGGCAGAGAACCTGGGGCCATATCTTCAACGCTTGTTCCATCATCTGATGAAACGCTCTGCTGGACCTGACTTTACTATAGATTGGGCTCATCGGGCACTGCTCACCAAATGGGCACCCAACGGCATCGCGAGGGATGTGATTTTAAAACTACACTATTACTGCGAGAAAGAACTGATAAGCGCTGGTGAGTGAAAAATGGAGCCAATCCAGTTTGAAGGACATGCTATCAGTATGTTCAACGACCTGTTGCTACTTACTATGCAAAGGCGCCATGAGATGAAACACATTACTGCTGCCCTTCGAGCCCAAAACCTGAAATACAGATGGGGATAACCCATGACTTTGATTGCCACCAAAGATAAAATCTCCCATACCCTCTGTTATCATGGCAACTACAATGGATTCTTCTCTGCGCTGCAGCTTCAACTACCAAAGGATTCCTTGGTACACCCAAAACCATCTTCGCCTCTGACTTGGGGAGAGACTATGGACTTCCAATCGTATGGGTCCACGGCCTCCAAGAAACACCATGTCTCTTGGCAATCTCCCTCCTCTTCAATAGTGACCGAGCATGCCCGCTCCTCCGCTGGATGGAGACCCATTAACTGAAGGCAGAGATGCCTGGATTAGTATTTGTTAAATTATGCTTCTTGGTCTTTGAATAGTTGCCTCTGTTGTACTTTGGACACTTCCTTTGAACATTGTTCTACCTGACAAGTTTACCATGCTCTTTACACGCAGGGGAATGGGGTGTTCACCCCAGCACTCTTTCAGGCTGGGCTGGAGTCCCTCCGATTCACTGGTTAGGCCCACAGTTTTGCAGGGTGTATCTGGAAGCTTGGGGGCCTCCTGGCCCAGCCGGTCAAGACCTGTTAACTTAGCTTGATGGACCTTGATGGGGGGTATGTGGGGGGGTAAGAGGGGGTTTGGGGTGCTTAGAGGGAGAGTCAAGACATGGTGAATATGTCATGGACACAAGGGGGGAGTTTAGGGTTTTTCCCAGTTACATGGGAGAGGGCAAGCTGTGAAGACGCAATTTCAGTGGCTTAGCAGACAATTGAGCGACTAGGAAGGCGAGGGTGGAACTGTAGGAGACGGACAGGCGGAAGGTGTAGGGGGGCTGATGTGAAAGTTGTTCTGGGATGATATTGGTAGGGGGATAGCGATACACGTGTTGGCTGCATAATGGTAAATTTGAGCACCAAACTATTAGGCGACCTATAACTATGGCAAATGATTAGAGGAAAAGATGAAAACTTCACTGGATTTACAATACCTTTGGGATAATGTTTGTGTGTGAATTGTGATCCATACTGTCATAATGTTGTTTTATGTTGTTTTGGACTTAACTAAACTACCTGTGTATTCATCTGCATTCCTCTCGCACCACTTTGTAAATAATGAGCGTTCATTGCCTCGATCTTCAATTTACCCTGTGCATACTCTGAGGGAGAAACATGATACACAATGGTTTATGTGTAATCTCCCCATAATCCAATACTGCTGTATTTTCTACTACAAAACTTTTATTCTCATCACTTGGTACAATTTTCGCATTGGCTCACGTCTCTAAAGATGATGTACATTGGCCATGGTATCAAGTGACTTAAGTAACGGCTTTCCTCTGGACCCATACTGTGAGGTACCCCCTGCTTCGATTTTGAATACACAATCTCCCATTCAGCCCCACAGGGTTTTTTTTCTCTCCCCTACTTGACCCTTACCTACATTTTCTGTCATGCTTAGGCCCATCCCCCATCTTTATATACAGGTGTCTCCATTAGCCCTGCCCTTTTCAGGACAACAGAGGCCCAGACACACGCTCAAAGCCGGTATTCTTAATTAATGCGACTTCTTTTTATTATTGTTGCACTCCTAGGTGTGTGAGTTATAAGTTTTTGATTAAGTTTATTTACCTGTGTTTTCCCTCTCACTGAGTTTATTAGTGAGAGGCTTTCTTTTGACACCATCCTCCTCTCCTACTGTGTACATATATCTAGGCATTGGACTACAGTCCTCTTCCCAGTCTAGAATGAGTATTCTTGCTATTATTTTTTCCATTTTCTTGCTCTCTGAGCTCCACTTTCCCCTCCATGTCTCTCCTTTCCTCTCTCTTCCCATTTCCTTCTCTATCTCCCTCTCTTGTACCCTTCTGTCTTGGCGACCGGAGCCATTGGTTGCTACAGGCTGTACTGAGGACCTGATCCCCAATTTTCAGGGCGTTGCACTCTTCCGTAGATTGTCTCATTATGATAGGTCCCATGTCCACGAATAAATCAAAAAGCATCTATGTCATTTCACAAAATGTGAAGGGTCTCAATTCCCCCCACAAGCGCTCAATGGCCTTGGGTGAGTTCCACCAGATGGGAAGAGATGTGGTGCTGCTGTAAATGCGGCACTCAGATGCACCTCATAAATAGATATTATTCCCAATCATTCCTGAGTTCCGCCCCAACCAAGAAAAGTGGCGTGGCCATTATATTCCACAAGTGCGTCCCCTTCATTTCTCACAAAACTCTTAAGGATAAAGATGGTAGGTTTGTCTTTGTTAAGGGATATATTGAAGGCCACCAATATACCTGTACTTATCTGTACGCACCCAATGCTGATCACCTGCCCTTCCTCTCCTGGACTCTAGAGGCCCTGTCAGGATTCCAGGAAGGCACTCTGATACTGGGAGGTAACTTTAATCTTCCCTTGTTCCTGGCATATGATTGTTTCTCCGGTTCTACTTCATACTCGAGATCCCCAGTGCGTGATTTTGCACAATTGCTTCATATGTACTGACTTACTGAATCCCTGGACAATCATGCACCCTGACACTTTTTACTCACATCCCCACAGAAATTACTCTAGGATCGACTACTTCTTTTTAAATCACTCCTTCCTAGACCTAGTTCAGAAATCCTCAATTGGCAACATCACTCAACATCACGCCCCCATCTCTCTATATCTTCATGTAACAGTTTTATAGGACACTCAGACCAGCAGTTTAGAATAAAACACAGTTTTATTAAAACAAAACAAGAAAAACTGCCCTCTATAGGCAATACAGAATAATAGAGAGATAGTGGCTTACAGATGCCTTCTCAGGCCCAGTATACAGATGCAATACATATACTGTCACAGGACAGGCATAGAAACATAAGGGTACTCAATGCTTAAAGTACATGTAAATCAATCAGTCTCTGTTGTGGTGTTTGACACGCCCAAGGTGGTAATGGAGCAGCAAGTGGTGCTAGATGAAACAACACTGTCAGTCTATTGAACAGAGATTGCTGCTTAGGATGAGCAGGAACTGAAGCCAAAACACTGCAGAGTTGAGCTAGAGCCAATAGCCCCCACGGGCGTAGTAACGGAGATAACCTCACTGCAAGAGCGTGAGCCAATAGCCCCACCGGGTGTGTAACAGAGAGCAAACACTGTATGAGCTAGAGCCAGTAGCGCTTCCCGCGGGCGCTGTAATGGAGACCGACTACACTGCAAGATAGACAGGATGAGCCACTGCCTATACAAGGCTCTGAAACGTAACCGGCTCAGCAAGTGTAGCGGAAGATCTGGGCAACGGCTCTGCAAGTGTTAATGGAGGCTCAGAGAATGGAGACAGCAGCTCTGCAAGTGTACTGGAGGCTCAGAGAACGGAGACAACGGCTCTGCAAGTGTTAACGGAGGCTCAGGGAACAGATACACAGCTCTGCAAGTATAAACGGAGGCTCAGGGAATGGAGACAACAGCTCTGCAAGTACAAACGGAGGCTCAGCGAACGGAGGCAAGGCTCTGCAAGAGTTAACGGAGGCTATGACACGATCAGCCCTGCCACAAGCACAGCGGAAGTCAGAATGTCGCCTCGGCGACACCAAGCAGCAGCAGCTGGAACGGAGGCAGGGTCAGCAGCAAGCCGGTTCAGGTCACGGAGCAGGAAGTCAGCCAGGCCGGGTCAGATCACGGAGCAGGGTTCTCAGACAAGCCAGATCAAGTCACAAGCAGGAACGTCAGCCAGGCCGGGTCAGATCACGGAGCAGGAAACTCAGATAAGCCAGATCAGGTCACAAGCAGGAACGTCAGCCAGGCCAGGTCAGATCACGGAGCAGGAAACCAGGAGCGTCATCAAAACAGGCCAAATCGGTACACAGGAAGCAGGAACACTGGAACACAGCAACAGCAACACTGGCTCAGGAACACCACGAAAGGGCACCTGACAGGTGCCAAAGGCCAGGTATAAAAAGGCCACAATGGCCGGGTCAAACAGGCTCAGCCAATGGGAGCGCCGAGAAACGAGAGTGACAGTTAAGGATCATAGGCACCGTGATACTTCATTCTTCTTCGCCACATCGGGCTTCCTCTTCCTAGAGACTGGACGAGCACCTACTGCTCCAACCTGAGGTCCGGAATGCTGTTGCACTTACGCTTGACAATTATATTCTCAATAATTGTAATGCAGAAACCTCCCCAATAACTATCTGGGAGGCACACAAATTTGTCATTCGTGGTGAACCAATTAAATTGTCAGCCAGATGGAAGAAACAACAGTTCTTAAGAACAGAGGAATTGCTCTGTGAAATCAATAACCTAGAAACACTTTGCAAATCCTCTCTAAACCCATCATCTCTGAGCCATCTGGTCTGCCTCTGGAATGACCTTAAGTCGCTCTTGAATGTTAAAGTGGAGCGCTCTTTTTCTCAGAATGAGACAAACCCATTTTGAGCACGGGAACAAACCTGGAGCCCTCTTAGCTAGAAAATTGCATGCCAGGAATCAACACACATTCATCCCATCTATCAAATCTAGTAGACTTGTGCATGGCAAAACAATTTGGTACAATTCAATTTCGGACGGGACCTGTGCGACTCAGACAAAATTCGGCAATAGTCCGAATTATTCGGCCAAATTTAAACTATTTTAAAATATACAATAAAAAAGCATAATGAAATAAATTAAATAAATGGAATCATTTCCAGGGTCTAAATGAAGACTGTGGAACAGGGTAAGGTGGAGGATGACTGGTGTAGGGCGTACTCAGGATGACAGGAACACCGTCGATGTAGCGAGCAGCAAACTGCAGAATACTGGAGCAGGACCCAGTAGATAGATAAAGCAGATTTTTTATAAGAGACTACAAAACTGAGGATGACTGGTGCAGGGTGATTCAGGATGACAGGAACACTGTAGATGTAGCCTGCAGCAAACTGCAGAACACTGGAGCAGGCAGGACTCAGTAGATGGATACCACAGACATTTGTTACAAGAGACTACAAAACTGAGGATGACTGGTGCAGGGTGGACTCAGGATGACAGCAACACTGTAGATGTAGCCAGCAGCAAACTGCAGAACACTGGTGCAGGACTCATTAGATAGATACTGCAGAAGAAATGAAAAACAATAGAGCAAGACTGAACAACCTGTAGAGTGGGACAACAATGTAGACTTTAAACCCCTCCCCCATGTCCCACCAAGTCAGGGCGGTGTCCTCTGCCCAACCTACCATGGTTCTAGAGCTGGGTAAGCTGGAGCGCTCAGCGTATTACGGTAATATGGATGATTATACATGAAGTCCTTTTGTTTTTTAAATCTGCATCAAACCTGAGAGCAGGTCCCAGCTTTGGCAGGTTGACTTTTAAAAAAGTAATTTGCTCCATGAGCTGGGACGCCAATTGAGATCGCTGGGGGCTAAGTATATTTCCTGTTATGGAAAATACCCACACACTCTGGACAGTGGTTGGGGAGCAAGAAAGCAACAAAGTAGGCCACACAGCCCTCTTGTTATCCCAGAAACTCAAGGGATCTGTACTTGGAGGCAAATAAAGTTCCGCAAGGTAAGCCTTAACCTCAAACTCAGCACTTTTTCTATTTATGGGGAGCTCTTCTTTTGTCTGAAGCATAATCTGTCCATTGCCTCAGCATAAAAATCAGCAGCTGCTCCACTGGAACAAGGTGAAGTGCTACTGGTGCTGCAACTGATAGGTCCTGGATGACCACCACACTCCTCCAACTCATCTGTGGAATCTTCTCCCGCCTCCTGTGACTGCATTCAGTTTTTTCTTTGCCTCTCACGCACCCTCCCTATCATTTGTTCCCTCCAGGCAGTGAGGGAATTGGAACTAAGTGCCATCTTGCCTTTGATTTGAGGATCGCAAATTGTGGGAAGCATTAACTTGGGACAATTGTCCATGAGCACTTCCATGCACCAAGTCATTTCCTTTTTCAGCCTTGTTAGTAGGACAGCAACATCAGGATTTATATTACCCTCAGCACCAGGCAAGCGTTACCTATGGGCAAGGAAATCGTCAATTTTTAACTAGAGGTATGTGAAGAGGGGAATGACTTCAGCCAGGCTAGCGTTCTCTTTGCTTAAAATTTCCGTCTAAGCTCGGAAAAGTGTGAAGACTGTCACTACCTGTTCCATCAGGGCCCATTCAGCACTGCCCAGGGTTCTGTTACTGCCAATGAAATGGTGACATGAAATTGTGTGAATTGCCTTTTTCTGTTTCAGTATATGCACTAGCATATCTAAGGTGGACTTCCATCTGGTCCCAACATCTTGTTTGAGGCAGTGCTCTTGGAGGTCTGCCTTTTTCTGTTCCGCCTGAGTGCAAGAGTCCAGCAATTCATCGGCACGACTCCAGAAGTGCTGACAACCTTCCAGTGTTATTGTCATCCTCGAGAGAAGCCTTAACTACCAGATGCAGGACATCTACTGAGCAGTGCACACCCACAAGTCTTTATCATGTTAGCTGCACAGTCAGTAACCACAAACCCCATTTATGCATGTGTGCCTGCCTGCTCACCTTTCTCTCCTTCTTCTCTCTCTGAGCTCAAACAACAGACTAACAGGATATGCAGGCTGTCTGGGTGTCTGTGTCATTAGTTCAACCCCCATCAAAATACGAAGAAGCTAATTGGACTAGAGAAGCTGTCATCGAATTTCTAAAATTTACACCGAAAGTTCGGACCAGGGCTGTTCGGATTTGGGTCTTTTTTTACGAAAGGACCTTGTCACTTGGCCAGCCCGACTGACGCCAAATGACCCTTGTTCATCCGAATTCCGTATCTGGACGAACCGATTCTCACAAGTGTAAAATCTAGTGATGGGTCCTTCTCTCCTCTTGAAGTGGTGGTGACATTTTGCAGATACTATACAGCCCTTTACAACATTAATGACCCTATTTTCCACCTAGTGATGCGAAAACCTCCATTGACTGCTATCTCCGGCAAGCCAACATTCCCCAGTTAGATACTGATGCCAAAAATACCGTTGACCTCCCAATATCTGAGAGTGAAGTACCCTCAGTGATTAGAGCTCTGCACCCTGGGAAAATCCCCGGTCCCGCCGGTTTTTCTCAAGTTTACTACAAACTATTTAATGACCAACTCTCTCCTCTGCTTTCAGAATCCTTTTTGACTCTTCCCACTGCGATCTCAAACCACCCTTACATGACTGAAGCTTACATTATAGTGATCCCCAAACAAGACAAAGACCCCCAGTGTTGCGCCAATTACAGGCCTATCTTGTTGCTCAATATCAACATTAAAATATACATGAAACTGCTCACTAACAGACTGAAAACCATTCTCACCACTCTAATTCATTCAGATCAGGTGGGTTTCACACAGCACCATGAGACTAGGGATAACACCAGATTCCTCCTTAATATCCTACATCACATAGAGAGTAACAAATTGCCAATAGTGTTTTTGACTACTGATGCCAAGAAGGCGTTTAACCAGGTCAACTGGTCCTTTATGACTGCTGCACTCTACGCTTTTGGGCTCAGTCCTGACTTCCTTTCGCAATATCAGACCATCTACACTAACCCCAACACTAAGGACTGGGTGAATGGCCACCCCTCCTCCTCCGGGACTACAAATGGCACCAGACAGGGCTGTCCATTATCAACCTTGCTCTTTGTTTTAATTATGCAAACGTTAGCTCAACACTTACAGAACAACACCTCTATCCCGCGAGTAACAGTTGCAGGTTCAGTCCACAAATTATCTATGTATCTACCACTGACCCAGGTCAAGCATCCCCACCTTTATGGCTGAATTGGAATTATTTTCACAACTATCTGACTTCAAAATAGGCATGCAGAAATCAGAAGAATTACACTTGTTCCTAGACGCCCTGACTCTCGACTCCCTTACAGGGCTCTTCCCCTTTAAGTGGTCCCCCATTGTTATTAAACACTTGGGTGTCGTATTCCCTCCCATGTCTACCTTCTTTACCCTCTGACCTCCCCCCCCCCCCTTCTCAAGCTGATTCCATAAGCACTCTTTAGGTGGAAGTCTCTACACATCTTGTGGATAGGAAAAGCACATACCATTAAAATGATGATCCTCCCTTGCTTCCTCTATCTGTTTCGAATGCTCCCAATCTCACTCCCCATCTCCTTCTTCACCTCAGCTACCAAAATTCTCTCTGCAAAAAGCCTTGTCTCAAATGCTCCACGCTATGTAGGGATAGACTATTAGGCGGTCATGGCATCCCTAATATTCACAGATGCCATCAAGCAGCACACCTGTCCTCTATTCCAGACTGGCAGACCAAAGGCTGTCAGAAACTTTGGGTCCAAATGGAGAGAACTTTCATTCCCTCAGTAGATCCTCTTCCTGAAGCCCTTCTCCCTAAAAAACATAGAAACAAACTCATTGCCTCCCACCCTATTCTTCGAGCAATCTTTTCCACGGGGGACTCTCTTAATAGTCTTCCCAGTTCCCTAAATGGTCCTCCCACCCAGATCTCTGCCTCCATGATCTTGAGAATGATTCCAGGATCTTTGACTTTGTGGACTTACAGTCCAAATATTCACTGCCTCCTGGAGAGATCTGAAAATACCTTAGGATCAAGCATTTCTTCGCTCAAAATGCACTCCATGACTGTTTCACCCGTCCTCGGTCACCCTTTGAAAAGCTACTATTGCCTCCCAGTGGATGTAACACTTGGTTTATCAGAGCTGTTTATTCTGCCTTAATGGGCTCTATGGCCCACGACAAGCCGTTCTACTCCACAGCCTGGGAGAAGGAACTTGGCTCCTCTTTACCTTTGGCAGAGTGGAGGTCGATCTGGAGGAACACCTTCCACTACTCCATTTCTACTCATTTTCTTGAAATAAAATTATAAACTCTTCTCATGGTGGTACTACACCCCAGCTAGATTGCACTCTTTCAACCCTCTCACTCCAATGTTTGTTGGAGATATGCCCAATTGGACAACACATTCCTACATATCTGGTATCCCTTCCCTACGATCCAGACCTTCTGGAACCACTGTCTATCCCACATTGAGATGTTATTGGACCAACCACTCTCCGAGGACTTGTGGCAAATACTGCTGTTCCATGACCTGCCCCCTTCCTACCCTCACTTTGGAAAATCTTTCTATTCTCACTCCTAAATGTGGAAAAAGCCCTTATCCCCATAGGTTGGAAAACCACATCGCCCCCCTCACTCAAGGCCTGGGCTGATAAAGTCGAGGAGCAGATAATTTTCACTAAAATGGCATGGATGTCATGGGGTTGAGACCCATCCCCTCTTTCTCAACTTTTGGATAAGTGGATAAGCATGACACCTTATTGTGATAATAATCCCAACAACTTATATGCCTTTTATTCTCTGCATGTTGATGGATCCGGTCATCTACACACGCACACACTCCCTTATTTCCCTCTCTCCTACTCCTTCTGTCATTTCCCTCTTTCTCTTTCTTTCTTTACTTTTCTATGCCACCCTTCTTTAATGCTTTCTGTGTATTAAAAAATATGTCAAAATATCCATGCCTTTGTTTTAGTCAAAATTGCCTTTTGTTTAGTCTTAAAGGATGACCCACCTTGTTTCTGCTCATCAATTTGGGTAAACTGGAGTTCCTCAGAGATTAAATTGGCTATTTGTATTTTCTGTCCAGATTAAGGTAAGTGAAGTTTTTTTTTATTAGTAGGTGTTACAAAGAACAATGTATAAAACCGAATTCCATGTACTTTGCCTGCCTGACTACTGTTTACAAAACTTTCCTCGAGACAAAATAATCATTTTGCAGAGTATGCACCAAAGGTATGTGGGTCTGGAACATATCTTTCCTCTGCACCCATGGATTTACTCAGGGAAAAGTACTAATCTGCCAGGTCAGCTCATTTGATCCTCTAATTTATGGTTTACTTTTAAAAGGTCGCACACAAAAGAGCATACAACCAAATGAAACAGTTACTACAGTACATCTGATGCTCTCTGTTGTTGGACTGCAGAACCCATCATGCTTCCCCAGCTGTAGCCCATCATAAATAGATCAGAGGAACAACTAGCACTCTATGGTCATCTGCTCTAGGCGTTTCTGACCTTCTTACATTGCTGGATATCCTTGCGCTTACCGCAAGGCACAACAGATGGGGCTAAGTAGGAGCACTGGAATCAGAGTGAGACAGGTCAGCAACGCCTGCAGTGTGTGGATGGGGGAGCTGGGGCAGCATGATTGGAGCTGCAGTCCAACAACAGAGCACATCAAATGCACTGTGGTACTTGTAAACCGGGATGCAACCTTTCAGTAGGCAATATGAGAATTTCGCTCTGTCATGCAGTGCAAGATCCTCATGTCGCAAAAAGAGCGTGCAACCTTTTAAAAGGATACCCTAATTTATAAGCTTGCTAATCTTGTGCCTGTACTCGTCCTTCCTATAAAAACACATTTAGCACATTCCAACTCACACAACTCCATCAGAGCAAGCTTCTAACTTGAGCAAGTAGGAATTAGACTTGTGCACGGCAAAAATTTTCAGAAAACTCGATTTCGGCCTTTTTTTTTTTTTTTTTTGCCATTTGGAGGATACGCATTTCGGACCAGACCTGTTCAACGAAATTCAGCGACATTCCGAATTATTCGGCCAAATTTAGGATACTTCAAAAAATGGCTCTCCCTTGTGGTGGCAATAAGGTACTAGGCCTGCCTTCCTGCCTACACAACTGTGAGACTGGCTGTGTCACTCTGAAAACTATTAAAACAAATTCCTAATATTTTTTATAATTTGTACAGGAACAAAGATGACTCACAGTGGCAATAAGGTACTAATGCTGGCTGCCTGCCTATGCAACCTGCCTGCCTACACAACAACTGGACACTCTCTATCTCCTTCTACTCTCTCTGAGCTCCAACAACAGACTAAAAGGAAATGCAGGCTGTCTGGGTGTCTCACGTGTCATTAGTCCAACCCCCATCATAAACCAAGAAGAAGCTAATTGGACTAAAGAGGGAGGGAAAGCATCGAATGCGTGGGTAGTTGTCATTGAATTTCCGAAATTCTGAAACAGGGCTTTTCGGATTCGGTTTAAAAAACGAATACATTTTTCCTTTCGGAGGGCCAGAATGACCTTTATTCGTCCGAATTCCGAAATCGGCTGAACCGATTCGCACAAGTCTAGTTGGAGTACCATCCCTAAAGCATAAGTAAGACAACTGACATTTAGCACTGATTATGTCTGTGTCTTGTTACTAAATGGCATAATGAATTTACAGAGGAAACAAATGCCCTAAAATCCATATACTACCACATCGCTTGCCTCTTGGAACAGGTAGCACAAGTCATAACATTTTTGGCTGGGAAAAGCTCTGTATGTAGTCATTAGGCAGGTGCAACAAACAAAAACAGGTCTGGTAGTCCAACAGAGCCTATAGTAGGGCAGAAGCAAATTTGCATATTCCGCCCTGTGCACTTGCAATACAAGAGATCAGCACATTATTTATTTTGCTTACGGCTGCTGTAGGTGGTGGAATCAAAAGCTTTATCATATTTTCTGCCCTAGTTTAATTCTGCACAGAAATGGTTTAATGCATCGCTATATGTATAGGTACGTGCATTTGTGTACGTGTGTGTGATTACATATAAGAGGAGGTGTGTGTGTGAGTGTGTGTTTATGTGCATACGTGCATGTAGGAGGAGGTGTGTGTGTAAGTGCGTGTGTGTTTATGTGTGTGTAGGAGGAGGTGTGTATGCGTGTACGTGCATGTAGGAGGTGTGTATGTGTGTGTGTGCATGTGTGTGTGTAGGAGAAGGAGTGTGTGTGTGCGTGTAGATGGAGGTGTGTGTGTGTGTGTGTATGTATGTTTGAATATGTGTGTGAGTGTGTCCAGGGGGCAATGTGTTGGAGACTTCTCATTCAAAGCAAGCGTGTAACTACAGGGCGTGCAGTTGTGGCAGGACATGCAAGGGGGCCCATCTGCCTCAGGCCCAGTAGATTCTTTTTATGCACCTGGGATATTTTTTTGTTGGGGGCCCAAAAATGTTTTGCACCAGGGCCCACCCATGACTAGTTACACCACTGATTAAAGTTCCAATTAAACCTTTGCATGCCCACGGGATGCTCGGAGCATCCCAAAGCAATGCATTGAACACCAATCTGGCACTCAAAAGGTTAATTGAATTAGGAATGTGTATTATTCCTCTATGGTATAGAGGGTTTGTCCCAGAATTGATACAGTTCTTTTTTCTACATCAGACTCCCTGTGACTGAGCCATCACATTGCAATGCATCATTAGGTAACTGTAGCCTCGTGCCACAAATCTACTGGATAACCTTGGACAACACATTGAGCTGGACTTTTGCAGTAGGAAAAAAATTATTATACCAAAACACTAAGTAGAAAGAAAATAATTATACACGTTTCTCCTAGTTTTTAACCCACTGAATGCCAGAGAGGTATGTAATGTATTGCTCCTCTTTCATTTTAAAGGGTAGCTAATATAAATAGAAGAGGAAAATAGCTCACAGCCCTAACTCACCATAATATATACATGTAGTTAATAAAATTAGAAAAGAGTCAAGTCACTAAGGTATAGATATCAACAAGGAATGAGAGGGTTCTCTAGTCCCCCTATTAGGCCAAAACCTAAAGTGCAAACAAGACAAAAAACAGACCTTCGCTCTTCCATACAAAATGGGACCGTCAAAGCATTATATATACTAAATGACAGGGTCCCTCCAACGTGTTTATTTACAGCAACTCATCAGGGAATGTTTTTAATCTAGATAGGACTTTACAGGTGCAGTAGGTCAGTACTTGCCAGATATTGGGGTACCTTGACAGGGTTGGCAAGCTTAAACATTTTTTGGCCAAATTATGGAACAAAATCCTCATATTTATTAAAACAGTGGTATTATACATGCCTAATACAGGGCATACATTTGCACACTTTGTATGGAGGAGCGCAGGTCTGTTTTTTCTGTCTCATATAAATACATGCAATCAGCACATGATGGGAAGAGTATGTTCTATTAACTAGTTATTGAGGAGCACATGGTCTGTCTCTCCTAATAACTGTCTACATGAAGTATTAGATTACAATCACAATTTATAATCTGGGACAAATGCTGCAGCAGCAAAATACCAGTACAAGGAGCCAAAACGAGAACTGTGCCTGGAAACAAAGAACAGATGACAAGCACGCTGACATACAGCCATGATTTTATTCTTATGGTGTCAGCACTGGCTGACATTTTACTTTCCAAGCATTCACATAATTCATTTCTCTGCCTCACTTATGTGCACTTTTACACTAAATGTATATATTTTTGTTGTATTGGGCCTTGTGTAGTACACAATCAATGCACAATTCTCAGGTAAACCAGTTCCATTATAGGAGACAAACTAAAATTCCCATTGATTTAAATAGCACTTTTAACACCTTAACTGCCCTAGAGGTATACAACGCATTGCAACAAGATGAAAACTCCTACAGAGGGGAGGATTTACAAAGGTGAGAGATCCTCTTTAAAGTTTTAATACCAACTTGTTCTGAAGACTTCCTCGCTAGCATGCACAAGGAAATGGTTTAAAGGTACACAATTGTCTCTGCTCCTTGTTTATACATGGCATTAAACAAGGTGCAGGGGAATGGACCCCCCTCCATCGAAACCCCCATACTCTTCCCCACCTATACTTCCCTTAGCAAAAGGTGGTGTTCAAGGGATAATTATTGGGGCAAGTAGATTAGTAAATCTGTTTTAGGCTAGTGTAGGGCTAAACAATCAGTAACACTGTCTGTTATAGTGTAGAATTGTACTACATCCACCTACTGAGTTAGGGAGGCTGATGTGCTATGAAGAACTGCAGAGATTCGGAACAAAACAATTGCACTATAGGACTAATGAAAGCTTCTCAATTCCCCACTTATTTAAATGTGGGTTTAAAGCCTCATTTAAACCAATAGGAATTTGTATTTGTCCCCTGTTATTTAGTGGTTTCTCCACGAATTTTTAGTAAAACAGTCATAGTGAATGTCAATTATATATATATATATATATATATATATATATATATATATATGTGTGTATAAAACTCTAAAAGTTTTTTGGTTCACTGTCAGGGGGTGTGGCAATAAAAATGTTGATTGGATGAGGTTGCCCCCTCAACCAATCACCACACACGTCATTATAAAAAAAAAAAAAAAATCAGACCTCGTCGTAGTTACTGATTTAGCTGGGAGATCAATAGAGGAGACCTAGGGGAGCAAGATGGCTCCCCTGCTTCCATCCTACCTAAACTACCCATTAGGATTGGATGGGTTCAGGTAACCCTTTCAAGTCAATGAGGGAGGCTTTCCCTCATTGATGTGAAAGTATTTCCATATTGCGCCCACTTTGGCAGTAGTGTGGGTAGGATGGAAGCAGAGGAGCCCTCTTGCTCCCCTGCTTCCCCTCTGTTGATCTTCCAGTGAAATTGACTGGGAGATCGATAGCTCGGGGGTGTCCGGAGTGGTCATGATTCCCCACCATGAGGTGTGCCTTTAACAATAAACTTAAAAAAACAAAGGTTGACTGCATGGGTGAAATAGTACCACAAATGCTACTCTATTAAAAAGTGAAGAGGCTTAGATCTGAGACAGAAAACCCTCCTTTGCTCTAGTGAGTTAGATGTCAACACAATAGATTATGCTATAAGCTTTGAAAAGCTTGTATTCCCTATATCTGATTACATGAGAACTGCAGCAGAAGTTAATATCACTTTGTGGGGTCACTTTATGGTTCCTTTCCTTTCTCTGTCTACACATTTGTCTTTAGAGACCATGGAGTGTAACAGCTCAGGGTTAATTCACCAGCAGCATTGGCAGAGTAATCTGGGCATTGAAGGGATTTCTAGGACTCAAGGGAGTAGATATACCATGGTGAAGTTGGTTTGATCCAGAATTGCCCCAGTTTGTAGCAAGGCTTTCTTTTCCTTTAAAGAGATAGTAATGTTTCACAATAAAAGCAGCTCCAATTAATCTTCATATTATTTGGGCCATGGAGAGTGTTATTTCAATACTGTCTAGTTGTAGTCCAAGAGTAATTGAATGATAAAGTATCCCCCTCCCGCCCCCTCCCGCAAGACTGTCTGGTTGGATCGCAGAGAGGGACAATCTTCAGTGAGCATAAGGAAAACCTGAAAAACCTGTCAAGGGTGGCAGGCTTTTCCTTATGCTCACAGTAAGAAGATTGTCCCTTCCTGTGAGCTGTCTGGTCCAGGGACCAGATTCCACATCTGAAGGGAGGAGGCTTACACTAAGTAAAAGGGGCGGGAGGGGGATACTTTCTCATTCAATTACTCTTGAACTACAACTCAGACAGTATTGAAATAACACTCTCCATGGCCCAAATACTATGAACATTAATTGGAGCTGCTGTTTTTGGGAAACATTACTATCCCTTTAATTCTATGTTCCTACCATGAATCATATATTTCAAGTCTTCTCTTCCTTCCACTTTCAGGGATGTTGGCACCCTCTGCCTGTAAAAGTAGTCTGCCACTAAACTGGAACCGCAGATTGGAATTCAACTTATCACTGGTTTAAAACCCTATATGTTGAACGTCTCTCTAGCATACAAAGGGAAAGAAGCCCAATTTATATCAATATGAAGTTTTATTTATCTCTTATGGTTCATTTGGTTTGCCCCATCATTTCTCCGGATTCTTCTTGGTGCACCAGCCTCAGTGCATACTGTCAGAGTTCAGTAGAGTTATATAAATGGAGAAGATTCCACAGTTGTCCTGTTCCATTCACCAGAACCCACAGACGTAAGAATTTGCAAGCCCCATTTCAGATCCATGAAGTTAGGCATCATTGGTAGTGCTGCATGGGGTCTAAATGCTCAATGTTACATATCTTTTATGATGTTCTATAAAGATTTAGCTGATTTTTTTTTTCCTTTTAAAGAAACACCCAAAGTCCTTACGGAAAGAGATAGCAGCTCTGGAGGATACCAGCTGTACCACAGTGGACAAATGAAAATTCCTCAAATGCCCATTGATTAAAATGGGCAAATTAACCCCTTGCGTGAATGCATTACTTCACACACTTAACCCTTTGAGTGCCATAGGGGTATGCAACTCATTTCAAAGCAATGCGTTATGTACCTCTCTGGCACTCAATGGGTTAACAAATAATTCACCATTTTTGTCATACCAGTAGTAGAACACCTTTCTAACCCTAGAACTCCCATAATCAGCCCATTTAAAGTGATGAAAAATACATATTGTAGTTCTGTAGTTCAACCAGTGCAGCTGTACAGTAAATGTAAAATGGACAGTTAGGGGGCCTTATCTAAGACTTGTCATAATCACTAGAGTAACATCTGGAGAACATGCCAACTGTCCCAGGGAGCTTTGGTGTGGGTGCTAGGTTTTGATTCATGCAGGGACATCTGGTGGGCTGTCAGCAGGGGGGTGAGAGAGGAGAAGGGGAGAGTTAGATTGGAGAATGGAGCTGTTACAGCTAATTGCCTTTATTGTGAATAATTGTATCTGCCAATGCTGTAAACAAAATCTTTATGTGAGGGATAGTTTTTTTAGCACTAGGGACACATTATTGTAGGAAAACATAAGTGTGATCATTCAGATCACAAAACAAATGGTTGTTATTGAAAATAATAAAATGCTCATTCTATTATAAAAGAGAGAATCATGTCAGTAAAACAGTCTGAGAATGAAATGCTGGCGTTCCATAAGAATAATGACCTGTACTAAGCTATCAGTTAAATCAGAATTTCTTGCATGGCTGCCTTGTACCTTTGTGTTCTGAAGGAAAATTGTCACTTAAATCCCTGTTTTGCTCTCTCAGATGTACTGATTTAGTAGCTCAACTCACGTGATCAACTTGAGTGCAATGGAAGACATGCTAAAAGTCAGACATTTTCTGAATTTGTTAAATGGATTGGAATTTAAATTGTTCTACTACCAGTGATGAGACTTAGCTTCTAAGGAGGACCAGCAAAAGTAAAGTGGACCTTTCATCCATCCTGTTCTGCAACTATTTGCAGTGCTGCCTGTTTGGACACACCAATCCCACTTACTGCAACTCTACTATTCCCCGTCATCCTCTCTGTTTCCTGGACACACCCACTAAGCCCTATAACAAGCTGTCCCACAGGCACTTCGGTGCATGTGTTTAATGTCTTTCTGACTAGTGTTCCAGTGCTTTGACTCCTGCATTCAGTATTATCCTTGGCTTTAGAATCTGACCATGTTTGTTTGCCACCTGCCTTGATCTTAGCTTCATACCTGACCTGATTTTGTA
Source organism: Rhinophrynus dorsalis (assembly GCA_037306005.1). Classification (NCBI taxonomy): domain Eukaryota; kingdom Metazoa; phylum Chordata; class Amphibia; order Anura; family Rhinophrynidae; genus Rhinophrynus; species Rhinophrynus dorsalis. Next base: position 255,403,790 of record CM074722.1, read on the forward strand.
TGCTGATTTGGATCCTGCGACCTTGGTTTCTTTGTGAGCTTCTAGTCCTTTTTATTTCCTGAATGCTGCTGCCGTGTTTCATTAATAAGCAAGTGCGATCATCCAGGCCCAGATCTGGCTCAACAGGTCCTGACTAGTGGCCCTTGCAGCTGACAACATTTACCCTGGGTTGTAACTGCAGCAAGGTCACACTTGCAGTAAAGTGTCTAACTGCTCACTCCAGCTGTACGCTCAAGCCTTGATGATTTGTTTTGTTTGCTAACCCATGGCTCCCCAGCATCCTGTTAATCTGTGTTTTTGTGTCTCTTCTACCTAGTAACCCCCCCATCCACCCTGCAGATCCAAATCATGTCCTATTAGTCAGCAAGACAAAAGTTTAGTTTGATTTACAGAGAATTGAAAGCTGTCTATATGTTATACTAGTGTTTTTTTCTGTAAAATAACTTTTTTTTCATTTTCAAAATAAAGTTATTTTGGTGGCATAGCACATTGTGGCACTAAATTCTAATTACTTGTGTTTGAAGCCAAACTTAACTTAAGGTTTGCTATTAGAAATGTGTGAGTGCGGCATGAAGTGAGTAAGGGAGGGTATGACTGCTTGCCATCTTACTTGGGGGGGGGGGCAGAGTCAAGAAACTGTCAATTTGGAGACAAGATTGACCAGTGCCTAAAATTCTTCCTCTGCCGAGTGCTGCTGGGCAGAGGAAGAATTCTAGGTTTTAACATAATGAACTGGGGCCTGAAATAGTAAGTTGACAGAATCACTTGCCAGTAATGGTTCTGGACTTCTGGAGAGCCATGCATTTGCAGATAGTACAAATTTCCAATCCTCTTCATAAAAAGCTGACAGAGAGCATTGATTGTGAGCTTGGCAATGCAGTAGCCAGATACTAAACAGAGTTTCAGGGCTAGTGGAAGACAGAGACATTGGTTGTTTAATGTAGCTGAGGTTATGGTAAGTGGCAGACAGAGGTCTTTAAATGGGCAGGTGACAAGCAAATAAAGAGTTCTTTAAACAGACAAAAATGAACGTCAGGCAGCAGGCATTAATAGAGACCTTTAAACAGGCCGTGGATGATCAAAACAGAGGTCATACACAGAATCAGGATACAGGAGCACAAATCAGCACACAACCAACACAAGCTCAGCATAGGGATTGGAACATTGGTTGATATAGTTCAAGGAGGCATGTCCGGTGTAAGAAATTCTATAACCCCTCTTATCAAGGGTATAATTATTCTTTTGGGTAGATGTGACTAAGAAAACACACAGATAGGTGATAATAATAAAAATGATGAAATTATATACAAAATCAAAATACTGTTAAAGTTTGGATAGTATGAATAAAACAATATTATGAGTCAAAGAAATGGAAAAGATGGACTGATGTGTGATACCAGTAAATATTATGATGACAATAATCTCCTCACATCCTCCAGCACTCATATTAGTTGGTTTCTGGTCTGCTCCTCTGTTGGGCTCATATCAGGGCCTAGATGCACTAAATGTCGGTGTGGTGTCGGTATGATATTGTCGATGTGTTTGAATCACTCTGACAATTCGATCTGCACATACATCAACATATTCACAAAAATTGTAGGGTGGAAAGGGACGGTTGGAGGAGGTCCCTATTAGCATACAGGATTTTTGATGTGCTGTCGGTGTGGAAGAGATCTCCTCCCCTCACACATCACCAACACTACAATAATTCTGAACACCATTCTCTGTGCTTCCCTACCTAGCCAGCAGGGGAACACAGAGAAGGCTTTCAGCACCATGGACAGCATTGAATGCCATAGGGATGTGCATTGATCACCCCGTGGCATTCAAAGGGTTACAATAAACAGAAAGAGTACACCAACCACTAGACAATGCCCCCACCCTTTGATATCCCCCCCCATTAGTATGTTGACATATATTGCATATATTCGACATACTAATCCCATCCGACATTCACCTTATTGACTCACATATAGTAGTCGAACCTGTCTTTTATTTAACACTTAAGCCTTTGAGTACCAGACAGGTAGGAAAGCATTGCTTAGCATGCGTTTCCTACCCCTCTGGTACCCAAAGGGTTAATAGGCAAGGTATGAATAAAGATACAAGTCCATCAAGTTCAACCTTTGCCTCATACACCAGTGACTGAGAATTTTATAGTTTTCCTGCTACCAAATAAGTTAGTTTTTTATCAGATCCTGATCTGCCTACTAAAAAACAGTATAACTCTGTATGTTCCCTTTTGAAAGAAATGTATCTAATCTTCTCTTAAATGTATCTGCCATAACCACCTCCTTGGGCAAGGAATTCCACGATGTAACAGACCTTACTGTAAAAAAACCCTTCCTCTGCTGAAGTCTAAACCTCCTTTCTTCTAATCTCAATAATGGTCACCTGATCAGGCCTTGGAATGAATAGCTCACCGCAGAGATCCTTGTATTGACCTCTCATATACTTGTACAATGTGATAAGGTCTCCTCTTAGTCGTCTTTTCTCTAGAGTAAATAAACCAAGATTGTTTAGTCATTCCTCATACGTCAAGTCCTCCATTCCCTTAATTAATTTTGTTGCTCTTCTCTGTTCTCTCTAGTTCTAGTATATCCTTTTTCAGAATTAGTGACCAAAACTGCACTGCATCCTCAAGTTGAGATCTTACCAATGATTCGTATAACGGCAAAATACTGTTATCCACTTTTGCTTCAATACCTCTTTTTATGCAAGACAGGATTTTGTTTTGCTACTGCTGTTTGACACTGGTCACTGTTTCCAAGTTTGTAGTTGACAAGGATACCCAGGTCTTTCTCTAGCATTGAGTCACCTAAAATTATTCCATTAAGTTTATATGTAGCCTTGGGATTATTTCCTCCCAAATGCATGACTTTACACTTTCCCTCATTAAACTTCATATTCCATTTCTTTGCCCAATCTGCCATTTTATGTAAATCCCTCTGTAGAGAGCAAATATCCTGTTCTGAGTTAATAACCCTGCATAATTTAGTGTAATCTGATATTGATATTTTGCTTTCTATAGCTATTTCCAGGTCATTTATAAACATGTTAAAAAGCAGCAGACCTAATACTGAACCCTGAGGTACTCCACTCTCCACTTGAACTGTATTGGAGAATTTTCCATTTAAAACCACACACTGTTCCCTATCCTTCAACCAGTTTTGTATCCAATTACAAAGGTTATCTCCTAGCCCCAATTTCTTTATTTTATACCCCAGCCTTCTGTGTGGCAATCTATCTAATGCCTTTGCAAAATCTAGATATACTACATCAACTGCCTTACCATTATCAAGGTTGCTGCTTACTTCCTCATAGAAGCTGAAAAGATTAGTTTGGCATGATCTATTCTTCATAAAACCATGTTGATTTTTTGCTAATGATCTTATTTTTTGTGTTATAGTCCTGAATCTAGTTCCTTATTCTCCCTTCTAGCAGTTTTCCCACTACAGATGTCAAACTCACAGGTCTATAATTCCCAAGTTCTGTTTTAGTTCCCCTCTTTAATAGAGGCACTCCATTGGATCTTCACCAATCTTGGCCAGTCTTGTGGCACTGAGTCTGTGGTGAGAGAATCTTTAAAGAGTAAATATAGAGGTTTTGCTAACACTGCACTAAGTTCTTGAAGAACCCTTGGATGTATACCATCAGGACCCGGTGCTTTGTCAGTCTTAATTTTTTTCAGTCAATATCTGATAATTGTATTGTTTTATTTGTTACTTGAGGATCTTCTACCATTCCATGCTCCCTTGTATATACTGATGCAAAAAAAGTGTTCAAAAGATCGGCCTTTTCCTTATCCTCACTAATCAACTCACCCATCTCATTTTTGGAAGGTCCTATGTACTCCCTCTTAAGTTTTTTTTGCTATTTCTGGATTAGTCTTGCTAATTTTTAGGATTAGTCTTGCTAAAAACATGTCGGCTGTGTACACTACATGCTGTGATAGTCTCCAGTTCATAGGAACACAGATTTTGATGTTTAATAGGCCCTTACTGTTTTGCCCTCTATCACTTCCAACCATGAGAAGTAGTGACTTAGGAACCCAAATCAGGGAGTCCCACAAGAAGTATAGAAGCTGGAGGAGATATTTCATTATAGTGTATATACCAGAATAAAGATACAAAAATGGACAGAGAGCGAGAGAGATCAATATAAGGTTATAAATTCCCAGTGGGTTATCTTGTAAACAGATGGTAAAAAATGGAAACATATGAAAAAGAGTCGACCACCTGCAGTATGAATGCATTAAAAAAAGAGAGAAGAAAAGATGATAATGAACGTGCTGTCAATCACTTATCTGATAATATGATAACTAATAAAAAAAAAATAATGATGATCTTGATGATTGTAATGCGTATTCATAGGTCAGAGGCAACCATTAGTCCAGTAGAGCTAATTGATGAAGATGACCTAAGTAATACTCTAGGAATCCGTATCAGGGTCAAGCAATAGTATATCCTGGTAGTCAGACTCAGAAAAAGTAACAGTGGCTTGTCTGTTCACCCTTTGTGCAGCATTTCATTCTCAACCCACAATCCTCTGCTGGGATACATGCAATAGAAATATAGAAAGAACAGCAGACACCTCTAAGTGTAGATTTTAATAAATCTAAACAGGAGCACTGTTCTTTATTTCCATATTTCTCTTACTGGCAATTTGACTTTGAGATTGGATGGTTTATTTAACTAAAAAGTCTGTGTCATCATTATCAATACATGTCAAAAAGAGGACAGAAATTAAGTATGTATTGAGTGTGTGATAGGAGTAAGATACATTAGTTTGATAAAGAATGGAACAATGGTCTTTAAAATAGATACATTTTAGATGTCAGACAATGACCATGACTATGACCATATGCATTTTCTATGAGGGAAATTGACCTGATGCCCTTCTTATCAATCTTAGTTCTACTTGAAATTAAATAATTGCCCTCTACCTACAGTCCATAAAAAGATAATGAAACTAATCTGATCATAAGAGCACCATCTCTGTGTTTCATCCTTATTTCCCTCTGCTGGCTGTCCAGCTGAACAGTGAATAGAGGGCTAGACAACACACACAGAGACTAATGTACTAAAAATAAATGCATCACAGTGGATAAATAAACATTTCCATTAATTTAATTGGGGACGTTACCCTCATAAGTGCAGAGGACGCCAATGCAATACAAAGCATTCATATAGTTAAAATTCCCATTTAAATCAGCTGGAATTTCTATTTCCAAGATTGATCTAAGTGGGATGTATTAATACAGTTCTACATCAAAACAGGCATTGGAACCGATTTTTGTGTTCTGCACCTGGTTAATGCATATGTGTACTAAGCTATCTGTATCAAAAATAATCCTCCTTATACCACTTGGGAGGGCAGGGTGGGCATGGAACGGCATATTAGGGTGTTCCATTACTCTGTGCCTTGTTTCTAGATATGAACTAACAAGGTAAAGAGGGAATGGCACAATATGAGTCCAATTTCTTACACATGCTACACGGGTGGCATTTAGGTCTTAAAGTCTTAGTGCTGGTGGATGGCACATCATTTTTATGCCAACATATAAGCATAGAAAATTAGCTGCATTGGCAGTTTCATATATCCCGCTCCAGTCTTATGATTCTTTGCAGGTACAGTTGAGTTACCCTAGTTATTAGGTAGAGGGCGCTCACAACACAAAGTTGAAGGAATAGAAGAACTATAATAACTGATTCAAGATAAGAACACAGAAGTAAAGGAAAAAAAGTCATAATGTGCATTTAATTTATATATACCGCTAAAATAATAAAAATATAAATAAAGTGTTACTGTTATTTTAACCCGTTTGGTGCCAAATGTGTTGTACTCCCCTCTAACACTCAAAGATTAACATTCCCAAATTCACATTGATTTAAATAAGGCTCTTAACCCCCAGTACAAATTAAAAGCCCATAGATTGCTAATACAAAAATATGAGTGATACCTTTTTTATTTGGACTAAGTTTATATTTTAAGACAAGTTATTGAGAGATCAACTCTCTTCCTCAGGTCAAGCAACAATGAACCACAAAGTCTGCTCAGTCACACAGTCTGTTCAAAGCTCTGCAGAGTTCCCAAGCTAGAAAGCAGTCCAGGATACCCACAGAGAAAGACTTGGGGGGGTGCAAAAGGTGATATGCATTAAAGTGGAGTAGGGAATAAACAAAGGATGCCCAGCAGTGGCCTGGATGCAAAGCAGAGAGAAGACAAGGGGGATGGGAAATTCCGAGAGGAGGCACTGTCCACAGGAATCTCTGGCAGTGAGACAGAAAACCCAGATCCTCACTGAGTCACATCCTCAGGTCAAATGGCCCCCTATCTTGGACACCTTTGAAACTGGCCCCAAGCAACCTGATTGCAAGACTGACCACCAAGTGATTTGTTTGAGAAAAATGGTGTCCAACTGTAGCATAGCAATGCTCCCCATCACAAAATGTCACTGTGTGTCCGTGCCCATTTATATGGGCTTTTCATTTTTGGCATGTTTCCCCAGTGTAGCATCCTTGGTGACACTTATTGCTTTCAATTATATATACTGCATTACTGGATGTACAGCAGTATGATCCTGTGATATTGAATGTCCCTGTGGTGACGATGGCTAAGTTGGATTGATTTTGTGTTTGCAAAGTTGGCAGCAAGTGACATTGCATGGTTTTGTCCCATCAAATGTATGATCAGTGTTATTGGGTAGTTTCCTGTTAATTCATTTCTGTTTGAGGTTTGTAGGCTGATGGAATGCATAGATTGGAGATTTTGGGAAGATTTCCTTTTGTGTTGCACCACCAGTCATAATGGATTGTAAATCTCTGATTTAAGGTTCTTAATCCAGTCCTCGTTGTCAGAACATATTCATTGGTATGTGGTTAACGGCCTTTATAGTATGTGATGGGTGGAAGCTGGAGTTGTGGAGGTAGTTACATCAGTCTGTGGGGTTTTTGTATATAGATGTGTAAAGTTTCCCCCGTCTCCAATGACACTGTAGTGTCTACAAAGTTTACAGAGTTTGCAGAATAATTCATATTTAATTTGATTGATGGGTGAAATTAATTGAATGAGCTATGATGTTCTTTCCGGCTCTGTTGTCCTTCTGTCCATTTAAAGAAGTTATCATCTGTATAGTGGTGATATGTTAAGGTTTCTATTCTTCAATATACAGTTATGTGAAAAAGTCTTAAGCAGGTGTGAAAAAATGCTGTAAAGTAAGAATGCTTTCAAAAATAGACATGTTATTAGATTATATTTATCAATTAACAAATGCATAGTGAGTAAACACAAGAAAAATCTAAATCAAATCAATATTTGGTATGACATCCTGTGACTTCAAAACAGCACTGATTCTTCTAGGTACACTTGTACACAGTTTGTTAAGGAAATTGGCTGGTATGTTGTTCCAAACATCTTGGAGAACTAACTACAGTTCTTATGTGGATTTAGGCAGCCTCAGTTGCTACTCTCTCTTCATGTAACCCCAAACAGACTCAATGATGTTGAGATCGGGGCTCTGTGGGAGCCATACCATCACTTCCAGGACTCCTTGATCTTTGTTACACTGAAGATAGTTCTTAGTGACTTTGGCTGTATGTCTGGGGTCATTGTCATGCTGCACAATAAATATGGTGCCAATCAGATGCGTCCTGATGGTATTACATGATGGATAAGCATCCGCCTGTCCTTTTCAGCACTGAGGATACCATTAATTATGACCAAATCCCCAACTCCATTTGAAGAAATGCAGCCCCAAACTTGCAAGGAACCTCCACTATTCTTCACTGTTGCCTGCAGACACACATTCTTGTACTGGGCCTGGCGGATGGTCTCCAGCCTGTTACTTTCACGGAGCTCAGCAACCACCTGGTCAATTGAGGCTGTCATCCTGTTGGTGTGGGTGACCAGGTGGTTGCTGAGAGTAACTTGCTGGGCCTCCAGTGCCCTCATGCTGTCCAGGAGGTGTGCCATATGCTGCTCCAGCCTGTTGAGGGACCGCGCACACCTCCTGGCCACCCTGAGTTGCCTCCTTTGGAGTACCAGACACTCCTGATCAATCACCATGGTGTTGTCAGGAGTGTGTGGTGTGGAGGGGGAACGGGACAGTGGTGGGGATGCCCTCTGGCTGTCCTGTGGCTCCACCACAGGTGGTGGGGGAGATGGGGTGGACTCATAGGTCCGGATGTGGAGGGAGCATGGGGAGCCCATCACTGCATCCCCAGATGAGTGACCCCCTGGGGATGTCACATCCGCCATATGTGTGGCTAGCATGGTTTGTGGGGGTGTTGTGTGTTGGGGCGGGGATGGTGTGGTGACCACCACCAGGGCCTGTGGCCGTTGTGGCTGGCCAATGAGGCCAAAGTGCTCGTAGTCCATTGGCCACTGGCTACTGTCCCGCGGCATCCCCACGATGTCGGCCACTGCTGCTGCTGCGGCTGCTGCTGCAGGTGGGGCGGTGGGCCCTGGGGGCCATGAGATGGCCACTGCTGCTGCTGCGGCTGCTGTTGCTGGTTGGGCGGTGGGCCCTGGGGGCCATGAGATGGCCACTGCTGCTGCTGCGTCTGCTGCTGTGTTGGTGGTGGTGGTAGCACACTGGAGGTGCTGGCCTCCTCAGAGGAGGAACCTCCTGTGTCCTCCGCTCCTGCTGACTGGTGTGCTGTGTGGGGAAATGACATGATGTAATCAGTGATGTGAGCTATGACAGGAGTGCTGCAAGACTATTACATTGACACGCGAACTGTTGAGTGGCAGGATGGTATCCATTACATTGCTTTGCAATGCATTGGTTACCATCCTAACACACATTGCTAGGTTTGACGTGATCACATACATTGATTACACTAACCTGCAGTGGTGTGGATTTGGTCATCAGGTGTATCATGAGCAATGGGGATGGCAAGGCATATACCTCCTTGCTATCCCCATTCATCAGGATCCATGTGGTGAGCAACACTGAACTATCACACCTTGAGTGACACAAACCCACTGCACGTTCTACACCTAGGCCTCAACAGCAAACACACCAGGACCTCTAAACACAGCAATGCACCAGTGAGGACCTATGACTACAGAGGCCAATCAATCAATGATGTCGGCAGCAGTAATAACCACACCAAGCATGCCAACCAACATGATCTGTGGAACCCAGCAACCCAAACAGCTGGAGGACACACAAACACACCCCAGGACAGCTAAAATCCTAACACACAGCAAACAAGTGCATTGTTAGAATGTACTATTGGAGGTTGTTTCTATCTTTTCACATGTTTGTTATGCTATGGAGCCTAAGCACTGGCTCCACAGAACAACACAGGGATTGCAGGTGTGATGACACTGCAGTTGTCATGTACACATTGTCACCACTTTCTGACACCCTAGTGAATGCCCCCCCCCCCCATCATGGTTGAGTCCTGTGGATCACATATGTCCTGCAGAGTGGGGATGGCGGGGAATGCCCCCTGGCCATCCCCACTCTGCAGGCTACATATGATGCAGAAAGCTGAACCTTGACTATTCCACTTAGACTAACTACCTACATGTACTACGTCTAGCCCTGACATGCAGTAACAATACAATAGGAAACACACCAATTCCCCTCCTTGCTATTCTCTGGTAACCCTTTGGGTGCCAAGGGACTAGCCAATGTATTGTCGACCAATGCATTACTTATCCCTGTGGCATTCAAGGGGTTGTGTGCTGACCTCTTTGTCACTCTGTGTATGACATTGTGATACAAATAACAGTTGGATCTGTGACTGACACATGACAGTGTGAATTGGTTTTGTGCTGTGCATGATGCTGTTTTGGACAGCATGAAGGGGGTTCAACAAGGACTTGACCATTACCATTCAGGCTGGGTTGGTCATGTATTCTGTCCTTGTTTGATGTCCCTCCAAGCTGTGTGGCTGAATTGTGGTGTGGAATGCTGCCCATGTGTTCAGGTGTCACTGTGTTGGCCTCTGTCTGGTGGGTGTCAGGATTGGTGTGATGTGTGTGTGGGCCTTGATGCACTTACCAGTGGACTGGAGGCTACTTTCATCCCCGGTGTTACTCCATCCAGGGATCCCACACACCATGATGGAGGAGATGGTCCTACGCACAGCCTTCTCCCACTGGCTGTATTCCACCCGCAGGGGAGGACCACCCCCTGTGCCAGCAGCGTGCAAGGCCTGCTCGCCCATCTTCTTCTTCACCTTCATAATGGTAGACAAAAATGGGAAAAGGGTTGAACTAGATGTATACAGGTCTTTTCTCAACATTGATTACTGTGTTACTATGTTACTGTCTTACCTTAGCCTTGCAGTCTGTCCACCTTTTCTTCACAGAATCCAATGACCGGCTGCGGCTGGACACTGCATTCACAGCAGCCAGAACCTCCTTCCAGGCTGCCTTCCTCTTTGATGACAGGCCAGCTTTAGGCCCCTTGGGGAAGAGGTACCTGTAGTGGGCAACCACAGCCTCACAGAGGACCAGGTTTTCCTCCTCTGTGAACTTTGGCTCTCTTGACCTCTCCTCCTCCTCACCCCCAGAGGTTGGTTGAGAGCCCTGGCTGTGGCTCCCCAGCCCTGCCTGCACTGGCCCTGGCTGTGTGTGGTGCAGGGGGACTACCCCTCGTCCCACTGTCTCTGCCCCTGCACTAGATGTGCTAGGGGTGGCTGCCTCTCCGCCCCAGAGATCTCCCTCACCATCCCCTACCCTGACCAGGGATGCCCCCCTGAAACTCCTCCTCCTCTCCTCCTACACTCCCCACCCCTCTCTTCTCTCCTCTCCATCTCTCTCACCCACTCACACCCAGGCACTCACTCAGGCCCTCACACACTCACTCACTATCTGTCACTCACTTGCACTCACAGACTCACACTGTCAAAATAAAGATAAAAAGTGTGTGTGTTTAAAAAAAAAAAAATATGGGCTATGTGTATGAGTGTATGTGTGTTTGGATGCATGTATTTGTATGTTCAAAAGTGTATTGTGTCGCTTTGTGTGCTGCCAAACTCTCCTTCTACATGTCTGTCTGTGTGTCCTGCCTAAACTCCCTTTCTCTGAAAACTAACCTCCGCTCCTTGGGTCCTGATATCTAGCTCTTGGGAACTCAATAACAGACAAAGGTGTGTAGGTGATTTTGGGTCTATTTATAGTTTATTTGACTCAACTTGATACTTTGGGGTGCTGTGATTGGCTGGGACTGGGTCACGTTGGACGTTTCGCGTGTTTGTTTGTTTTTTGGAGACGTTTCTCGTGTTTATCGTGTGTTTGGCGTCGACAATGAGGTCAAATATTTGGCGACTCCAGTTTTGTAGTCTTCGTGTGTTTTGTAGGCCGTCGCGCGTTAACTCTTCTGGGTAAGGAAGATTTGAATCTCACGTTACCCAGTCTTGTTTAACTCGCGAAGCCAGTTTTTTGCTTCACGCTGATTTTAACGCCAACATTTGAATCGAGCCCTTAATTACCAGGGTGGTCTGGTCTGAAATTTTGACATACCAGTGTAGTTTGTTTACATACATGAATTAGAATGCACTCAGCAACAACACCACAGAGAATATATGTTTGTGTGGGTGAAATACAGAAATAAAATGTATTTTTTTATCAAGAATGATTAATAAAAACAAATTTTAATTCCCTGAGTATGGCAGTAGGCATCAAGGCTGGATGAAGGCAGCCTAACTGAATATGTGGGTCCTACTTGTTCTGACTGAGAGAGAGCAGACAAGAAACACAAATGGTGTCCAATAGTGTAACTACATTATGGATGGATAGACAATTGCACCAAAGCATCTTTTATCCTAATTACATACAAGTTGGTCAAGCCAGTGCTCAGTCAGACCTGTGGAAGATAAATCTGCTTCTACACAGAGAACAACTCTCCAATACTTCACTTGGCCTTTTTGCCTCTCACATATTCATGAGCATTAAGGCATCTCAGATTAGTGGCATCAGCGTACATAATAGAATCCCATACCCACACCAAAGTGACTTACCAGAATATAGTACAACATAACTGAGAAAGCCAACGGGAGGAATTGGTCATCTACTTCCACTTAGGCTACAAGATATAATGTTCTATCTTGTGGCTTAAGCAGGATCAGGTGGCCAATTCCACTGGGTGGCTTTCACTGGCATGTTATACTATAGTATAGCTCCAGGTTCTTTTTCATAAGCAGAAGACTACATTGGGTATAGGTGGCTGGAATGGCTATCTTATGGGTGTGTTTCTGGGTGTGGTAGGCACTTAATAAGCACTCCAATCCATATCAATAAATCCACTGAGGACTTAGGGGTATTTTTGTCTGCGTCAGCTGACTAAAGATCTCATAAGGGACTTTAGTCAGAAAAAAACTGGGTCTTAAATTTTATGTGATAAAGTGAGTCCCTTATCGGATCTTAACAGCTAACGCTGTCCTTTAAATGGCAAACTGAAACTTTTTTTTTTATTTTCAAAGGGCCAAAACACATCTAAATTTAGCGGCCAGTAGGGGTTTTTTTGACAGCATTTTTTTTGTAACACTGATCTTTAAATCGCTTACAGTGCTTGAAAAAATGCCGGCTGCCTTTAAATCTGCCCCATACCCCTACCAGCTGTTTTACCTCACAAAATTGAATCAGGGCCTTAATACGTGAAATTTTGGTCGCGATTACTAAGTCGCAAGCCTTTTTGAGGAAAATAATGAGAGTGGGAAAATCTGAATGGAACATATTTTGCTAAATCTATTAAGAGGGAATCAAACAAAAGACCTTTTGAGGCTCCTGGCACAATTGAGAAGGAGGCAACCCAACTATAGATATATGTTTGGTCTCAAAGAAAAAATATTTTTATATATATTCAGTACCTCAGCCTTGGTCCACTGTCCCACTGGTAGTCACATAAGTGTGCATTCACTGTCTGACATCCCCGCCTTCTTCCACTAATTAATGGTAGTTACAGAGCCACATATTCAATGTCTGACACCCCAGCCTTGCTCCACTGTCCACTGGTAGTCAAAAAACCCCACATACACTGTCTGACTCCCCATCCTTTTTCCACTATCCACTGGAAGTCAAAGAACCACACATACTTTGTCTGACACCCCAGCCTCTTTACACTGTTCATTGGTAGTTACAAAGCCATACATTCTCTGTCTGACACCCCAGCCTCTTTCCATTGTTCACTGGTAGTTATGGAGCCACACATTCTCTGTCTGACACCCCAGCCTTGTTCCACTGGCCAGCGGTATTCACAAAACCACACATACACTGACACCTCAGCCTTGTTCCAGTGTCCAGTGGAAGTCAAAGAATCACAAATTCTCTGTCTGACACCCTAGCCTTGTTCCAGTGGCAGTCACAGATACACGGTCTGAAAATCCAGCCTTGTTACACTAGTAATTACAGATCGACACATGCACTGCTTGACATCTAAATCTGTTCCACTTATAGTGACAGATTCACATTTACAGGAACTACATCCCAGCCTTGTTCCACTGTTAGTAACAGATCCACACGTACATTGCCTCTAACACCATTTACCTATTTTTCTGTAGGTGTGGATTACACCCTTGACAAGCCCTCAGTTTCATGCAGTATAGAGTAATCCACAGACTCCACTCTCTACCAGAAACTTCAAGGTGGAACTGAGGCGACCTTGATGCAGCCTAAATATATTGGGTAAAGATGGAGTCTGTGAAACAGCTGCTTTAAAATGGCTCTGTCATGAAATCTCTAAAAAGGTGGGGACTTTATTTATTAGTCTGCAAACTGTTTCTGCATCAAAGACTTCTGACTTTATTAGTGATTTTCTTAGCTAATGAGATGAAAAAGTTCCAAGGCCAAAGAAACTCATTTGCATGAAAATTGCATCTTGTAAACAGAGTTTCTGTAAAAAAAATAATTTAATTAACCTCCTGGATACTAGAAACATCTCCAATATGTAAGAGAGTAATAGAATGTCCTCTGTGAGCTGTCTGCAGGCTAGAGGTGCCAATGCCTGTGTGGGAGCAGAGGAACAGAAGTTGGGGCCTAAGTATTTCAGGGAAAGAGAACATGGGAGGATAATCTTTTCAAGAGATAAGGCTACCCTTCCCACTACAGGTGTAGATAAACATAGGGAATGGTCTTCAGAGACTAAGAGAAGGGTCAGTTTTTGTTTTTCCAGAACCAGGGGAGTAAACCATTTATGAAGTGAAAATTGCTTTATTAATTTTGTTGTTGCTGTTCTTGTTAAAAAACAGTTAGATATAGTGTATTTGTCTATTTAATTTGTGGTGTTTCTTTGGATTTCTTTGTGTGTGTTTTGGGTCTAAAACTTTTGTAAAGTGAAAGTTTCTTTTAAACTTTCATTAGACAAAAGAAGCTGCCATCTTAGGTGTGGTATCCTATCCTTATAGTGGATTAACCTTTGGAGTACCTTCTAGATTTCTTTGTGCATGTACTAGGCCTAACTTTTGTAAAGTGAAAGTTTCCTTTAAACTCTCACTAGACAAAAGAAGCTACCATCTTGGGTGCGGCATCCTATCTTAATGGATTAACCCTTGAAGTACCCTATAGGTTTTACATAATATTGCTGTAGTCATGTTTATGATATATATTACATGAGGTTTGGTATACTGTCTAGAGATATATTACTGGATTAATTATTGGTATAATCTGTTATTAACTATATTAAATGCAATTCATATGTTTTATTCAGGAGGTATACAATAGTTGAGATCCATAAATAGTTAAATTATAGTGATCTATATCTGGGATTTTATTCCAGTTAGTTTCTCTAAAATTTGACTGTTGCATATGGCACAATGAAAATTGTCAGAGGACCTGGCTTCATATTAAAGTTGACTTATCTGACAATATACCTTAAACCTCAATTAGCATAGTTTATACAGTTTCTGGGGCAGAAGGTATTCATATACACTGCTGCCAACTGTATTTTATTAATTGTATGCTGCTGAGTGCAATTATTGTTATCTAATACCTCTAAAGATACCTATGTGTAGTTAACCCATTAATTGCTGGTAATCCTAATGGTGATAATTGTGGTTTGGCTTACTATATATCTATTGTAATTGCTGATCACTCATTTATATCATTGTTGTTTACACTTTATATATAGTATATTGTATTTAATAAATTATATATATATTTGCACAAATATGTGGGATTGATTATTTTAATCATTTTTTTTACTGTGAAGTAGCGTGTCAATACCTAATATAGTGTAAAGTTCTCAAAATTTTTTAATATTGTCATTTATCTATTTATGTGAAGATATCCAATCCGATTGGTTCTCTTGTTTTAACCCCTTGGATACCTTTAACATAATTGGTTTGACAATTTGGTACTTGTTTCTGTGATTTTTCCATCTATACTAATAGAACAATACTCGGCACTCAGCCTCCATCCCGTAACAAATAGCAGCGACTCATATAATAAAAAACAATGTTTATTAAAACAATATTAAAAGATCATGGATCACACTGGAGACAAATAGAATACACACGTTCCAATTCTCTTTCTCTAACGTGTTTCGCACCTAGTTAGTCACGTAAACTAAGTAACGGATATTTCAAACCTCCATGTGAAACAATCAAATCACTTGATTGATTAAAAACAACATATGGAACATGTATAGGGAAAAACCTTAATACGGATACCCTTAAAGTACAAAAAAAGAGAGCTACTAATAACTATATAAACCAGATCACAGAGCTAAAAGAGTCATTCAGTTCAGGGAATACTACACTATATTACAGATATCCCATTCTGAGTTCAGTCCATATGGTATTCTTGTATTTAATTTAAAAATCCAATAAGCCTCTCTACGGGAAATCAGTTCTATAATGTTACCTCTCCGTGGAGGGACCATAACACGTTCAGTACCCAGAAAGAGAAACATTTCCATGATGTCTATCCAAAATGTTGCAAGACACCACTGAATCATGATTGCCAATATCAATTTTATAAAGATGCTCTCCCAAACGTGTCTTTAAAGGGCGGATAGTATGTCCCACATACTGTATATAGCAACCACTACAAGTGAATAAATATATAAATGATTCAGAGTTACAATTTACATATGTGGTTATAGGAAACGTTTCTCCTGTAACCATGGATTTGAAACTCTGACTAGTCTAAATATGTGAACATACTCTACATATCTGACTACCACACTTATAACAACCCACATGTTTCAACCATGTTGGTTGATGTTGTTTCGAACTAAAATAACTCTTAGAGAGTTGATTTCCAATAGTACATCCCCATTTTGCCACAAACTGGCATCCACCAGACAAAATTTCAGACCATTCATATATAACAAATATGACTATAGCAGTCCTATATAAAACCTATAGGTTACTCCAAGGGTTAAATCACTAGTAAAATATAGGATGCCACACCCAAGTTGGCTACTTCTTTTGTTTAGTGAGATGTTTAGAGGGCTAGTAATACTTAAAATGCAAAAAAAAATATGTTGTAGGGTTTATCCCCCGAGTAAAACAAGAGTAATCCCACTGCTGAAAGGTGTTTCATTCAAGAGTTATTCATTTTCAAAGTTGAATTTTTTAGGTGCAATATCACAATGGCCTGAAATTGTACGGTGGTGCTGTTGCTACACCATCCTATGGAGATTTATGGTCCAGGGACCAGAGCAGTCCGTAGGATCGTGTAGCAACAGCGCCACTGTACAATTTCAGGCCACTGTGATATTGCACCTAAAAAATTCAACTTTGAAAATTAATAACTTTTGAATGAAACACCAGTCCAACACTTTGGCCCCTTTCCGTGTCATATCAGTGATTGGTTTGACATTGGTCAAATTTTTTTTTATAAATTTTCGGTAATAGTTATCGAAGCCTAAAAATCTTTGAGTTGCCTTCAGTCCCACCGGACGAGGCCACTGAACCACTGCGGATAGTTCTTTGGGGTCCACGGTCAACCCAGATGAGGATATTATATACCCTAGAAAGGTAACTTGGGGTTTATGAAACTCGCACTTTTCCAACTTGCAGAACAAGTTGTTTTTTCTCAAAAGCGTAAGGACCTTGGATACGTCCAAGTAGTGAGTCTCCACGGTGGGAGAATGAATAAGGATGTCATCCAGGTATACTAAAACGCAGCTCTGCAAAAGTTCTCTAAGAATATAATTTATGAATTCTTGGAAGACAGCGGGAGCATTACACAGACCAAAGGGCATGACCAGGTATTCATAATGCCTGCTCTGGGTGTTAAAAGCTGTCTTCCATTCATGGCCTTCTTTTATCATGGCAGCACGGTGGCTCAGTGGTTAGCACTGTTGCCTTGAAGCACTGGGGTCCTGGGTTCAAATCCCACCAAGGACAACATCTGCAATGTATGTTCTCACCGTGTTTGCGTGGGTTTCCTCCTGGTACTCCGGTTTCCTCCCACACTCCAAAACAAAACCCATACTGATAGGTGAATTTAGATTGTGAGCCCCAATGGGGACAGGGACCAACATGACCAATATGAGTGTAAAGCTCTGTGTGCACTATATAAAAAATAAATAAATAAATAAAAATAAATAAATAAATCCTAATCAAATTGTAAGCCACCCTCAAATCCAGGGGGATGAGGATTTCCAAATGATGCTTCTCTCTAGGGCATCGGCAACATACTCCTCCATGACCTTGTTCTCCTCCACAGACAGAGGGTATGTACGGCCCCGTGGAGGGGTAGTACCAGGTAGTAACTGAAATGTACAATCGTATGGTCTATGAGGAGGTAATGCTCCAGCCTGGACTTTGTTAAATACATCGGAAAACTGAGAATAGGCCTCCGGTAGGCCATGAGACTCAGCACAGGCAAGTCTGATAGGAAGCGAAAGACACAACTCATCACAGTGAGTCCCCCAAGACAGAATTTCACAAGTACTCCAATAAATTTTAAGGTTATGTTTTTGCAACCATGGGAACCCTAAAATGATTGCATAGTGTGGAGAATTAATCACCTGAAGTTCAGGGTTTCTTTATGCAGGGCTCCCTCACTTAGGGTAAGTGGGGCAATCTCGTGAGTAATATGTGATGGCAGCAGGGGTCTGCCATAAATCACTTCAACAGCCACAGGGGAGTCACGTGGCTGTAAAGGAATGCCATAATGATCAGCAAATGCGGCATCCACAAAGAAATAGACTCCTCAGCCCAGGATAGGACTATGTCGAGCATGAGTTTAGCCTAAGAGGTCTCAGGGGACTGACCCTGACAGGATTTTAGGTGTGAGCGTTTCCCCGAACGTACCGGCATGACTTCAATAGGTGACCATGCTTCCCGCAGTAAAGACATAGTCCCTCCCTCCTCCTAAAGGTCCTCTCCGCAGCTGAGAGCCAAGTAACCCCCACTTGTATTGGTTCACTACCCAAAGAGTCGGAAACAGGAGGCATGGGAAGTGAGGGAGGACAGGGTGGGCAAGTTATGTTATCACACATACTGGTAGGATGTCTCTGCAGGCTCTCCTTAAACAAAGGCCTCTCCCAGACCCGTGTATCAATGAGGATGATAAAGGATATCACCTTATCCAGACCTTCCGGTAGGTCAGGAGCAGCAACCTCATCCTTCATATAATCGCAAAGCCCTTGGGAAAAAGCGGCTATCAGAGCCTCATGTTCCACCCTACTTAGGTTTCTAGGGTTCGGAACCCAATATCGTATTCCACCACCGTGCAGTTACCCTGGTGGATACTCATCAGGAGTTTTGAAGCCAAGGTCCCGCGACTTGGCACATCAAATACGCATTTGAAGGAGGCCACAAATTCACTGAAATCATATATTATGGGTTTCTCCGTCTCCCATAATGGATTTGCCCAAGCCACTGCTTTGCCAGAAAGGAGAGAAATCATCAGCCCAACCCTGCTGCGCTCAGTAGGGAAAGCTTGAGGAAGCATCTCAAGATAAATGCCCAGCTGGGTTAGGAATCCCCGACAAAGCTCAGGTTCCCCACTATAGCATTGTGGGAGTGGAGTGGAACCAGTTAGCCCTCTGACCAATTCTGCATTAGAGAAGTTTGTCGCTGTCGGTGCCAAGGTAACAACGAGGGTGGCCACCGGTTGCGGGTTATGGCGATCCAAGTGAGCAGTTCTGCCAAGCAATGTTTGCAAGGCCAGCAGTGTAAAGCTTTTCATAGGGCAACCCATCATCAAAGGGTTAAAAGTCCAATTTAGATCAATGGGATTTTTTTCTCACAGTCACTTTAACCTACTGAATGCCAGAGAGGAGTCCAACGCGTTGCTTTGCCATGTAACATCACACCAGTATACTTTTCCTAATGTATCACACCTGCAATTCTGCAAATAAAAAGTTACATCTACGTAAGTATACTGGTGGGATGTTACATGGCCACCCTACTGGCCATGTGTAAATAAAGAGTGGGCACTTTGCTTATAGTGATTGTTTCACTGATTACTCATTCACTTTGCCTTTATTTTAATTAAGGTATGTAGTTAAGAATTTATAAAATGTGACTTTATTTGAATTGTTTTACTTTGCTAACGCTTCTTTTTACACTGGGTACTTGAGGTGGTAGAGTCCATTATCTGATTTTCTTGATAAAGGTCTATCATGGTGCCCGTGATTCTGCCTGAGCGACATTCCTACTTGCGAGTTTGTTTTGGCTGCTTCTTATTGGCTCTAGGTTTTCAACCCCTCCCAGGGCTTGCCTTTATATACGCCCTCCTGTCACTATGCCGGTGCCCTTTCGTGGTGTTCCTGACCAGATGTCTGTTGCTGTGTTCCTGTTCCGTGTATGATCCGGTTTCGCCTGACCTTGCTCCTGTCCTCACTGCCCGTAGTGTTTTTGACCCGGCTTGCCTGACTACGATTCCGTGACCGATTCTGCTACTACCGCCCTCTGTGTACCGTACCCGGCTTGGCTGACTACCGCTCTTGGTGTACCGTACCCGGTTTGGCTGACTACTGCTCTTGGTGTATTGATCCAGGCTTTGGCTGACTACCGCTCTCTGTGTACCAATCCTTGCTTTTGCTGACTACCGCTCTCTGTGCACCGATTCTGGCTTTGGCTGATTACCGCTCTCTGTGTACCCTTCCAGGCTTTGGTTGACTATCGCTCTCTGTGTCCGACCCAGGCATTGGCTACTCGCCTAGCGTCAGCTTCGCTAGTGCTTTTGTTGCTCCAGTCTCGTGTCTATTGCCTTGCCTTACAGTTTTCGGCCAGTCTGCACATATCTGTTGCCTCCGGTTGCGCTACCTTTCAGCCTGTGCCTCACTGCAGCCTCCGTTTGTATACTATACAGCCTGTGCCTTAACGGTCACTAGTGGTTGCTCTACCTGTCAGCCTGTGCTTATCCGTTGCCTCCGGTTACACTACTTAGATCAGTGCCTCACTGTTTACCCCGGTTACACTCTATTCTGCCTTGTCTCAGGGGGTACTTGTGGTTGCACAACCTGTCCGTTTGCACCTATCAGCTGTCTCAGGTTGCGTTGCTTTACCGCTGCTCTCTCTATTGCCTCCAGGCGCATTAGACTCACTCTGCCTACTATCACCTCCATTTGCGCTCCGTGCAGACTGTGCCTATTTCGGTTGCCTCTGGGCATCTCCTCAGTGTACTCATTTGAGCCGTCACGTGGGCTGCCTTACCCGGTTATAGGTAAGGCCGGTAGATCCTATCCTCTCCCCAATCTATTGGGATGCCTGCCCTGCAGTACTTGCCGCTCCTAGGGCATCTCCTGACCTGTACTGCTGAGGTTTTGTTCCAGTTCCTGTTCCAGCCATTGAATTTCACACACTCGCAGCAGAGGTAGGTTGGAACGACGAAGCGGTTGTCACTGCTTTTGCACAAGGTCTCGAGGATAGGATTAAAGATGAAATTGCGGCCAGAAACTTACCAGAGGGTCTAGACAATTTAATTGATTATACTATCCTGATTGACTCCCGCATAAGGGAGAGGAGTATATATAAGGATCGTAAATCAAGACCCATGAGCGAGTTGGCTACTAGGGCTAATTTCCCACCCTTGCCTCCCTCTCCTCCCATACCTCCGGGTCCTGCTACTGGGAGTATAGAACCTATGCAAGTGGGTTTCACACGACTGACCAAGGAGGAACGCTCCTTCCGCCACAAACAGGGCCTATGTATGTATTATTGCAAGGCAGGTCACCTGCTAAATACCTGTCCTGTGCGGCCAGGAAATGCTTGCACCAAGGCTCAAGTGGGGGACAGATCCTAGGTGGCGCAAACCAGTCCCCAGAAGGCACGTTAAACAAACCGGTACTTAATATTGTTGTCTCTTGGGCTTCCGATTCGGTGAATACTCCGGCTCTGATTGACTCCGGTGCGGCCGGTTATTTTATGGACAGGGACTTTGCTATTCAGCATAATATTCCATTGTTGAACAGAGAATCTCCGCTTGATATTGAGGCCATTGATGGGAGGCCTCTGGTACCACCACAAGTCACCCAGGAGACATGCCCATTATCTGTTTGTATCGTAGCACTTCACAAGGAGACCGTACAGTTCCAGATAATCCAGTCTCCTCATTTTGAGGTAATTTTGGATTTTCCTTGGCTGCATAAGCATAATCCCAGACTTAACTGGAAGACATGAGATATTGTCTTGGTCCAAACACTGTAACACTCATTGTCTAAGGCACCCTACTAAGATCTTGTGTACCTCTGCTCCCTACCGCTTGAATACCAGTCATTCAGCGATGTATTCAGTAAGGGAGAGGCTAGCACTCTGCCTGTAATGGTTTTCAAGACACTCAGACCAGTTAGTGAATTAAAACACAGTTTTATTAAGAAAAAAACAAAAGAAGCGCCCTCTATAGGCGACAATAGCGTAATGAATGCAATCAGAGTAGTAATACAGATAAGTGAGTACAATGGACACTATAGCATAACACAATGAAGGCTACTATAGCCAGGCTACTCAAGGGTTAACTTGCAAAAGACAGTCTCAGTTGTGGAGTCTCGCATGCCCAAGGTGGTGAATAAAGCTGTAGATGTTAGAGCACAGGAGGCTGAATAAACAGTCAGAACTGCCTTGACTTATCTGGGTGCATAGCCCCCACGGGCGTAGCAATGAGAACCACAATAACTGTGCTTGGATCGGTAGCCCCCACGGGCATAGGAATAACGGCAACAATATGTGTCAGTGCTTGAGTTGGTAGCCCCCTCGAACGTCACACTGGGACTGCAGTATGCAAGAGCTCTCCCTTAGCCCCCACGGGCGTTAGGAGTGATAACCGGTGATCCGGTGACTTGAGCCTGTAGCCCCCATGGGTGTGTACCGGAGAAACCTGCAAGAGCTTAGCCAACAGCCCCTCCAGGCGTCTTTCAGAGACTGCTGTAACTTTAGAGATGGTCAATAGCCCCCACGGGCATACACCGGAGACCACTCAGAGCTGTAGGAAGAGTGAGCCTTATAGCCCCACCGGGCGTATACCGGAGACAATGCTAGAGCTTATGGCGCCACACCGGGCACAGGAGATAATACCGACTACTCTGCTAGATGGATGTTTGAGCTGCCGACCAAAGCAACATTACAAGCGGCCAGCTCAGCAGAAGTAGCAGTAGAAGAGATAAGCTCAGCACCAACGTAAAAGCTCACACTGAAGATACCAGCATAGAACGGGTTAAGCAGCTTGTACAGCAAGGCTTAGGGAACAGTGTAATGCTCAGCAAGTAGCAGGAAGGCTCAGAACGATTACACAGCTCTGCAATCTAAACCAGAGACTCAGCACAGTAAGCACTACACAGCGGAAGCACTATGGCAGTCGACAATAGGTCCGGTGCTGGACCTTGGCGGAAGTCAGGATGTCGCTGCGGTGACAACATCGCTGGAACAGTCCTCGGAGGTCACTGGAACAAGCCGGAACAGAACACGTAGAAGGAAGTCAGCCAGGCCGAGTCGGTACACAGAGGTGGTTCTCAAGCAAGCCGGGTCAATCACGAGCAGGAACGTCAGCCAGGCTGGGTCAGTACAAGGAGGTGGTTCTCAGGCAAGCCGGGTCAATCACAAGCAGGATCGTCAGCCAGGCCGGGTCGAATAACGGTACAGGAACACAGGAGCATAGTCAGGACAGGCCAAATCGGTACACAGGAATCAGGATCAACAGATGATAGCAACACTGGCTCAGGAACACCACGAAAGGGCGAGTGACAGATGTCAGAGGCGAGTATAAAAAGGTCACCGGAGGAGGGCCAAACCTGCTCAGCCAATCAGAGAGCACCACAAGCGAGAATGCCCGGAGCTATGCCCCCTAGGGGTAGGACTTACCCGTTGTCTTGTGACGAGAATCGGGCCATGGAGGAGGACGCCCTGGCTCGTGGCATTATTCGTAAACCTTCCTCACCCACGGGGGCTGGATTCTTTTTTGTTAAAAAGAAGGACGGGGAGCTCCGACCCTGTATTGATTATAGGGGTCTCAACAAAATAATGATAAAGAACGCTTATCCCATTCCACTCATCACCGAATTGTTCGCATCAATCTTTACCAAACTAGACTTTAGGGCGGCATATAATCTGCTTCGGATTAAGGAGGGTGATGATTGGAAAACGACCTTCGTCACTCGTACGGGGCACTACGAGTACTTGGTCATGCCATTTGGTCTGTGCAATGCCCCGGCAGTATTTCAAGGATTCATAAATGATGTATTAAGGGACTTGTTACAATCCTGTGTAGTCGTATACAACATTTTGATATATTCTCCTGACCTGGAGACTCACCGCAGGCATGTCTTGGCGGTCTTGCAGAGGTTGAGAGAAAACAAGCGATATTGCAAACTTGAGAAGTGCGATTTCCATAGGTTCTATGTGGGTTTTCTAGGTTACGTGATCTCTCTGAGAGTTTTGGATTCTGTCACAACTAATATTTTTGACATGAGCAAAGCAGGGTACATTTAACACAACTATGGCTTTGTGGGATTGTCTCTCAAAACGCAGCATGCACACAGTGGTATGCGGATGGTATGGACTACCCTGCTGCTACTGTTTAATAATGCAGCCAGAACCCGATTCCAGATTACTATCTGTGACCTGATGATTCATGCTTTTCTTGCATCATGGTGAGAGGGAAATCCAGTGAGCAGTGACAGACATATAGTCTGTACTTTGGCCACTTTCTTTCCATATGAGGTTTCTAGTCCTTTGCCCATCACACTAATGACCTGCTTGTACAATTCTTGAATAAAAAACTGTGTCTTGGGATATGCCAGTGGGCTGCAACACTTGACATCACTTCTTTAAAACCTCTGTTTTCTACAAAAGAATATGGCAGCGTAACATGTGGAAATGGTGGGGGTGGAGCTGGTATGTGTGGGCACTCTATGACTCTTGTCATCTCCAACAACAGGAGCCATAGGTGTTATTTTAAATTAATGAAATCTTGGCACACTCTCTGATATATCAACATCACTTCTTTTATATGTCCCAGAGTCCCGGGTACTTTTGGGAGTGTTTCTGCTGCTGCTAGTTGTGGCAACTCTGACATGTTGATGGCGTGTCTCCCAATCAGACCTGTGGTTGTGCTGTGGTTGTGCTTCAGGTGGGATCTCAATGAGGAGGCCCCTAGAGGTGAGCCTGCTTTTCCCCTGTTCACATGCTTCTTTCACAGACAACAGATACCAACATGTTTCGCTTTTGGATTGTAAGTGAAGTATCTCCATACTGTGGACTTCATAAACTGAGGGGTTCCTGAGGGGCTAATACTACTGGATCTAGATGTTGCTGCAATTGTACTACTAGGTGTCAATAGTGCTGCATTTCCAACAGCAGCAGTGGACCTCATAGCTAGGGTTGTAGATGTTGATGTCCTGTGTTGCACAACACTAGTGTGTGTGTGTGTGTGTGTGTGTGTGTGTGTGTTGAACTTGGAAGCAGTGACAATGCTGATGATGAATGACAGGTAGACTGTGTATTTTTTGGCATATTTAATTGTCAGTCGGAATTTCCAACTGATTTCTCAAACAGTTTGTAAACAGGCATAGTGCTCTTTTTGCTCCTCTACCTTTCAGCCAGTTTTCTGATCATGTCATCATCTCTCTCACTCTCAAGTAGAATGTGACTTTGTCATATTCAGTGTTGTGAGATGGTTTATTAATATTACTGTTTTTTATGGGACTTTGACAAACAGCCTCCTCAGAAGGAGACTGATCATCATCATTTATTGCACACTGTGCAGCAACCATGGCTGCAGTCAGGTTTTGGACTACCACTTTACTAACATGTTCTTTCTCTGTTCCTGCTCCTTCTGCCCCCCCTGCCCCTATTACGTTTGCTGGACATTATTAAACTACCTATCAATTTTAGCAGTGAAGTACACAATAGAACTGCTTATGTGTGATGTATTGCCCTTTACAACATACTCTGTTTCTTCTAGTATCTGTGTGCCTCAGTCACAGATCACGTCAGGGTCCCCCTCTCTGTAACCTATCAGCCAAACTATTTTCTCTGTCGTCCAGAATTGATTGCATGGGGTGGAGCCTACCTTCCCTCCTTGGCTGCAGCTAGCCAATCAGCTCCAGAAAGATTTGTTCCTTGGTGAAGACACAGGCAAGAGAACAGTTTTGCTATCATTTTAGAAATTGTTTTATTTTTCTATTAGAAATGGAATACCACCATTAGGCGGATTACCATAAGTGACAATGCCCTTAGATGTGGCTAGCTCAGTATCCAGGTGCTTTTTGTGGACCTTAAGCCCTGGGGGGAAAATCTCGGGTACAAGTTCTTTCCTCAGGAGTTGCCCACCGAGGCTTCTTCTTGATACATGGTAATCTGAAGACAGAAGATCTGCAGGAAGGTGACCAACCCTTTGAGTGCTGCAGGTCCACATGGCCCACAGTGACCCTCTGCACAGGGGTTTTTTCCTTGGGAGTTCTTATTGCACACTCTTGCACTCATTGGGTACATCTGTATGTATGTTGGGTGTTTTGGAGCAGGTGTATGTGGTAATTTAACCCTTTAGCTGCTGGTTTGCATCTTTTGGGGGGGGGTTATTGTTTCTTTCCCTTCTGGGTTCAATTTTTTTTGGGTCTTCAAACTTGTTCTAGTGATGTCTCATGTAATTTTATTTCACAGTTTTAACTTTGACAAAATTTGAGTTCCGCACCTTTAAGGGGTGCTTTACCGCATGACGCCATTGCTTCATTCATCCTATGGGACTGTACAGTTTGGGACATATCTTTGCAACCGCTCAACATAGCGATTTCAGAGGGGGCTCATTTTAATTGTCTGACCTTGCTCTATCATCCGGTTACCATTGCAAGTGTGTTAGGGGGCTCAGGGGTCTTCTGGCACTGTTGGGGTACTTATTCTGGGAAAACTACATTTCCCATGAGCGCTTGCTTCGCGCGCTCGTTTCTGATTCGCTCCCGCTGTGGCAGCTATTTTGTGCCTTTTCTAGAATGAGTATCCTACGCAGGGCTTGGACTCTCCTTCTCTCCTCTGCAGATTAACCTTTCGTCTGCCTGATAAGTGTATTTTAGCGATTTCTGGGGTAAAATTTTAATCTTTCACACTGTAATTGGGTGATTCATTATATTAAATGTTTTTGACACTATGAGAATGTCTAATCCGTTGGAGCTTGGGGCCAGGCCTAAGACTAAGGACGCTGGGGTCTCTGTGTCCCTTATTGTGCACTGTTCCTCATGTCTTTCAGGGTTACCTAGAGAATTCTCAGGTCATTTATGCCCAGCATGTTCTGATGTCCCTGAGTCTTTCCCCGGGACCGCCAGCCATGCAATAGAGCCAGTTTGTGTGCAAGAGTTCAAGGCTCCTACCAGAGACCTTCGGTCTACATTACAACTCTTTCCATCCCAGTTACAGGGGGTCTTCTACTCATGGCAGACCACTTCTTCAGTCAGATCTTTCCTGCCAAAACCGCAGGGAGTACCTGACGTGTCAGATTCCTCTGAGGAGGAACTGTTGGTTGATTCAGACGTTGAGGAATGTTCTGCTGTGGGCTCCTCTCAGTTATTTGGGGACCCCTTTGAAGCTGATCCTGAGCCTTCGGCTGAGGGCCTGATCAGGGCTGTCTTGACCACCCTAAACATTCCCCTAGTTCAGGAGGTTACTTCAGATCTCTCTGATATTTTCCAGGAGCCTAAAAAGCCCCTTACTTGTTTTCCACCTAACCCCATTCTTGACCACCTTGTGTCTTATGAGTGGAAATCTCCGGACAGAAGGCCTTCTGTTTCCAAGAAGTTTGCGAAGCTTTACCCCTTTTCTGAGGCGGCGCTTGTTCAATGGGTTCATCCCCCTAAGGTGGATGCTCCTGTCTCAAGGCTAGCTAAGTCTACCGCCTTAACAGTTTCTGATGCATCCTCTCTGAAGGACTGGACTGACAAGAAGCTTGAGGTTTCCCTCAAGTCCATTTTTGCCACTGGTGGTACTGCCATGTGTCCAGCGTTTGCTGTGACATGGGTTAACCGGGCCATTGCAGTCTGGACTGAACAGCTCATCCTGGCTGTACATCAGGGTGTTCCTTCTTCGGATATGTTGCGGCTTCTTGCCAACATTTCTGAGGGCCAGCACTATGTTTCTGGTGCCTTATTTGATGCCATCCGTTTGGTGGCACGGGTTTCTACCATGTCCATGATTGCCAGACAAGTTCTTTAGCTCAAGATCTGGTCTGCTGACACTGCTTCTAAGAAAGCCTTGCTTTCATTACCCTTTCAGGGTACATCCTTATTTGGGCCAGATCTTAAGTATCTGATTAGTGAGGCCACGTGGGGTAAGAGTACTCTTCTGCCCTTGGTCCCCAGGAAGAAAACTCCTCTAAAGCGTAACAGGTTTTTTCGTCCCTTCCAGACTGAGACACGTCCGGCAAACCAAGCGGTTCCATCTCTCATACGCCCCAGTGCGCAGAGAAATGCCATCTGTTCAATGGTGCTATCCAGGCCCTTCTGGACAAGGATGTTCTGGAGCCTGTTCCAGTTCAGGACAGAGGTATGGGTTTTTACTCAAACCTCTTTGTGGTCTCCAAGAAGGACGGCAGTTGCTGTCTCATTCTGGATTTGAAAGATCTCAATTCCTTTGTGATCAGGACTCATTATCACCAGGAGTCCCTAAGGACGATGATTGCTGCTATGTCCCTGGGGGAATTCCTTGCTTCTCTGGATCTTCAGGACGCATATCTACACATCACCATTCATCCAGAGAGCCGGCAGTATCTCAGATTTGCCTGTGACCGAGGGCACTTTCAGTTTTTTTCTGAAGACATCAGTGTGACTTCCTCTTCATGTGGAACTGAGTTTGTCCTGGTGGCCTCGACCTCTCCAATCTGCTGAAGGGCAAGTCCTTCTTAGTATCCTTCTGGACCACGGTGACGATGGATGCCAGCATCTCCGGATGGGAAGCAGTCCTGGGTCGCCTGAGTGCACAAGGTCGTGATCTCCGGAGGAATCGCTCCTTCCCATCAAAGTGTTGGAGCTTCAGGTGATATTCCATGCCCTTCATCATTGGACTCCCCAGATGAAAGAATGCCCAGTCTGGATACAGTCTGACAACACCACGGCCGTGGCCTACATCAACAAGCAGGGCAGAACAAGAAGGCTTGCCGTTTGGTTATAGATTAAGGCTATTTTGTCCTGGGCAGAAGAACACGTTCCTGCCATATCCGCAGTACACATTCCTGGCGTAGACAACGTCATGGCAGACTTCCTCAATTGACACACAGTAGACAGCGGAGAGTGGAAACTGCACCCAGAGGTGTTCTCCCTCATTGTTCAGAAGTGGGGTCTTCCTTGCATCGACCTGATGGAGTCAAGACACAACCGGAAGGTGCCAAGGTTCTGCTCTTGCTGGAAGGATCCTCTAGCTCTAGCATTGGATGCCATGTCTATTCTTTGGTTATTTCCTCTGGCTTACATATTTCCTCCCCTTCCCATGTTGCACAGGGTGTTACAGAAATTGAGAATGATGCGCTGTCCATTCATTCTGTTTCCTCCATACTGGCCTTGACAGGCTTGGTTTCCTGAAATTCTGGATCTGTCAGCGGCGGAGCCATTCCGGCTCCTTTGCAGTCCGGATCTTCTTCTACAGGGTTACCTGTGAAGGAGGATGTTCATTGTCTAACTTTGACGGCTTGGAAATTGAATCCTCAATACTAAAGAAAAAGGGTTTTACTTCTAATGTGGTGGCTACTATGCTTAGTGCCCGCAAACCAGTTTCTTCTAAAGCCTACCATTGTGTTTGGTCGACCTTCTATCATGGTGCCCATGCTATGCTGGCGACATTCTGTCAATCTTATTCACAGCCGGCTCTTATTGGTTGCAGTGGCCTTGGCCCAGCCAGTGTTTGTCCTTAAATACTGGGCCCTGTCATTTCACTGTTGCCCTTTCGTGGTGTTTCTGTACCAGCGCTTGTTCCAGTTTCTCGTGTGATCTCAGTGTATGACCCGGACTGCCTGACTACTCTGCTGCATCTGTTCCTGCTCTGTGTACCGACTCCGATTGGCTGACATTCCTGCTCTGTGAACTGACCCGGCCCAGCTAACGTTCCTGCTCTGTGTACTGACTCGGATTGACTGACATTCCTGCTCTGTGTACTGACCCGACCCAGCTGACGTTCCTGCTCTGTGTACCGACCCAGCCTGGCTGAAGTTCCTGCTCTGTGTACCGACCTGGCCCAGCTGACATTCCTGCTCTGTACACCGATTCTGATTGGCTGTCATTCCTGTTCTGTGTACCGACCTGTTGGGCCTCCATTCTCTATCTGTCCAGGATTGCCTGCTGCTCTATCTGTGGCTCTCGTTGGGCTTGGCATCCGGGCAGTGTTGCTTACCGCATTATCATTCCCGCAGACTGGTCTCGGTTACGTTCCGTGTCGCGCGGGCAACACTCTGGTGTGAGCCTTCCATTCTGTGCCCACGGTACGCTAGACCCGATTTCCTGCCATCAGCTGAGGTTTTTCTTCCTTGGGCGCCTCAGGCTACTATCCACCAGTCGACATTGGTCTGAGCGTTCGTCTACCCATTCGGGGAAAGGGCCAGTCTCCACCGGTTGTTAGCATTGCAGTCTCCGTTGGGCATCCTCTGGGCATACAGTCTGTCCTCCGCTACTGCTACAACAGTCTATAAGCTTATTAAGGGCCTCCGCTTATTCCCGTGGCATTACTCCCTATTTTACTCTTCCTCCCAAGTGAGAGTCTTTAGGGCCTCTCGCTAGTAGGGCCTGTCAGTCTTCCTGGCCTATTAGTAACACGTTCACTGCTGCCTCGCTGAGTATCACACGAATTACCTGACCTTTGTCAGTATATTGTTATTACTGTATTGTACAATTGCTGGACCTGTATGGGTTTTTTCTACTGTAACCTGTCCTGTGTCAGTACTATATTGTGTATATATTACTGAAACCGTGAGGGTTATTGCCATTATAAGTTTGTTCAATAAAACTCTGTTTTACCTAACTTACTGTCTCTGAGTGTCAATAAAACCGTTACACCTTCCTATCTTGGTGTGCTGATAGGAACCTCTCTCAGGATTTTGATCTGCCTATGGTCCTGGCCTTCTTGCAGGACTGTGTGGATAAGGGCCTCAGCTTGAGTTCCCTTAAGGTTCAGACTTCTGATCTCTCTGTTTTCTTTCAGAGGCGCATTGCTATTCTTCCTGATGTCAAGGTTTTCTTCCAGGGCGTTGCTCATACTCGTCCTGTCTTTAAGACTCCCGCTCCTCAGTGGGATCTTAATTTGGTCTTGGGCGTCCTTCAGCGCCCTCCCTTTGAGTCCTTAGCTACTATTCCTCTATGCTTGCTGACATGAAAAATGGCCTTTCTCCTGGCGATCATGTCTGCTTGCCGTGTCGCGGAGTTACATGTTCAGTCTTGTAAACCACCCTTTTTTGGTGTTTCACAAAGACAAGGCGGTGCTTCGCACTTCTCAGGAGTTTCTCCCGAAGGTGGTCTCTGAGTTCCACGTTAATCAGGAGATTGTAGTGCCTTCTTTCTGCTCTGACCCTGCCTCTGACAAGGAGAGGGATCTCCACTCGTTTGATGTGGTGTGTTGTCTTAAGTTTTATGTATATAGCACAGAGTCCATTAGACGTGCTGTTTGTCATTCCTGAGGGCCCCAGGGCAGGAAGACCTGCATCCAAAGTGACTATTGCGTCTTGGATCAGGTTCACTATTCGTAAGGCTTATGAGCTGAGGAAGAAGCCCGTTCCCTTTCGGGTTACGGCTCATTCTACCAGATCTATTGGGGCTTCTTGGGCTTACAAGAATCAGGCCTCCACTGATCAGTTGTGCAAGGCTGACACTTGGTCGTTTGTGCACACCTTTTCGAAACACTACCGTGTTGATGTGCTGGCATCGGCTGACACCAGCTTTGGGAAGAAGATCCTGGAGGCAGTCTTGCCTGTCTAGGATCTTCTTCAGTTATTGGTGCTTCCTTCACTTTTGAGCCCTGTTGGCTCTAGTTCAGTGTGCTGTGTAACAGTTCTTGGGGTGTTGCTATCCCTTTCATGTTCATTGACACTTCATTTGTTTTGTTGGGCTATCTCTGATGTGATGGTTCATATCTGCTCTGGTGACTATGGGGGCCTTGCACCTGGTCCTTGCCATACTTCCCGCCAGTAACCTGTATTGGATGACAGAGAAAAGAGGATTTTAGTCTTACCTGTTAAATCCTTTTCTCTTAGTCCATACAGGTTACTGGTCTCCCACCCTGTCAAGGGAGCATGCTTGGCTCTCCTGTGTGTCGGGCTATTTATATGAAGGTATCCAAAGGGTTAAAACAGAGAACCACTCAGGTTGGATTTCTTCACTTAAATAGGCAATTGACAATAAAATAATTCGAGAACTTTATCTTTAATATGTACTGACACGTTACTTCACAGTAACGAATTGATCACAAGAATCAATCCTTCATATTTGTGCAAAAATATATATATTTTATTAAAAATACAATATATATACAAGTATCAGCAACAATGAAATATATAAGTGATTAGCAATTATAAAAGGTACACAGAAAATCAAACCACACTTATTATCATAAAGATTACCAGCGGTGCAAGTGTTAACCACACATAGGTATATTCAGAGGTATAATAACAATAATTGCATTCAGCAGCATAGAACAGGTTAATTGATTGTTACAATTAATATAATACAGTTGGCTGCAGGGTCTCTTAATACCTCTGCTCCAGAAACTGTATAGACTATGCCAATTATGATGTAAGTGGTATTGTGAGATGAATTAAATAATTCCTCTAACAATTCCTTGTATCATATATCAATAATAATCAAATTTAGGGAATAACTAGAATAAAATCCCAGATTTAAATCACTATAATTTAATTATCTACTGAATTCAATATTGAATACCTCTAAAAAATATATATATAAATTGCAATTAATATAGTCAATCAAAGTCACACAAATAATCTACTTAAAATTACTTCATGCAACATTGTCATAATTTTGACTACAACAACATATATAAAACCTATAGGCACTCCAAGGGTTAATCCACACGTTTAAAACAGATGCCACACCCAGCAGTTATTTTGTCTATTAAAAGTGAATACCTTCAATTACAAAATAAAAGCCTGGCACATATACAGAGAATTCCAAAGAAAACACCACTAACAGCAGACAAATAGCGGCTAAAGGGTTAATAACTGGATTCAAAGAATATCCTGTATCAAATATTAACTATTATAATCTTCCCAGAACCACTAAATATTACTCTAGGAATACCAAGACTTATATTAGCTAATACAGATAACCCAGGCTATATACTGTATTACACTGATTGGCAATTTATAACATTTCCCAATAGACATATATAGATTCTATTACTTCCAGAATTTAATAGCTAAATCTAGCTTATTATAAATTATCCCAAATGGTTGGCCAGTCCACTTAAGACAATTATAAAACTATTTAAGTTTCTTCAAACAGAAGAAAATTTATGAAATTCTGGATTAAATGAATCTAAATGAATAAATGATATAGTTACCAATCCAGATTTCTTTGTATTTCTCTGTCAGATGGCAGGATCAGGAATTTAATCATCAGCCAAGAGAGCCCAGAAATTTCTTATTCAGGAAGTGAAGCCTTTTCTTTTTCAGGAGGTTAAGTCCCCCGAACTCACAGTATCTTGGCATTATATTTGCAATTTTTTTCCTTATCAGTAATCCCCACCTTTGTCTAATGATTGGACAAAGATCCATCTCATTATACCGTGACATCACCAGTCTGCCCTGATTGGATACTCATATCTTATGCTAATCAAAGATAAATAAAAACATTATGAGTATTTTAAAATATAAAAGGCTGCAGGTGGCGCTATTACTCTATATTAGAGTTTTACATGTGGCAGATCATATGGCTTTCGTCAAGACTGTGAGAAATCATAAGGTTATCAGAGATCCCATAAACATGTCATTTTGCTATGTCTTTCACATAAAGGAGTCCTTCTTTCTCAGCCATATTGTCTCCAACTGACTATCAATCTGCCATTCAGTTATTTTTACTCCCTACCTTGGACCAATGGCCCATTGTTCAAACATGAGGTAATTTGAACATCTCCTCAACAGAATTTCAGTTAAATTCTAGTATTAGAATTAACCCTGTATGCTCCCCCAGGACAAAGTCTCTGACATGTGGCAGATTGTGGGGGTCCTTCGGGGTCATGCTCACAGAAGTCTTCTTTCCCTTACACTATCTAGTCAATAGTTAGTGTCTCAAATCTTTCTGGAGCTGGTTGGCTAGCTGCAGCTAAGGAGGGAAGGTAGGCTTCACCCCCTGCAATCAGTTCTAGAATTGTTCCTGCCTACTTAAAGGGGTGTATCACCTACCCAAAGTTACCAGTAACCTGTATGGACTAAGAGAAAAGGATTTAACAATTAAGACTAAAATCTTGTTTTTAGTCCCTATCACTGTCAACAAGAAAAACATCACACTCTCTGTGCAACTGCTTCTTCCAATCTTTGTCTTTCACTACTGTCAAGAGGATTTCTGCTGCTGATTCTTCTCTTTCCAAATGTCACTACATTTTTTATTTTTTTCAGTATAGAAAATTATGATAAAGATTTTGGGGTATTTGGGGTAAATCTCCTTTCTTCCTTTACACCTCCCAGACTCCCCTAACACACAGAAAAGCTAGCTCAGTAAGAAACTTGGATCACCTGCCTGTCTCAATCACAAAAGATTTTGGGGTAGTTTTGGTAAATCCCCTTACCCCCTTCACATTTACCCACTGTCCCCAAGACTTCTCCAGCAATGAAAATACATTGCCTGCCCACAAGACTCCCTAAACTATACTCCAGCTTCTCTTTATTTGCTTATCCTAACTAACTAAACAAATGTGCTGCTATATCTACCTCTCACAAACACAGAATAACATTCTGCAGGAACCTGACACCCCTTTTATATTATCCTTGCAGGAAAAAAAGGGAAACTTGTTGCGTGGGAAGGAAAATCAGTCTTAACATTGATTTCAATGCAATAAACTATGCTGAAAAAGTGGAAAATGTGCACTGTTCTCCAAAAATTTCCTGCTCAGTGGGAAGTGCCATGTTTTACCTGTTTTGCTTTTGGAGGAAACATTTGCGCTCATTCTTAATAGTAGTAGTTTGAGGTTCAGGTTCTGGTTTCACATAGCTTTTATGGGGGGATTTGATATCTAGCCAACTGGAAGGGTTTGGGGTTTATGACAGATGCTTGGCCAATTCCAGATTTGTCCATTCTCATTTGTTACACCTACTATCAAGTGCCCGATTTGAAGTCTTCATATCTCCACTCCTAAGTAAGTAAAAAAAAATACGAACAGTGCTTATCTTATTTTATTGAATAAAATCCATGCTCAAAAATTTTTTTATGTAAATATCCCCCTATACAATTTGCCTCCTCTGTCCATTCCAATTGCAGATTGCTGTAATTTATCACATCAAATCCTGCTAGCTTGATTTTACACATCCATCACTTTCTCACAAAAGATATAACCTAATTAATACTCTAATCATCTCAGATCTCAGTTATTTCAACCCTCTCCTAAATGGCCTCTCTTTTTCAGTTGTCCCCTCTCCAACCCATCTTGAACGCTTCAGCAAGGTTAATCTTCGTCACTCATCACACTGCTAACACAATTCCCCTCTGTCAATCCCTACATTGTCTGCCTGTTCAATCTAAAATCTAATGAAAGAGAAAGACACAACTCGCTGAGATCCAAAGGTGCATGCAGACCTCTCTGGTCCTCAAAGGCTTAAGGGAAGGGGGCATATAAAGGAGAGAGAGCAAGAAAGAGAGAAATACACGAATGATGAATGATGGACTCTTATCTTGGTAAATCCTGTTTTTTTTGGTGGGTGGGGGTCTTTTTTTTTAAAGAACTTTATTGAAAAATAAATACATTTTACAAAAATTTGATGTAAGCATATTACAGTTATTCATGCAGTTGCATATGAGTTGAGACAGAAAACAAGAAGCAAGGATATTTCAAAAACTAGTCAGTTCAAGACCATAGTTTTAAAAGAGGTAGAGAGAAGGTCCAACTATAGTATAAGATGTGGGTCTGAACATGTCTGCAGTTCACTTTGGTGTGGTTATGCTAGTCATTCTGTATCAGGTTAGTTTTTTCAAGGTGTGACTATTTACTTTGTCAGACATGTTGAGCAGTGGACAGTCCATGCAAAAAAAAAGATGTGAGGAAAGGAGAAGAAAAAGTAGGAGAAAAGGTGATTATGTGTGGGGTGGGCAGCAGAGTTGTCCAAACACTGGGCATATCTGCCCACTTCCATAATAGTAAAGACAAAGACAAATGAGTGGCCTGATAGCCTGAGGGTGATATTGTTCATGGCTACAGCAGGTCAGTCTGGTCTCTGCAATGAGATGCTCAGTAGCGGCTGCCATCTAGCTCTAAATGCTTCCAGAGTACCTGTCGTGCGCGGATGTAGGTGGTCTAAGTCCCTGAGCATGCAGACTCTGGACCTCTACTGCAAAACCTTTGGTGTGTTTGAATACTTCCAGTGTTTTGGAACTAAGGATTTGGAGTGAAGCAGGAAGTGGAGAAACCCACTGTGATCATGGGAATATGAGGAGGATGTCAGTGTCATGTCAGGCAAAAGGTTAAAGAGGAAAATCTCTGGGGCCAGAGGCAGGTTAATGTGTAGTAAGTAAGGTGCAGATCTCAATCTGTATGTCGCTCCAGTAGGGG
Organism: Rhinophrynus dorsalis; assembly: GCA_037306005.1. Taxonomy (NCBI): domain Eukaryota; kingdom Metazoa; phylum Chordata; class Amphibia; order Anura; family Rhinophrynidae; genus Rhinophrynus; species Rhinophrynus dorsalis. Next base: position 255,439,882 of record CM074722.1, read on the forward strand.
GAGATCTGGGGGGCTATCCCACCAAATGTGAATTAGGGTGCCTGTGTGAACATGGCAGTGCCAATATATAGAGGAGGCGTTGAGGTAAATGTTTGCAAGCGATTGGGGTGTCTGATACAGTCTGGTAATTATTTTATAGTTTGGCTCGTGTGTCACAGTATCCCTAGGTTGCTATTAAGATAGATATGCCTGAGTGTTGTATGAAGGTCACCTACTCAGTTCCTGCCAAGGGATTGTATTACTACTTTCTCCTTGGGAATTTAGATATTTTTTGCTATGCTTATTTTTATGTATGATTTCCATGGGTAGATTTATTCACATGAAAAATGGAATGTGTATTTTTCAGCTTTCCAATACCTTAATGTTTAACTAGTTTATTGGCACATACACTTTTTAACATTCTAAACGCTTTGAAAATGTCAGGGTACCAATGCTCCTGCTTGCACATCTACCCTAGGAGAAGTTGAGAAGTGGAAGGAAATTATACAGTACTATATCATACTCACCACCTGTCCCAGATTTCCAGTGACAATACCTGGTTTTGGCTCTCTCCATGAAACTTGGTGTCACTGGTTTTAAAACTGAATCAGCTCCATATTTTATGTGCCTCTTAATAAAGGATTAATAGGATCTAAGTTAGTGCAGGCATGAATATTGTTTATTTGTATTATGTATTGTAGTATGAAGGTATAGGTAGAGACTAATATGATGTAGAAATGCAGTTTTAAAGTGGAACTGTCATATAAAAAAAAAATTAACAGCATACTATTAAAATATATATAACTAGTGTAAAAGCCTGTGTACACTGGCCAAGGTCTGGGTAATATTAAACCTTTGAGTGCCAGAGTGGTACGCAACGCAATGTTTTGCAATGCGTTGCGTACCCCTCTGGCACTCAAAGGGTTAAGAGGCCGCTACCTCACTGCTCCACATGATGCAGTCTTGCGTCTCCTCACTCACGCGATACACTTATGCGCAGTAGAGACTGCCCAAATGTGGGCAGTCTCTACTGAGCATGACTGCATCATGACAGACATCCTAGCGAATTATTATATAGAATAACCTCAGTGAGAGGAAAAATATTATTACAATAAATCAAAATTATCTTATATACCATTGTATAGTTGAAATTAAGATATTGTTTGAGATTGAATTAATCAAGAACCAGGAAGCCTGATCGGGAATAGGGATTTCCACAAAATGTTGTCAATGTTACCAATGGTTCACCAGTTCACATGAGAGGGATAGTCAGGGGATAATATGTTTCATAACTGGCACACAATCTTGTTTTTTTTCTTTCCACTGTTGCACACAACTTTTAACTCCCCTCTTGTACTGGGGTAATACAAATATTATAAAATCCCCAAGGCCCTCTGACTTTTCTTACCTGTACCCTTTCCCATTCCCATTCCTTTCCTCCACACAACTTTACCAATACAACTTAACAAATTAACTGTGTTGATCAAGCACACAGACACATGAATAGGTGGCAAAGAGGTCACAGTTTTATTAGATGGTTTTGATCTATTTAAAGAGATCCCTGTAAAGAACCTCCCAAACCCCCAACATGATGAATCAGGCCCGTAGCGGTGGGATTGTGGCCCAGCACCTGCACCCCGCTGCTATGGGTGGAGGGAACTTCTCATGCCTTGCAGCCACCATATACCCAAGCCCCCAGAGCTGGCTACCTTAAAGTGGATGAGACGGATTGGGTGTTGGGAGGAAGAAGGCCAGTGGGTCTGTGACCTTATGATGGCCTCTGGTTACATTTTGAGAAGTAGGTCATTTATAACAGAAGGTTTATCCTATATAATAATTTGCTAATGTATGTTTGTCAGTAGCTGTCATACGCAGTACAGATGGCTGCACACGCTGCAGTAATGCACAGTACAGACCGAATTCAGACTGTAGTCCTCTCTGCGTACCGAAGAGGACTACGGTCTGAATTCTGAGCTCCCCGCTCTGTTATCAGCTGTGGCACGGACAGTCTCTACTGTGCATGCCTGCACTGCAGCCGTTGATGCCTGGCACTGTGGTCCATGTACACTGGCTGTTCAACTAGTTGTTAAATATTGAGCCACACTGACAGAGAGAATAAGATTCAAAGATGCACTTAATTTGTGAGATCACACCAGCACAATCAGGGTTCATGGAGGGAGTTTACTGTAAGGGCTAATCATGGCTTGAAGAGTTAGGATTAGAACGGTATATGTGTCCATTGGCTTTGTCTTCAACCACTTTAAGATCAAAGTAGAGTTGTTGTGGTGCACCTCTGTAGTCCTCAATTGGTTACACATATGAAATCAAGATTCACTCTGATGTTATATTATTCTTATATGTCTTGTGTGTGCTCATTCCAAACATTGTGATATTTTAATGTTTCTGAAATTATGTCTCATGCTTTTTTCCACTCATCTTTATTTACATAGTTCCATTATAATGCTTTACTTTAGGTACTATTTTTACTTGTTGTAGTTATTTATTCTAATTCTGTTTATGTTATTACTCATTTATATTTTATCATTTATATCAATATTGATATGGGTTGACAGTTCTACTTTGTCTGCATTTCTCCCATGTGTCCCTATTTAGGAGGGACAAAACCTCTTTGATATCAAAATCCTTTATTCTTGCCTGTTGTCCCTCTTTTTAGGAGATAAGAATGTGCAGGGTGCATACAAAAGTATCACACTGCTCCACAATAATAAAACTCACATTAATATCTGTTTAAACTTCAGTACATGTTTATAAATTAGTCTATGTAAATAAAATACTTTGGTTGTTTTGTAAATCATTTTATTGAATTACACAAAGTGCTGTCAATAGGTTATTATGTGGAAGGCTTTGCCTGAATTTGTGGGAGGGGCTGCAAGCCTTTAAAATCCAGGCAGCAGCCCCTCCTACTGGAGCTCAATTCGAGTTGTGCCTCCTATGTAATTGACGTTGCCATGACAGCCGTCAGGAAGCAGAAGTGTTGTCATAGTTTCATCTACTGTGGTAAGATAGCACCCATGTATATGAATTGAATATATCTGCCATTTCCCTCCCTTCAATCTCCACACTTCCTCTTAGACATCTTGAGGCCAAGACAACATCTACACTTGCTCATGTCAACAGTACCTCCTCCTTCCTCTAAACCGCATCCTTCCTTAAGCAGATATAGCCGAGGCTTTCTGCCATCCTCATCCATTACTAGGTTCTACCTCCCTCCTTCTATCGCAGGGCCTCGCTCAAGCCATGGCAGACATGCATAAGTTCTCTGGTACCCCAACATATGAACGGGCAAGCCATGTCTCAGCTGGCACCTCCGAGTTAGTGGGTCAATCTGCGGTTGGAGGCAGGGAAGCCTGAAGCCAGCTAGCCTTCTCAGGGGACAGACTCTAGCACTAGGCAGACCAGGCCTCGCTCTGCTTAAAGGGATAGTAATACTTCATTTTAACTTTATTTTATTTTGTAGGCATTAAAAAAAACATGAAGAAAGATCTAAGTCTTATCTCTCAAACCTTTATGGTTTAAGAGATATTCACAAGCAAAGTTTCCCCCTCCCGCCCCTTTTTCCTAGTGTAAGCCATCTCTTCTCAGATGTGAATCTGGTTGTAAGACCAGACAGATAACAGCAGGGGACAATCTTCTTTGTATGAAAATAATGAAAGCCCTTCCCCCTTAACAAGTTTTTCAGCTTTTTCCCTTATCTTAATTGAAGATTGTCCCTCTCTGCAGCCTACCTGGGCACCTCCCTTCTGATCTTGCTGAACGGGGGGGGAAACTTTGCTTGAGAATATCTCTTAAACCATAAAGGTTTGAGAGATAAGACTTATATCGTTCTTCATGTTTTTTTAATGCCTACAAAATAAAATAAAGATAAAACAAAGTATTACTATCCCTTTAAATCACACCATCCACCATTTAAGTATATAAGTTCCAACTCTCATTTACACCACACTTAGTAGTTTTGACTACATTTCTTCTATGTCACTTTTCCCCCACACGCCGTTCTCACTACTCATCATCCAGGAGAAGAGCTTCCTCTGGCCCCTTCTGCCCCATCTGTAGTGACATCTACAGCAACCTCTCCTCCTTTCCAGTTTCTACCCAGGCTGCATATGGATGGGCCATTCTTCCCCTCCCCACCCAGCCAACCTCATCTGTTAGATTATCAGGCAGACTATCAGTTTTTCCACCTCCGTTACTCCATTCTCTTACTTCAGCTTAGAGTTCCAACCATTCTCTCCACCTTGTAATTTCTCACCGGCCATCCATTCCTTCACCCCTTTCCCCCCGCACACTCCGTCGGATAGCTTTCCCATTTAGAACCTTTTTCATGCCGAGGATTGGAATATACCCCAGGCACCTTGCCGATCGTCACTTCAGAAGGTTCGGTAAGTTGCATCAGGCATTCGTTCTAGTCTTATTGGTCTTTTCAGTAAGTTACACAGCTACCTCTGAGATAATTAGGCTAGCTCCTCCGTTTTTCTAGCCATTCAGAGTTCATGGTCAGGCTATCTGGTATATCCAACAGTCAGTCCTAGAGTTCAGCCGGTATTTTCCATCCTTCTACCATTTACTCCTTACTCCCCACCCCTCCTCAATTTCCATTCTACTCTTTCTAGGATGACAGGACATCCCCTACAAATCTCAGTACCCAGATCATACAATCAAACAGGCCTCAGCTCTGCTCCAGCAATATACTTTCAACTTGTTCCTTTATATGCCAGTTCATTTAGCTCACAGGACCATCCGTCCATTACTATTCTATTCCCTACCCATCCCTCATATATCTTCTCCCTATCCGTATACTTTTTCCCACAAGATCATCCATGGAAGTATTACCCAACAACATCTTCAGGTACAGCACCTAGTTGCCTTTGTTATTACCTGTTCCACTTCACACTCTCACACACACACACACGTCTCCCTCCCCCCTTATGAAGAACAAGGAACATACATTTGTGCATATGAATTTGTGAAGGTATGCGTTTGTATACGGGTACGTAGATACAGGTATATATATGGGTATGCATGTGTATGCATATGTATGGTTACAGAGCATACCTTTGGAGTTACCAGAAGTAACCCTCCTACCCCCTTCCTGGTCACTTCAGCTATCATCATTTACATAATCACTGACAGCCATCCCCCCTAGCACCGCCTCAACTTCTCAGGTTACAGCCACTTCTTGCATCCTGCCGGAGGCCGAAGGCTTCTAAATGCCAACCCCTCAGAGTCCAAAGGATAAAGGAGTCCTTCCCCTTCACATGGACCCCCACGATTCTCAACCCCCTTATGATTTACCTCATGTATCCTTTTACCTACCTAGGGCTTCCCGTCCCTCCTGACCTCCTAGTTCCGTCAATCGTTATCCCCGTAGAGGCAAGATCCCATCTAGTTCTATCTACTCACATTCGTCGGATTCCAGCCATACTCGTGCATCTACAGACTATAGTAGACACTGGAGATAAGAGGACGGCCACTTCCTTCCTATTACACTTTTTGGCAGCAGACTTCCCCTTATCAGAGGCTCCCCAGCACCCTTTCATAGGAGCAGATGATTCGGATTCCTCTAAGTCATAGTAAAGCCGTAGGATTCCCTTCTAACCCGCAGTGGATGGAGGATCCATGTCAAACTTTACCTCAAGTGCTAAGGCCAAAGGATCCCCTTCCATTCCCTCACCTCTTTATTGAAGCAATACAAGCCCCCTCCGCTCCTCCTTACCTCTACACAGAGGCTGAAGGACCCATCTCCACCCCTTACCTCTTCGCAGAGGCCGAAGGACCTGCCGCCATCCCCTACCTCTTTGTAGAGGACGAAGGACCTGCCGCCTCCCTTTACCTCTTCGCAGAGGCCAAAGGTCCTGCCGCAACACCTTACCTCTTTATAGAGTGAGAAGGAACTGCCAATACCCTTTACCTGAAGGACCCCCGGCCGCTCCTTACATCTTCAGAGGCTGAAGGCCTTCTGCCTCTCCTCACCTCTTCACAGAGGCCAAGGACCTGTCGCTGCTCGTTACTCTTCCCATACTTATCTCTTCACAGAGGCTGAAGGACTGCTGCCTCTTCTCATCCTTATCTCCTCTTCGCAGAGGCCGAAGGATGCCCCACCACTTGGTGGCAGATGCCAGAAGATGCCCCACCGCTCCTTACCTCTTCACAGAATCCGTAGGATGCCCCGCCACCACATACCTCTTTGCAGAGGCCGAAGGACCCCTGGCTACTCCTTATCTCTTTGCAGAGGCCGAAGAACCCCCGGATGCTCCTTACCTCTTCCCAGAGGCTGAAGAACCCCCGGATGCTCCTAACCTCTTTGCAGAGGCCGAAGGACCCCCGGCTGCTCCTTACCTCTTCGCAGAGGCCGAAGGACCCCCGGCTGCTCCTTACCTCTTCGCAGAAGCCGAAGGACCCTGGCTACTCCTTAAAGAGGCCGAAGGACCCCGGCTGCTCCTTACCTCTTTGCAGAGGCCGAAGTACCCTGGCTACTCCTTAAAGAGGCCGAAGGACCCCGGCTGCTCCTTACCTCTTTGCAGAGGCCGAAGTACCCTGGCTACTCCTTACCTCTTTGCAGAGGCGAAGGACCCCCCGGCTACTCCTTACCTCTTCGCAGAGGCCGAAGGACCCCTAGCCACTCCTTACCTCTTCGCAGAGGCCGAAGGACCCCTAGCCACTCCTTAGCTCTTTGCAGAGGCCGAAGGACCCCTAGCCGTTCCTTACTGCTTTGCAGAGGCCAAAGGACCCCTAACCACTCCTGGACCCCTAGCCGTTCCTTACCTCTTCGCAGAGGCCAAAGGACCCCTAGCCACTCCTTACCTCTTCGCAGAGGCCGAAGGACCGCTAGCCACTCCTTACTGCTTTGCAGAGGCCAAAGGACCCCTAGCCACTCTTTGCCTCTTCGCAGAGGCTGAAGGACCCCCTAGCCACTCCTTACCTCTTTGCAGAGGCCAAAGGACCCCTAGCCGTTCCTTACGTCTTCACAGAGGCTAAAGGACCCCTAGCCACTCCTGGACCCCTAAGCCACTCCTTACCTCTTCGCAGAGGCCGAAGGACCACTAGCCACTCCTTACTGCTTTGCAGAAGCCGAAGGACCCCTAGCCACTCTTTGCAGAGGCCGAAGGACCCCTACCTGCTCCTTACCTCTTCGCAGAGGTCGAAGGACCCCTAGCCATTCCTTACCTCTTTGCAGAGGCCAAGGACTCCTAGCCACTCCTTACCTCTACACAGAAGATGGAGGAATTGCTGCCACTTATTACCCTCTTCACAAAGGCTTAAGGATCACCACCACTTTTTCATCCTCATATCTTCACTGAGGTCGAAGGATCGAAGCCATTCTCTATGCAGGTCAAGGAGCAGTCACTCTCAATGGATCCAAGAATTTCCCCACTTGAAGGCCTGTTACAGCATCTCCTCCTCCTCCATTCAATCAGTTTGACTTTGGCAAGTCAGGGAGGGCCTTTCCTCGTTCCCTCTCCCCTAAATTTGCCTCCCCAGCAGCATAGAGACACTACAGCCATCACCATGAGGAGCGGTTATCAGAATCCGGGAGAAAAAGAAACCGGGATAGGTATCTACTATCTCCCGTCCTTTCACTATATTCCATTCTTGCAGCAGCCGCATCATGGGGTCACAGGCTGTCACATTCCCCTCGGACACCATAACATCCCAGCCATAATTAGGGTAAGACTACCCTCCCCTTTTAGACATATTCCGATGTCTACCAACAGCATTATCTACCCATTCATTGCAACTTCCCACATACATCATCTGACACTCAAACTACACCCCGGTTACTACAGATCCTCTCCTTCTCCCGTCATACAGTGTTCCAGCTTCCACTCCATCCTCCGAAGTCAGAACATCATCACGGTACAACCATTCACTTTTCATTACGTCCACTAGCTCTCATCTAACACCAGGAAGCTGCCGGTCTATACATGGCATTTGTTGCAGAATCCTGCTAGCCAATGTACCCCTATCAACCTCACCTGACATTATGATCACCTTGGCTCCACTGGCCCCTCGATCCCTTCATTTAGGCTGTGAACCTTCATAATTCATTTCAGGCATTAAGCATTATTTAGTCTCTATGCTTTCACATTCAGCTATAACAACCGCAGCTTCATTCATGTAAGATTTCTGAAGAACCTTTCATGCTCGTCTGTAACCAGCAGCCATGACAGACCTTCATACTTTCTACTCCTCGTTTTCTCTGTTCTATCAATTCGACAACCGCACCATACTACCTCCAGACAGCATCAATTACCTTTTTGGCTTTCAGAGGCCAGAGGACACCACCTTACCACTCATCTAGCTATTCCATCAATCCGCTTCACACTTACTTCACCCCATTCATTCCAGGTTAAACTTGTTAGACCAGAGCAGGCATCGTCATTCCAGTCATCATCACCGACAAGCAATATATTTATTCACGGCATTCCTCAGCGTATCATCATCCTTGGCTCAGACAACTCACAATCTTCTCCAGCCAAGCCAGACGGTTCCATATTTACTATAAGCTCAGGCCAAGTGGAAGGGTTTGCCTGAATTTGTGGGAGGGGCTGCAAACCTTTAAAATCCAAACAGCCCCTCCCACTGGAGCTCAATTTGAGTTGAGCCCCCCCATGAACCACCCCTTTTTTCAATAACTCCTTACCAGGTAGCCCTCTAACAGGCTAACCACATAGACTTCCCCCTGGGAACTAGCAGGTCCCTAGGGGCTGCAACCTTAGGGCCCAATCATCTTAAAGAGTTCCATATTCAAGGGGAAGCCCCCACCACAAATATTCAACAACTTCTTTAATGTCCCAGACATTAGTCATGCCCTTACCAACACCGCCCACAACACTTGTGTGTCCTCTTCGGCCAATTGAAATGTTTGGAGGTATGTGTCTGTGTGTGAGGTTTTCATTTGCCACCACAGTACTATGAGCCCCTAGTGACACGCTTTAATGTGACTACCCGCCCGTGGGAAATGTGGCCGTGAAAATTAATTTAAAACGTCAACAGGCACCCCATATAGACCGCGTCCTTTACTGCTTTAGTAATAGCATCAAAGGTCTGCAAACGAAAGACAAACCAAACGTTCTTAAAGCCAGAAACAAAAATGGCTGTGCAACCTTTGTCCGATAACGTTTCATTCCGCGAGATAATGACGTATTTATATAAAGGACAGTGTGGAGGAAAAAAAAAAACAAAAAAAAGCACAGTCGGAAAAGTCTTGAAAGGGCAACATGTCAGTGCTGAGAGTCCAGAGGGTAAGCGATGATCGAGAGGGCAACGACGTTGAACGGTTATTCAAATAATTCACTAGCTTGGTTTATGTGCGGAAGTAAGACTTTTGCGTAGTTCACGTACTTAGTGAGGACTGGGTCTTAACCCTCTAAGTGCCAGAGGGATACGCAACGCATTTCGTTGCATACTCCTCTGGCACTCAAAGGGGTAAACGAGTCAAGCTAATTCCCTTCTCGTTGTGGTTGCCCCTACTAATTTGTGCAAGGTGGGAGAGACCGTTGTCCCGTATTCCAGTACAACAGTAACTATTTTTTCCACAGTGTAAATGTAGACTGAACATTGTATAACTAAAATGTCATTTACGGTAGAGTTGCTTTGGAAGAACAACTGTCGGTTTCTGTCCTCCTTATAATGTAATTGATATCATGAACAGACGGATAGCTTTGTTGTTATACATGTGATTGCGCCTCCAACGCATTATGAACCCCCGTCATACAAAGTGTCATTAATATTCCAGCCCAAAGCTCGTGTTCCTGTTCTGTCATCCTTGGACGTTTTGCTGCTTAATATTGCTAGTGAAAGCATTAAAGTGACAGCAAATTTAATTCTTGGCTTTTCATATTCTGCTAGTTCATACTAATTATATTGAATACTTTTTATATATATATATATATATATATAATATATATATATATTTGTGTGTGTGTGTGTGTGTGTGTGTGTGTGTATGTATATACACACACCTGTTTATTTAACTATTATACCCCTGATGGTGAGCTCTTTGGGTCTGTTTCCAGAGAGCTTTCTGTTGAGGACAGAGTAACTGCCCCTACAGTGCAAAAGATTGTCCCAGTCTATTAAATACAGCACCATTGGTGCTCTGTATGCTTTCTAGCTTTTAGAAACTGTGATCGCTTGACCTTTGAGAGCTAGAGGTGTGTGCAACTCTTTGCATTTGCAATGCATAATTGCACAGCCTTCTGACACCCAAAGGGCAAACACCTATGTCTGTCTTTCCTATCCCCACACCTAAGTCCAGCAGCACTATACTGCACCTTGTTCGCCATAATAAATAGTATAGGCAATTCCCTCTCCAGATTATGCACTTGCATAATATCTAAAGTAAAAGTAAGTTTATTGTCACCTTGATTAAGCTGTTAAGTGTCAGAGGGGTGCCCAAAGTATAACATTTGTTTGACACTTTTCTATGGCACTTGAAATGATAACTATTTATACGCCACAACACTTCTAACTAGGTCAAAGGTACAGCATGTCAATGTCCATAACAGCTGGAGGAAAAATGTAAGTGGTGTGCTTACTGTCCACCTCCTGATTAACCACCTGCTGCTGACATCTCTATTATAATCTGTCTTCCCGACATGCAACCAAAACTATACATATTGGGCTGTCAACTTTCAATCCTCAAGAGTGACCAACAGTCAGGGATTTAACAACATAGTAATGTAAAATAATAAATCGATATATGATTGTTCCATTTAAGTTTTTTAATGTATATTTTTAAAATCATTTACCTGCATATTCTTCTTGCAGATACAGTTAAGATTCCCCCTCCAGCCTTTTTCCACTGCATCTCAGTTCCCTGAGATCTGAAAGACGTCTCGCAATGAGAAACCATATTGTGTATGTCTGTATAAGGAAAACCTTGTCCCCACTTGATGAAGGGGAGCATGGTTGTCCTTATGCTGACACAATATTGTCCTTCATTGCGATCCGTAAGGCCTCCCTTTCAGATCTGAGGGTACTCTTCATGACATAGTGGAAAGGGGCAGGAGGGGGACTCTCTTAACTGGATTTGCAAGAAGAATATGCAGGCAAATGATTTTAAAAAGATACTACACATTATGAAAAGAATTAAGTGGAACAATCATATATCTATTTTTATTATGACATGATTATCCCATAAGGTTTTTCCTGTTTTAGCACAGGTGGGCTAATCAGAATGAATGAGCCACTGATTAACTCACCTATGCTTAATTGGGGAAATCCTTAAATCTTGCCCTGTTGGTGGCCCTTGAGTATCGAACTTGGATACCCCTGGTGTACATCTTGTTTGATATTGGTGCCCAAATCTGTCCTCTGTCCCCATCAGAAAGGGTTTTAAGTATCTCCTGGCATAAATACAGATGAATCAAACAGGTAGTTTTCATTATGAAATGTCTTCCTGCGTTAACAACAGTAATTTGCTTTTAATTGAGGAGATCCTCAAAACATGCACTGTTGGGGTTTGAGGACAGGTTTGAGAGCCCCTGTCTTAGCGTGTCATTGTAATGGTGATGGACAGCATGTGGTCTCCCAGAAGTTTCCAAAGTTTTTAGTTTGTTCCCTTCCCTTTGTACCTGAGCATTTCCAACTACCACATCAATAATACCTTATTTTCGTCCAAAAAAAACACATCTCCTTTTTTCTGAGTCAGAACGTCCCTCCTTTTACACTTGCTGTTCTCTGCAATAAATAATCTGTTGGATGCTAGAGAAGTCTGTAATGCATATTTTCTAGCACCCAAGGAAATATTTTTTTAGTCACTCCACTGCCATGAGTCCCTTGCTACACAAATGTGCATGTGTGGGAAATGAGGAATATGACTTTACTCTGAAAATCTCATTGATGTAAGAGTGCATGTAAAAACTGTGTATTCATGAAGACATGGGCATCAAAATGGTGCACTCGCAATGTCCCTGTCACCACTACGGGAGTACGAAACTGATCGGAGCAGTCCGTTTTAGACTCTCATACGGAGAGTCAGTACACGTGATCAGTCACTTGTGTGGCTCGCCAAATGATGTCTATGGATCCAGCAGGACCACTGGATGTTACGTGGTTAATAGAAATAAATTGGTGAGATGGCTCAGTTGGTTAATGCACCAGCTGTAGAATCTGTTCAAGTCGCAGGGTTGCAAGTTCTTGTCCCGGCAAGGTCACCTCAGCCTTTCACCCTTCTGAGGTAGATAAAATGAGTCAAGGACATGCTTAAAAAAGAGAGACAATCTCACTTTCACTAAATAAATACATACATTTTAAAAAGGTATATTCGCCAGGGCATATTCTGCTTGCCACTGGTATTTTGCAATAGACATGTAAAATATACTAATCAATTATAGAAGTAAACCAGCTTAGTGTGAGATCAAATAAAGAGTAAGCCAACTGTTAGATAAGCAATTGATATCGCTTGGTAACTTAACCTAACACACTGGGCGTCATGGCAGCATATAACCTAACAGAATGGCAACATTTTAAACCTCCATTTTGACGATGCGGAAATATGAATGCGCCCTTTTGACGCACTCTATTTAGGCATTGCCATTGTAATAGGATACCAGGAATAAGCAGGCAATGTTGAACTGAGCTGTATTAAATCACTGGTGAGAGAGAGCACCTAAGACGCTGGATTCACCACTACAGTGGAACTTCCTGTCTCCAGTTTCTCTCTTCCCTCCATCTACTCTTTCACTCATTCACTGAGTCACATTAGTGGGACATAATGGAAGGAAGGGGCAAATGTAATGCCACTTTCAAGGCTGTGTGCCCATACTGACTTCTTTCTAGGTACAGTATAATGCAGTACTGTAGAACTCAAACCAATAAAAAAAAAACATTCTCCAACTGTAATATACCCCGGTCACATCCACAATAGTGGTCTCTGCAGGGCAAATCCAAAGTCTGTCAGTCCTCAAGCATATCTCCCCCATGCAAACTGAGATCTGTCATACGCAATTACCCAATCTAAAGTATTATCTAATACGCAGTTCTGATCCCTATAAAGGCAATGTCACTTTATTGGAAAAAGACAAAGGCATTCTAAAAGTAATCATGGGACCCTTGCAAAAGCCCTTCACAAAATAATCCTTCAATAAACAAGTTAATCATTTTAATCTGTGGACCATGGATACCCCAGAATTACTCCATCTATATTCTCAGTATATCTCTATACAGGAGTTCTATGTTCCACTATTAAAGGTGAACTACCGCCTTGTAATAGGCCCTTCTTACCTGACTTTCACTACAGTGTCCTCATGGTCATTGTTGATTTTTCTCTTGGTTCAAGAGATAACCTCACATCCATGAAAACTGACGTGACAGTTGCTAGCCGGACAAAAAGTCCTCAAGCTCTGCACATTATATAATCTTTAACACTTTAAGGACCAGATGGTTGTGAAAGTCATTTCTTTGTAATATGTTGCACACACCCCATGTCCTTAAAAGTTTAACCCTTTGAGTGCCAGAGGGGTACGGAACGCATTGCATTGCAATGCATTCCGTACCCCTCTGGCATTCAAACAGTTAACCCCTGACTTTGCAATGCATTGCAAACCCCTCTGGCACTTAAATGGTTAAATACTTCCCTGCGATTTGTAATCCATTTAAGCAATCTTCTTGTTTTAAAAAAAAAAAAAAAAAAAAAAAGTGTAGAAAGTGAGAACAGAGTTTAATTCCTCCCAGTTGTCTCTTTTTAGGGGAGTACAGTCCCAATAAGACCCAAATCCCTCTTTCCTACCGTGGTGTCCCTCTTTTAGGAGATCACACTGTGTGGTGTATGTATATAAGTGTATCACATTTCTCCACAGCAGTAACACTCACATTAACATTTGTTTAAACTTCACTGCATTTCTTTTTTTTCATTAGTCTGTATAAATAAAATACTTTGTTCTTGTTTTAAATCATGTATGCAGCTATATATAGAGTTGCCAGTAAGTCATGAAGTATTCAAACGCACCTTTCCTGAGCCCCAGCACCACAACATTAAAGTACCCCCTCTTTGGCAGTTTTACATGTTAGGAGCTGTGTTCTCTGCGTCTTTCTTCCTATAGCGGTGATCACAAGTGCTGAGCCACCGGAGAATTACTGGAGCTGACTTCTCTGGTCCTGCATTGTTAGTGTCCCCGCAGTGATCACAGAGCCAAGACCGTCATCTGTCTTCAAAGGACCAAATTGTGTGAGGGTCCTGACACATTGTTGGTCCTTAAGGGGTAAAGTAGGTTTGTGCACACTGTCTGTGTCCGTTTTTATGGAGATGGATGTCCTATTACTATGGCCCCGTCTAAATCGTGGGCGTCAAAACTTCATATTCATAACATTGTGCCCCTCAAAATGGCACTGTTTAAATGTATTTTAAAGGGATAGTAATACTTAAAATGTAAAAAAAAAATGTTGTAGGGTTTATCCCCCTGAGTAAAACAAGGGTACTCCCACTGCTGAAAGGTGTTTCATTCAAAAGTTATTAATTTTCAAAGTTTAATTTTTTAGGTGCAATATCACAGTGGCCTGAAATTGTACAGTGGCGCTGTTGCTACACCATCCTATGGAGATTTATGGTCCTGGGACCAGAGCTGTCCATAGAATCGTGTAGCAACAGCGCCACTGTACAATTTCAGGCCACTGTGATATTGCATCTAAAAAATTAAACTGAAAATTAGTAACTTTTGAATGAAACACCTTTTCAGCAGTGGGAGTAGTCTTGTTTTACTCAGGGGGATGAACCCTACAACATATTTTTTTTTTACAATTTAAGTATTACTATCCCTTTTAAGTTAGATGTCACCCAGTTACTTAGGTTGGATCTGGTACATGGTATCTGTTTGCATAGGGGCTCAAGTGCGGTCAGAGAGTTAATGTTACTTGGACTACATGACGCACGTTACTTATGTTAAGATCTACTTGGTTTATGGTATCCTGGTTTATAGTATCTGTTGTGTTAGGGGCTTATATGGTAGGTTTGGAAACCACTTTAGGTTAGGGTACAGGAGACACCTTTAACAGCGACATTTTGAGCATGACATTTTGATGTCCACAACTTCATGAACAAGCGCTTTTTGATGCACACTCTCTCATGTGAGATTTTTATAGTAAGTCATTTGTAGAAGCCATGTACTCCTTTAAACCGTGGTGCATGATCAGAGTCACACAGACACACTCAACCAGTCCTTCTGGTTAGATGGACAGTTGCCAGAATGAAGTCTCACTAGGACTGTCTAGCATAAGTGAACCAATATTCCACTTCACGGAACTATTTATGAAAATATACACTTTTATAGTGTAATTATAATTTCGTATTTGTATGGCCCATGCACTTAATGGCCTAATCTCTAGCCAACAAAAACCCCAAATGGGTCAAATCTGCATTTGTAAATATAGTGCAGAACAAGCGTATAAACACATACTAAATGAATCACAATAAATATTGTGACCATAGATGGCCCTAAAATATAAAGTGCATCAAACAAGGTCTTATTCTGTGCATAAACTAATCCAATATAAAGTACATCAATAAAAAATTTTTGTTTAAAAAAAAAAAAAAAAAAATTCACTGCCATGCAGGCAAATTTAACCATTTCAGTGCCAAAGGTACCCAATGCATTGAAATGCAATGTGTTGGCTATCCCTCTGGCACTCAAATGACTAGTATTCGTATACATGTGTCCAGGATCTTTGCCAGGATGTGGCTCCCTTGTCTGATAATGTTCACATCTTTCCCTCAGATCTTAATGGTGCTAACCCATTGATCAGTCATCCGTGATTCTTGTTTGTGTTGTAAACCAACCTGTCTGCATGCCTTTCTCCAGCCAGGGCCTACAACAGACATGAGTACTGCCACTCCAGTAGGTGGAACATGACCACTTTCACTAGATTGACTGCAAACTCTTCCAGATAAACCAAACTAAACCACCTCATACTTTGCCTTCATCCATGAAATCCCATCCTGCAAACCTTTCCTCTAAGGATGCACATTCTAAAAGGGCACTTCCAGCTAATCACTGCTTACCCTAATGATGTCTCTATAAACAGATTGGCTTCCTTGGGGAACATGGCCAGGCTCCTTTTTTGTTCTTGATATCCCTTAATTTCCCAGTTGTGTATCCTCCTCATGGTTGATCTCCCTCCCGGTAAGCCAGTGTAAATGCTGTACCTGCTCTGGAAACACAGGTGTGAACCATTTTTCACATGAGGGTATTCAATTTTTTTTTTTCTTTTCATAGGTGCTGCAGCATATTAGCAGGCATGGGTGGAGGGCACAATCTACTGTTCCACATGCTGCAACATCGCCCACAGCAGCTGGCCAGGGATTTAGTTTTGGTAAGTGTCATCAAGTGTCCACCTATATCATATCATATCTTTTCAACCAGGATAGAATTTTAAGTGTATGAGACACAGTCTAGGTCACGTGACTCTCACATTTTACATCTTTGTGTATAAAACATATTGACCCGATGGGTTCCTGGCACTGTTCCACTCACATTTTAAAGAATTCAAGGTTGCGTTTGTGAAAAACGTCATTTGAAACTATATGACCTTATTCGTCAATTTAAAGAGATGCAATTCTGGAGCAAACCAACTGTACCACAGGAGACAAATACAATTCCCCAAATCTCCACTTATTTTAAATGGGGCAATTATCCCTTTGAATCCTAGAAAGATCTCTAACACTTTGAGAAGTCCCAATTAATCTGGAACTAATGCTTTATAATGACTTGGGTGACTTTGAAAGGGTGATCAGAATCATCCTTGTTGGCCATTCTTTATTTAAAACTGTGGTTTGAGATGTTTTACACTGTATATCCATTTATGCAAATTAACCACTACTTCCTGGTAGAAAGTGGCAACTGGGAGGGAAAGTGAAATAATATTATCTACCACACAAGGCTGTACTAGTCAGTACTGCTTAATTTCTTAAACTGGCGAGTTAAGTAAAGTAAAATATATTAAAATATATCTTAAACTATAGTTTTCAATAAAGAAATGGTTCATATAAATTTATAGAATATTTTTGACGTTTCAGAATAACCCAGTTCATTATAAAGTGTTCATTTTTAAGTTATTTGGGAATTTTCATTTTCCTGCAGTTAGCAATTGGTTTACTCCAAAATTGCACCTCTTTAGATTGATGATTAAGGCCCTATATATAGGTTTAACAGTTCATAGCTTTTTAAAAAGGCACACTTAAGTAAAATGCATTTTGCATGGACTAATGGCCATTGCCACCCTGTAATTATCACTGCAGCGTGGTTTTTACATAGGTACTCTGCAATGCGTTGTGTACCACATGGGCACTCAAAGGATTAGTTATCTGGCAACCTTTCCTAGCAGTAAAGAGCTGTATGCTAATGAAACTGTTAGTGAAGCAAATAATTTAGGCTTATATTCAATTCCTCAATCTATACACAGGCAGTTTTGAATGAAGATTTCAAATGAGCAAACTTGAATTCAAGGTGACAGGTCCACTTTGTCATTTTTAAGCTAATGAAACAAGCTAAAGTAGAGCATTTCGGGGGCAAACCTACATAACCATGAAGTCCAAAGAAATTATCTTTGTGTTTTTTTTTTTTTGTTTTTTTTTTTTCCCAAAAAGCTTTATTGAAAACACCAAAGTACAACATAAAATGAGATACAGAATAAATAAAGCATGTTTTAACAAAAAATGCAATGCAATCCCCAAAATGAGGGTAAAACGAACTAAAGAAGAATGAGATTAGGGAATAGTACCTCTGAAGAGAACATACATATTGCAAAATACACTGAAAGGACAAAACTAAAGGCCATCAGGTATTCAGCGTATCTAACAGATGGCAAGACAAATGATAGATGTGGAGGTGTGGGGGGGCAGAGGGAGAAAGAGGGGGGAAAAAAAAAAAAGAGTTGGAGGGTGTATCTCCAGGCTGAATTGAGAACTGTGCGTGAACCATACCAAAGTAAGAGGAAAACAAAACAAAAAGTCGCCATTGTCCATAGAACACTGAAGGTTGAGACAACAGTCAGTTGTAGGCTGTCCACCACTGCCAGTGCGAGGAAAATTTAAAGTAAGTGCCCGTAGAGATTGAATGGAGCCTTTCCATGTTATAAAGGTCTTCAGTTTTTGAGAACCACCGTGAGGGGGGAGGCGAATTGGCTTCTCACCAGTACACGGGTATGAGAGATTTGGCTAAAGCAAGAAATGAACAAACCATGCCCCAAAGCCCAGAAGGTAAAGAGAGGGGAATGTGAGACCTATAAGAGAATAAGCAGATCAGAGGGTCTAGAGGTATTTGAACCTGAAGCAGTTTGTATATTTGATTGATAATCGAAAGCTGGAAAGGTTGAATTAGAGAACAGGTCCACCATATATTTGTCATCGAGCCAGTGTCTAAATGGCATCTCCAAAAAATATGCAAGTAGAATTATAGCGGCTCCAGTTTAAAGGAATGACCGCACGTGTATTCAGACGCAGTGACTATAGTGGGGAAAAAGAAAAACTCTTTAACTGATGATTCTGACTGCGTGTGCAAACATGAAGTAATCTCCAATGCTTCAATGTAACCTAAACATATCTAAAAGTGTCCGCACCACGTTTTCATTAACCTCTTCCTTTCTAAAAGACAAATCCGATTCTTCTTAAAAGCATCTTTAGTATGAAAATTCATATAAAGTAAAACATTATCAAATTGGTCATAGGCAGTACTAGCAGAGTGTAAGGAACCAGCAGACTTGTAACCCCTCCGATCTATGCGTTTTGTACCCGACGATACTTAATCATGATCAAAGTCAAACAAAGCCTCCATGGTTCAGTATTTAAAAGCACAAACAACTAATTATTTCTGAATTTCCATTTCCACCGTTCAGAATTCAAAATATCCAATAGGATTTGATCTACCTTACATCTCTTACTTAGAATTCTTAAAGGCAAATTATTATACTCTAGATAAATTAAATCTTCATCTTCCCGAAGCACCTTATCAAAATATATAAAAATACCCAGAAATCCATCTGCTTTAAATAACAAGCCAAAATGCCAAAGACTTACATATAACACTATCTCACTCTGGACGCGGTGCGTCCATCTGTCTCCGAACACATCCAGCTTCAAATGCAAACATCCCAATCCTGAAGAAACTTTGTCTCTTAACATTTGTTGTTCTTCATAATTGAAACCAAGCTTCTATAACTCGGATCGCATAGATTTTTTCATTTTGCTTGGGGACTAGATACAAATATTTCCCTGTGGATGAGTGAGTTTCTAACATGATGCTTCTTAAAGGTGATGAAAGTTCCATAAGGAACATCCGTTTTCATAATGTTTCACCTCGGAATTTAAACCATAGAGGCTTCAATTTGCAAAAAGGTAACAACTTAAAAGCATATACATATATAAATCTATAAAAATATCAAGGAGTTAATACTTCAAAACTTAAGGAAACAACCAAAAACAAATGATCATGTGCATTAACGATTGTTTTCAATACCCAGGGCTATGTTCTATCCCAGTCCTCTGAATTTGTAATAAACTTTTAAGGTATATACTCTATAGCTACCAAACGGAAGGCAATCGAGTGCACATTTTTAATCTGATGTCAAAAGCTTTCTAAACCTTTGAATCACACTCGGCATATTTTGATCTACCACCTATAGATCGCACATAACACGTCACATCATATTCTTTATTAAAGCCCAGCGGATCTCTTGTTCCCAACCTAAAGATCCAATTAACCTCCCTTTTAAGAAGTGATCTTTTTATAGAGTTATATATATGTATATGCTTTTTAGTTGTTACCATTTTGCAAACTGAAGCCTCTATGATTTAAATTCCGAGGTGAAACATTATGAAAACTGATGTCTCTTATGGGACTCGTCACCTTTAAGAAGCATCATGTTAGAAACTCGCGCATCCGCAGGGAAATATTTCTATCTAGTCCCCAAGCAAAATGAAACAATTTATGACATACGGGTTATAGAAGCTTGGTTTCAATTATGAAGAACAATAAATGTTAAGAGACAGTGTCTTCAGGATTGGGATGTTTGCATTTGACGCTGGATGTGTTTGGAGACTGATTCACCGCGTCCAGAGAGTGAAACAGTGTTACATATAAGTCTTTGTCTTTTTGGCTTGTTATTTATTTAAAGCAGATGGATTTCTGAGTATGTTTATATATTTTGATAAGGTGCTTCGGGAAGAGGAAGGAGTTTTAATTGTTTAATGTACACCTTTACCTAGCGTTTAACAATTTGCCTTTAAAGTACTGTCCAAAAAAAAAGTTTTTTGCATTTAGAAGAGCTTAAAAAGCTGAGCTAAATGCAAAAAAACGTATCTCTCAAACCTCCATGGTTTAAGATATACAGGCATTTAAAGTTCGCTGTTTCCTACTGACAGCTGTAAAGCTGTCAGCAGGAGATTCGTGTCGGTCGACACGGAGGAGCTTCAGAAGTGATGCAATCTCGTTACTTACACGGAATCCCTTCATTGGAATGGCCTAAAACGTGTGCCTGAACACACAGCACAAGTTCATCAGTGTTGTATCGAGCATGATATAAGCCAAAGAAATATTATACCTTCGGAATACAAGTAGAACATCGTTCATGTGCAGAATAAAAGGCTTTCTTCTACCTTTTTGAATTAATCCACATACAAACACTAAATTATCCACCACTTCCGATCTTTTTCCAAAGCAGGAATGTACAATATCAATCTTCTTAAAATCAGCAAACTTTATTCTATAGTATAAAAATCATACCTGCAGTAGTAGGTAGGTGGGTTCTGACAGGGTGCTTTTGCCTATTTCTGTTATCATGCCCACTGTCCCCTTACCACACCCTCTCTCAGAACCCACTACCCGCTCCCAGTCTGTGCTGTTTCAGCTCGTGTCACCTTTGGCTACAGTGCAGGACTGCATGTGTTTCTGGTTCCTGGGTGCTGAGATTTTTAACTATACAAGTCTGGATTTCATTATCCTGATTACTCATAACATCTATAAAGTTAATTTCAATACCTCAGACATTTGTTTGGGGCATTCAGTGCCCGCCACCTGCTATCGGTCTGCGCTGCCTTCAGCTCATGTCAGCCTTTGGCTCAGTGCCGGACTGTATGTATATTTCACTACCACTGTCATTTGCTTTGGATAGCTTTTATGTTGTCTTTAGTTGAGAGGGTGTGTGTTTCACAGAACAGGGGAACCCAGAAAGAATGTTAAATAAACTGTAAGTGCAAAAGCCGCATACTGAGAGGTTGGGGAAGGAAGAGGGGGCACCCAATGTTAGAACAGAGACTGGGTAGGAATCCTGTGTATGCTGAAGAGGGGGTTACAATGACGTGTGGGAGAAAGCGTATGCAGATGTGGTTCAAGCATGAATTGAAGGGTCAAGAATATTTAGAGAGTAACAGTAGAGGGAATGCGGCTGGGTGAGTGTGGGGAGATTGGAGTGTGTGTGTGCAGGCATTGAATGCAAAAGCATGTGTGTTTAAAAACTAATCCTCGGGCACTTAAAGGACTAGCCTGCAAAGGCAATGCTGTGTCAGTTATATATAGTGTGTGTGTGTGTGTGTGTGTGTGTGTGTGTGTGTGTGTGTGTGTGTGTGTGTGTGTGTGTGTGTGTGTGTGTGTGTGTGTGTGTGTGTGTGTGTGTGTGTGTAATATATATGTATGTATGTATATAATATAACTTGTTTTATTAAAAAAAAAAAAAAAAAAAAAGTCTCTATAAGAACATGGAGTTCCTGTGCTGCTCCATGCAAATTAACATAGGTGTTTTGAAATCCAACGCGTTTCATTACAATGGTTTATTGGGCAGTTTATAAATTTAGGAGAGATGGTATTATGTATTAGAAAGGACTTGTTTGAAATGGATACCTTGGCGAGATCAGAAAGCTTAAACATACTCTGGCCAAACTGTGACAAAATCCTCATTGTTTTTACTTTTTTTTTTGTAGAGGTAAATAACACATTGGTATAATATATGCCCTACACAGGGTTCACATTTTGGTAATCCTCTATGAATCCTCTATTTTTTCTTATTCTGTGGGCTTGGAGAATCCCCTCATTCCTTGCTGTGCTCCATGCCTTATTCACTTGAGTTCTCTTCTCACATTCTAGCTTTTTTTTTTTTTTTTTTTTTTCTTTTTTTTTTGCCATCTTTCTTTTCACTGTTATAAATGATTATATGAAATGAAATGCACTTAACACTTGTGCATATTTAACTTTATTATTGCAGGAGGTGGCTGTATGTGGCTGCTTCCCCCCCCCCCCAAGTAACATATTGGTATAATGTATGCTATACACAGGGCTCACACTTGGGTAATTTGTATGGAGCAGCACAAGATTGCTTTTGGTTTTCCTTATAAGTTTAGTGTATGGTTACTTAACCCTTTGAATGCTAAATAATGTATTTTTATTTTCACTCTGAGACCTTCTAGCATTCAAGAGGCCATCTCCATTTTATTCTGGGTCTAAACCCTGTCTACAGAGCAACATGAATAAAAATGTATTCTTCTCTTAACGACCTTTTTGTATTTTAAGAACTGACTGAGCAGCAGAAAGAGTTCCAAGCTACTGCACGGAAATTTGCAAGGGAAGAGATCATTCCTGTTGCAGGTCACTATGATAAAACTGGGGAGGTTAGTAGCAGAGTATTTGCAGTAGTTTTGCTTAGTTACTAGAGATGTATAGTGAGTGCAAATGTCTTTCCTGTTTCAGTATCCTGTACCCCTTATTAAAAGGGCGTGGGAGCTTGGCCTGATGAATGGACACATACCAGAACACTGTGGTAAGAATGTGTTGCTTACATCGATCTTTATGGCTTGCTGTGAAAAAGGTGGCAGTTTTTGTTTTTTCTTCCTTGTTATAGGAGAAGTAACACATTCTAATAACCCCCTACTTACATTACTATGGCCAGAAAATCCTAATAGCCCATATGGATTTTTTATTTCCTTGGTTCAAAAAATGCTATCAGGACTGACACTCAGTTACTGCTTATTATGATCTTAACCCTTTACAGAGCAGAGGGGTGTGCAAGACTAAAGATGTTATCTTTTGAACAAAGGCATTAGGGCAAAATTCATATGAGCCATTAGGAGTTTTTGCCCATTGTAAGGCAAGTGAGTATGGGGGAGGGCAGGTTACGTCACCTTTAAATATTGTGGATGGGTGTCTCTTTCAGGTGGTATGAACCTTGGCATTTTTGATGCATGTCTGATTACAGAAGAAATTGCATACGGATGCACAGGTGTCCAAACAGCCATAGAAGCCAATTCCTTGGGAGTAAGTATAGTGCACTTTTTTTATTATTATACCCTTTCCTTACACTAAATTCCTCTACTGGGTGTTTCATTATGTTGACTTGACATTTGATCAAGAGTATAAAATAACAGAATACTGATGTGAGCACAGTGACTGCTTGGGCGCTTCTTTCTTTTTAATAATAGACAACTTAAAACTGTACAAATTGTTTATTTTACAGGAAATGCCAGTCATAATAGCAGGAAATGAAGCCCAGCAAAAGAAATATTTGGGGCGATTGACTGAAGAACCACTAATGTGTGTAAGTTGTGTTCCTTACCTTGTGTATTTGGGAGAATGGTTGGCAATAATCCGAGAGATGGGATGCACCAACTCTGACTACGGTGAAGGGTGAAAACCGTTCTAGTGCTAACTTAAATACAGATTTAAACAAAAAAGTATATAAATATCTATCATGTATATATGTGTGTATACAGTAATAACTTTCTAAAGATTGAGTACCTTTGCAGTGTGTGGCAGGAAACATGCACAAGTGTTCACACGCCTTTTATATATAGTAATGTAATAAAACTTAACTGCTTCTGTTGCAAATTAGAAACCTACATATTTTATGGAAAGGATGCATACAAAATTAAAGCTGATGATTTGAGGAAATTCCTGGCTAATCATCCAAAGCTATTGACATGAAAATCCTATGAAAGGAGGGGCATAGACAAACCTGATCTGCCATTCCTTTGGATTTTCACTTTTGTGAGTTGTGATTAAATTAAATTTTCCTAAATATTTGACAAGTTTCAAATCCAGTATCTTCAAGTAGCTGGTTGTCTTTTTATATGCAAAGATGGCAATGGGAATGTAGCATGTGTCTACTGTCTGCAGCCTTTCAAGGCACGTCTTACCAATGATCTGGCATTTCTACAAGTAGTGTTGTAGACCTGACCTGTGTGAATTCATATGCCAGTTTTGATGGGTCAGTCATTTCAGTATCCTATATAATAATTTGTTAGGATGTTTGTCACAATGCAGTCATGCGCAGTAGAGACTGCCTGTGTTTGGGCAGTCTCTGCTGCGCATGATTGCATCGCGTGAGTGAGGCGACACAAGACTGTATCGCGTGGAGCAATGAGGTAGTGGCCTCCTAACCCTTTGAGTGCCAGAGGGGTACACAACGCAATGCGTTGCTTACCCCTCTGGCACTCAAAGGGTTAACATTACCCAGACCTTGGCCCATGTACACGGGCTTTTACACTAGTAATATATGTTTTGCTGTTTCTCTCTCCATGTAGGCCTACTGTGTCACAGAGCCAGGAGCAGGTTCTGATGTGGCAGGTTTAAAGACAAAGGCAGAGAAGAAGGGTGATGAATACATAATCAATGGTCAGAAGATGTGGATTACAAATGGGGGAAAAGCTAACTGGTATAAAGTCTATTTATCTAAAATTTTAGGCCGTGTAGGAAAACCAACTTTTTAAGTTTGTGTTTTTGTTTGCTCTTTCTGTATATTGATTGCTTGTGTTCTAGGGTATGTTCACATGGGTGATTTGGCAATCTGTTCTGCGTAGGCTACCATGCTGCAACTTTACTGCAAACCTTTGTAAATGCAGTAAGGATTTAGCTTGCTTGCCTTTTGGTGTGTCCATATGGGGTAAGTCACTTGTGTGAACGGCAGCATAGTCCAGCAGCTTATCTTTCAGCAAGGACAACCTAACAAATGCATTGTTACTGCATTGGAGTTACGTGTTTGGAATGTGCAGAGCTCAAACAGAGTATTCAGTAAATAGAAACACCTGACTGCGGTATAAAAGACACATGACTGGCCAAGTCTTTTCATTACAAAAAAAAAAAAAAAAAAAATGAAAAAAACACACTTTAAAGGAATAGATGGTCTTTAAAGATTAAAATAACAAACTAGGACACTTGTTTATTTAGAAAACTATGATTAAGATGACTTTACTTGACTAGTAATTTAAAACAAATCCCTGGTTCTGGCTTTCTCTTCATGTTGCTGTATTCTTATGTTTTTATAGGTATTTTCTTCTTGCACGCACTAACCCTGACCCGAAAGTGCCAGCTGGAAAAGCATTCACTGGATTTATTGTAGATGCCGATAGCCCAGGAATACAGATAGGCAGAAAGGTGATAAGCCAAGTCATTATATAATATACAATATGATTACATGTAGGACCATCTAAGGATTAATGTATACATTTTTTGTTTTGTCTTTTCCCCTAAAATACTTTCTCTTACAACCAATATGGAACACAGGTACCATGGCCGTTGAGTCCCTCTTTGGAGGGAAGGACACATCTCAGAAAGACAGTCTGTGGGTGGAGACTCCCAGCCACTCCACCCCCAACATATCCAGTTATGACGTGTCTTGTGAGGTGAATACATGACCAGAGATACTTCTTGGTTTTTAGATATTTTATTATTTTTCTGGTAGATATGGGGCTGTCAAAATCCCCCCCATTAGGAGGGTTGCAATTACTTGGCTTCCCCTGGAGTGGATATATCAGTGTGCAGGTTCTGTGTGGACTCTTGCAACCCTATGGAGGGAATCTTGCAGTCCAAGTTTTCCATCCCAGCAGAATCCCTTGGGGCTCTGCTTCCTTCACAATGGTAACCTGAAGAAAGAAGATTGGTGAGTAACCATTTGAGTGCCTTGGTCCACATTATCCCTACCATTGTACCTCTCCATACAGTGGTTCTAATTATATGAAATTTATCACAAATAAATTACTCTAAAAAGGACACTATAGCCTCTTGTATCAAGTGTATCGTTCATCAGGCGTACAAACTCAGAAAGAAACTTGTTCCCTTCAATGTCACAGCACATTTCACTAGGTCTGTTGGGGCCTCCTGGGCCTACAAGAATCAGGCCTCAGCTGAGCAACATGGTCCTGCTTGCATACTTTTGCTAAGCACTGTTGTGTGGTTGTTCTGGCTTTGGCTGAGGCCAGCTTTGTCAGGAAGGGCTTTCAGGTGGTTGTCTGTCTAAGGACCTGTGTGCTGTGTGTTTTTTTTTGTTTTTTTTTGTTTTTTGTTTTTTTTGGGGTGGAGGAGGTTTCCCTCTTTCCTTCTTGTTCCTTATGGTTCAGCTGTTTGAACCCCTTTTGGCTGTTTTTTTTTTTTTTTTTTTTGTGTGCTGTGCTATTTCATGAACTCCGGTATCATGGAGACAGACGTAAAGTCCTTTCTCCTCTGGGAGCTTAGCGTTGGTATATATCTGTGGTATCTGTGTTCCATATTGGACGTAAGCAAAAATAGGATTTTAGTGCTCTTACCTGTTTAAATCCTTTTATCTATAGTCCATCTGGAACACAGGCCTCCCACCCAGCGAAAGGGACCTCTGCTGGTCTCGCCTGTCTGGATGCGTGAGTCCTTCTTTGGAGCCTTCATAGGAGCTTCCTCCTTCTCTTGCTGGCCTTCCTGGTGTGGTTTTGATTACATCATAAATGGAGATGGGGGGGGGGGGTTTGAACTTGAGATGTGTCCTGCTCTCCAAAGGGAGACTCAACCCCTATAATCCTATCTTAAACTGACTTGGCAAAGATCTTATTTTTACTGCAAGTTTGGATATGGGTTGGGAGAGAAAATGATGAGTGAGAAAATCTGTACAGCGCTCTTAAACCTATGCAGGATTTGGTCTGGTGGGAAAGGTGGCAGAGAACAGGGTTGTGGAAGTAGGTGTGAGGCAAGGGGAATGATGGTACCTGAGAGATAGTGAAGAAAAAAATGAATAGATCTTGTTGGGTGGGGCCCAAGTGTAATTTAGTCAAATACTGTTACTGCTCAAACATATGTTTGCGTTGGTTTTTGTGGTGTTTGTGTTTTTATGGGTCCAGAACCAGACATTGTAGGGTGGTGCTGTTACTACAGTAATCTTTGAATAACTATTGTACAGTAGTAAGGCAACAGCACCACCCTAAACTGGGATAGCTATGGAAGCACTACACCCCAAAAAAATGCAATGGGAGTACCCTTGTTCTTACGAAGCATAATGGTCTTTCAAGAAATCAATCTACTGAATACACCGATAAAACTTTTTTTTTTTTTTTTTTTTTTTTTTTTATATACAGAGTAAAAAATAAATAATCCTTGTTTCTATGTGAGCAAGGAAGCTGCCATAGTACTGATTAGTGTAGGAGATGCCTGTCCTCATAGTTGAAGTACCCTGTATCTATCCCATTCATTATCAAATAAAACCTTGATTGCAACATTATTTTGCATACTTATCTGGGTTAAATATGCTTGTGTGGGCAACGTAGGTTTGCACGCACCTAGACTGTCATTAAGCTTTTTACATATCTGACTTGTACTTCTAAAACCATAAATAAGACAAACATCATATTACCACTAAGATCCCGTAAATAACGTTTATTCCAAAACCATTTTTAACCCTTTCATTACTCCCATACTGAAAGATGATTTGTTCTTTTACTGCATATGGCTGCTGAAGCCTCTTTTGTAGCTGTAGGCATTGCATTGACTGTCCCCTCCTGTCGGCATCAGTTCATTTTAGTCTTTCTTGTATATTTTACCTTCAAGTGGCAGCAGTCTGTAATACATTAGGTATGAGTTTTAGTTACCCTGTATAAGATAGTGTTGCATGTTTATATTTGAAACACTCACCCCCTGAATCGATTGATAAGTGCATTTAATCCAATGAGAGCTAAATAAATGTCATTCTATACAAAGCCCCACTTACATCACTTGGAATTTATTCTTGTCCCCATATGCTTAGTTAGTATGTTCCAGAAATGCACATTTCACTGTCGTCCAATACAGGTCACTGGTACCATGGGATGTGTAGTCCCCTTTAATAGGCAGGAACAATTATGCAAATAATTTGCAAGGGGCGGAGCCTCCCCTCTTACTTAAGCCACCTTCTGGCCAGAGCCACCCATATTGATTTGTTCCTGGTGTGCTTGCACACCAGGCAGAGAACAGCTATGCTTCTTAGAGTTTTATTATTTTTTTATTCAAATATGGAATACCACCATTAGGAGGGTGACCATGGCTGTGAATTGCCCTCTTCAAAGTGGCTGGTGCAGCTTCCAGGGATTTCTGTGGACCTATACCTGAAGAGGGGACAGCTTGTGTTAAGCAGCTCCCCTGTTGGGGAAATTACCTCTGGTTCTTTCCCTCCCTATCATGGTCACCTGAAGACAGAAGTCTGCGAGAAAGGTGAGTCACCCATTGAGTGCTGAAGGTCCACTTGTCCCCACAGTGTCCCTTTGATGGGCTTGTATTTGGGAGTTTTAATACACTCCAGCACTCATAGGGTGTTTTTATTGCATTATCGCTATTTATGCAATTTCTGTGTTATTCTCTGAGTTTTGGAGCATTGGGTATTCATTTATTTATGTTTCTCATGTATTTCATGCTTGTTTGGGCACTTTTTAATGTTTTACTAAACTTTATTAAAAATGGTGTTCCGCGCCTTTAAGCGCGGCTTTTTCCCGCTCAGCAGCAGAGCTCCTTTACTCTCTATGGGAATTCACAGTTTGGGACATATCTCTGAAACCGCTTGTCACAGCAACTTCAGAGTGGGCTCATTTTAATGCTAGGCTCCTGCTCTATCATCCGGTTGGTGTTCTATTAATGTAGGGGGTTCAGGGGGGCTTCGGGCACTGTTTGGGGTACTTGTATAGGGAAAACTACATTTCCCATGAGCGCTTAGCTCGCGCTCGTTTCTGATTGGCTGTCATGACGGCCGCCATTTTGTGGTACTTTTCCAAGGCGAGTACACTACGCAGGGACCGAGCCTTCTCTCTCCTCACCAGATTAACCCTTCGCTGGCCAGATAAGTCCGTTTTTAGACCTTTTCTGGGGTGAAACTTTAATCTTTAACACTTTTCTGGGTGATAGTGTTTTTTGTGGGGTATATTGACGCTGTGAGCATGTCTACTTCACTGGAGCTAGGGGCTAGACCCAAGACTAAGGAGGCTGGGGGGTCTTCTACCCCCATGGCGTTTTGCTCCTCTTGCCACATTGGGCTGGATTGCGATAATGTGGGGGATCTATGCCCTAATTGTACTGATAAAGATAGCAACCCTGGGCTTCCCAGCCACGCTATTGAGCCATCTTGGGTGAGGGAGTTTAAAGCTGCCACTAGGGATCTCAGATCCACGCTTCAACTCTTTCCCTCTCAGGTACAGGGGGCTCTCCAGGTCTGGCAGACCCCCTCTACTATCAGGACCTCCCTGCCTAAGCCACAGGGAGCTCCTGATATCACTGATTCTTCTGAAGAAGAACTTTTACAGGATTCTGATGCTGAGGAATGTACTGTTATTGAATCTAACAGGTCCATTGGGGACCCCTATGAGTGTGACCCTGAAGTTTCGGCTGAGGGTCTGATCAGAGCGGTTCTGAATACGCTCAACCTTCCTCTGACTCAGGAATCCACTTATGATCCTACTGATGTTTTTCAGAAAAAGCCATCTAAACCTGTTGTTTGTTTTCCAACTAACCCTACTCTTGCCCGTCTGGTTTCTGAGGCATGGAAGAATCCTGATAGATCTTCCTCTGTCTCCAAAAAGTTTGCCAAACTTTACCCTTTTCCCGAAGCGGAGCTGGCAAAATGGGTTCATCCTCCCAAGGTGGATGCTCCTGTGTCTAGACTATCCAAATCTACTGCTTTGGCTGTCTCAGATGCCTCTGCCTTGCAGGACTGGACGGATAAGAAATTAGAGCTCTCTCTTAAATCTATTTTTGCCTCTATTGGCACTGCCATGCGCCCCACCTTTGCTGTGGCATGGGTTAATAGGGCTATTGCAGCCTGGACTGAACGACTGACTGAAGCGGTTCGCCAGGATGCGCCTGTATCTGAACAGTTGCAGCTTCTTGCTAATATCACTGAAGCTCAGAACTATGTTGCTGATGCTGCTTTTGATGCTGTGCGCATGATGGCGAGGGCCTCCACTTCTTCTGTGGTGGCTAGACGCGCTCTTTGGCTGAAAATTTGGTCTGCTGATACAGCCTCTAAGAAAGCCTTGCTTTCCTTGCCCTTTCAGGGGAATTTGCTCTTTGGCTCTGAGCTCAAAGAAATGATCAGTGAGGCTACTGGCGGTAAAAGTACTCTTCTACCCTCAGTCTTTAAGAAAAAGTTTCCAGCCAAACGCAATCGGTCCTTTCGTTCCTTTCAGACTGAGACACGCTCCTCGGCCCAAACGGGTCCTCCCACTACGCGCTCCTCCTCCAAGCCCAAACAGTCCTGGAGGCCCAAAGTTGCCTCCAAGGCCAAGACCTCCAAGACTGCTTCGGCATGACTCGCCGAACCCGGATCCGCATCCGGCTGTAGGCGGTCGTCTCCGCATCTTTCGCCGGACTTGGGAGGAGTCAGTGGCGGACCCATGGGTTCTTCAGGTGGTGTCAGAGGGATACAGGATCCCTTTCTCTTCCCTTCCTCCTTTTCGGTTCCATTTTACTCGTCCTTCTCAGGAACCCTCAAAAAGGCGTCTGTTCGACGACGCTATTCAGGATCTCTTGGACAAAGAGGTCCTGGAGGCGGTTCCGCAGGGGGACACAGGTTCAGGATTTTATTCCAACCTGTTTGTGGTAGCCAAAAAGGACGGAGGAGCCCGTCCCATCTTGGATCTCAAAGATCTCAATGCCTATGTGGTGACTTCCCACTTCCGCCAGGAGTCCCTGCGCTCTGTGATTGCAGCAATGTCTCCAGGGGAGTTTCTTGCCTCCCTGGACCTTCAGGATGCTTATCTTCACATCCCTATTCATCCAGAGAGCAGGAAGTATCTCAGGATTGCCTGCCACAGGGGACACTTTCAATTTACAGCGCTCCCCTTTGGACTGACTACAGCTCCTCAAGTCTTCCAGCGGGTGCTGGGCTCCTTGATAGCGGTGCTCCATCAGGATGGGATCAGAGTGACACCCTACATGGACGATCTCCTACTGAAGGCCTCCTCAGCGGAGCTTCTCCACCAGCAGTTGCAGAGGTGCATGCACACCCTGAACCGTCACGGATGGATCCTGAATCTGGACAAGTCGGACTTGATTCCTTCTCAGAGGCTTCTGTTCCTGGGTCTCCTGTTCGACACTCGCCAATGCATGGTGTTTCTTCCAGAGGACGTGGCTCACCAGATAGCCGTCAGAGTGGCTGGGATTCTGGACATGGACGAAATTCCAGTTCCGAAGTTGTCGTCCTTGGTGGGGAAGTTCATTTCCACGATCGAAGCAGTACCATTTGCCATGGCCCACTCCAGGGATCTTCAGAGATTTGTGATCCAGACGTGCAGGAATCATCCAGATCATCAACATCTGTCTGTTTCTCTTCCTCCTCATGTCGAGTCGAGTCTGCACTGGTGGTTAGATCTCTCTCATCTCTTGAAAGGGAAATCCTTTCTAGTTCCTCATTGGACCACAGTCACAACGGATGCCAGCCTTCGGGGCTGGGGTGCAGTCTGGGGTCGCTTCAGTGCTCAGGGGAAATGGGGTCTGGAGGAATCCATGCTCTCCATCAATGTTCTGGAACTTCGAGCTGTCCGGCTGGCCCTGAGGCACTGGGAGTCTCAATTGACCGGTCTTCCAGTCAGAGTAGAGTCCGACAACGCCACGGCGGTGGCTTACATCAACAGACAAGGCGGCACAAGAAGCGGTTCCGCCTGGTGGGAAGTCAAGGATATTTTGTCTTGGGCAGAAGATCACGTGCCTGTCATCTCTGCAGTTCATATTCCAGGCGTGGACAACGTCATGGCAGACTTCCTCAGTCGTCACTCCGTCGACAGCGGAGAATGGGCTCTTCACCCAGAGGTGTTTCACATGCTCACTCAACGGTGGGGGATGCCAGTGGTGGATCTGATGGCTACCAGACACAACAGGAAGGTTCCGGTGTTTTGCTCCCGTCTGAGGGACTCCCTTGCTCTAGCGGTGGATGCCTTGTCGATCCCTTGGGACTTCTCCCTGGCTTACATCTTCCCCCCTCTTCCTCTATTGATCAGAGTTATTCAGAAGTTGAAGAGAGAACGTTGTCCTGTCATCCTGATTGCTCCAAACTGGCCTCGCCAGTCCTGGTTTCCGGAATTGATGGCCATGTCAGTGAAGGATCCAATCCCACTTCCAGCCCGTCCGGACCTGCTTCTTCAGGGGTATCTGTGGAAAGAGGATGTTCACTCTCTCCGTTTGATGGCATGGCGGTTGAATCCTCGATTCTAGCTAAGAAAGGCTTTTCTCCTTCTGTGGTGTCGACGATGCTCAGTGCTCGTAAGCCTGTGTCTTCCAAGATCTATCATCGCATTTGGTCAACTTTCGTGACATGGTGCTCTGTCAAGCAGTTGTCTCTTGACTTCCATCTTCCCACTGTCCTGGCCTTCTTGCAGGACGGTGTGGACAGGGGGCTCAGTCTGAGTTCCCTCAAAGTTCAGACCTCTGCCTTGTCTGTGTTTTTCCAGGAACGGATTGCCATCCTTCCTGATGTGAAAGTCTTCTTCCAAGGTGTGACTCATGTTCGACCTGCCTTCAAGAGTCCTGCTCCCCAGTGGGATCTCAATTTGGTGCTGGGAGTTCTTCAGCGACCACCGTTTGAATCCTTGGCTTCCATTCCATTACGTCTTGTGACTTGGAAGATGGCCTTCCTTTTGGCTATTGTGTCAGTACGCCGGGTGGCAGAGTTACAGGCATTGTCTTGTAAACCTCCTTACCTGGTGTTCCACAAGGATAAGGCTGTGCTTCGCACTACCAAGGAATTCTTACCCAAGGTTGTGTCTGAGTTTCACATCAATCAGGAGATTGTGGTTCCCTCTTTCTGCCCTAATCCTTCATCTGACAAGGAAAGAGATCTCCATTTGTTGGATGTGGTGCGTTGCCTCAAGTTTTATGTTCACCGCACCGAATCTATCAGGAAGTCTGACGCTCTATTCGTCATTCCTGAGGGGCCTAGGGCAGGAAGACCGGCTTCCAAAGTTACCATTGCCTCTTGGATTAAGGCTACCATCCGTGAAGCCTATAAGTTGAGGAATAAGCATGTTCCCTTCAGGGTGACTGCCCATTCCACCAGATCTATTGGGGCCTCCTGGGCCTACAAGAATCAAGCTTCTGCTGATCAACTGTGCAGAGCGGCCACTTGGTCCTCTGTGCACACTTTTTCTAAGCACTACCGAGTTGATGTACTGGCATCGGCTGATGCCAGCTTTGGAAGGAAGGTCCTGGAGGCAGTCTTGCCTGTGTAGGTCTTCCGCTCTGTGATCCTTAGTGCTTCCTTACTGTTGAGCCCGGTTGGCTCGTGTTCCGTGTGCTGTGTTAAGTTCAGGGATTGTTCCCTTGATTGGTGTCCGTTGACACTTACAGTTTGGGCTATGTTATCAACTGGTTAACAGTTCTAGTGACTTGGGCCTTGCGCCTGGTCCTTGCCTTACTTCCCGCCTCTGGATCAGCTCAATGTTTGTACATCCCATGGTACCAGTGACCTGTATTGGACGACAGTGAAAATAGGATTTTAGTCTTACCTGTTAAATCCTTTTCACTTAGTCCATACAGGTCACTGGTCTCCCACCCTGTCAAGGGACCAGTCTTGGCTCTCCTGTGGCATTCAGTGGGAGACCGTTCGGGCATGCTCACAGGAGTCTTTCTTTTTGCTTACCTGGGGTCAGTTTAGGGTCTCAAATCAATATGGGTGGCTCTGGCCAGAAGGTGGCTTAAGTAAGAGGGGAGGCTCCGCCCCTTGCAAATTATTTGCATAATTGTTCCTGCCTATTAAAGGGGACTACACATCCCATGGTACCAGTGACCTGTATGGACTAAGTGAAAAGGATTTAACAGGTAAGACTAAAATCCTATTATTTTGCTTATGTACCGTCTTCTCATCATTCTATAACCACTTATCTAACTCAGCCCTCACTGGCAAACCAGGCACGTGTTGTAGACCACTCAAATGTATTTCTATCTAACTAGCACAATTATGGCTCTGCTGAAGAGCTGCAGGACGGTCTGGACCTGGGATCTCCTTCTCTAACACACACAGCTGACATCGGTGCATGGGGAGGGAAGGGGGAACTTTGAAAGCTTGGTTTGAGAGAGCGCACTAGGTGCAATTAATTTAGTTTTTTTTAATATATACAGAATTAAAGTTAAGTTTAACAATGTATTACGATCACTTTAACACACCAAGTAATCTTGCTAATTTTTTTTTTTTTTTTAAATTAAGTTTAAGGTGACAGATTTTAGCTACCCTATAAGCTGGATAGGACTGCCTTAAATTTGTCTTGCCAGTGGGGGCTGAGTTAGATAAATGGTTATAGACTGATGAGAAGACGGTACATAAGCAAAATATGTGCATTTCTGGAACATACTAACTAACCATATGGGGACAAGTAAAAATTCCAAGTGATGTAAGTGGGGCTCTTAACTCCTTGAATGCTAGAGGTCTCTAATGCATTGCCAAGCAATGAGTTGGTGACCTCCAGCATTCAAGGGGTAAAATCCTCATTTAAATTTGTAGGAATTTTGTCCCCTATGATATAGTTGGATTGTTCCAAAATTGTACACCTTTTGCTTTCTACATAAGGCCCAAAATAGACTTCAGAAAGCTTAAATAAGATCCCAGATTAGCAATAAATCTTAAAATTAGAAGTGCATAAGTACCTGTATCAGGGCTCGCCAATGGCGAGTGAAAATTCAGCCCTGGTGGGTATGTTTTGGCTTGCAGTGGCGAGTAACTTTTCAGGTCTGGCTAGCAGTAAAGGACTTCAAGGGGAACTACTACCCCGCAATAACTTAACATGTTTTCATTGTTCATCTGGCGACTAGCTGCTTAGTAGCGCTAGTCGCCAGAAATATTACCTGGTTGGCTCCAAAAGGGACTAACAGCGCAGGCGCACGGACGTCACTGTGACGAGATGTCCGTGCTTCCTGCTCCTGTGAGCATCGGTAAAACGGAGAAATCTTTGGAACCAGGTAATATTTCTGGCGACTAGCGCTACTAAGCAGCTAGTCGCCAGATGAACAATGAAAGCATGTTAAGTTATTGCGGGGTGGTAGTTCCCCTTAAAATTATAAGCCCTGTCTGTATATTCCTAATACCACTACACAGGGCAGATGTTTATCTTTTTCATGGACAAACACTGAGCTATATACACACAGGGAAAAAAGTAACCTGTCTGGGGAACAGGTACATAGCGCCCCCCCTCCCCCCCCCAATATTCCCATTAACCCTTTTAGTGCCAAAGGGTTATGCAGCATGTTGAGTACCCCTCTGGCATTCAGTGGGTTATGTTAAAGAGGTTAAAAGCCACATTTTAAAACCAGTGGGACTCATCCCCCCCCCCCAACACACACCTTGGTTTACTCCCCTTTTTTTGTCCATATGGGTCATTATTTCAATAGGAATTACAGTTGTTCCTTAGCTTTCCTTTTTAAAAGGTGGTGTGTGTCTCTCTTTCTCTGATTTGTGGCTCAGGAGATGAACATGGGTCAGCGCTGCTCGGACACCAGAGGAATTGTGTTTGAGGATGTGCGAGTTCCTGCTGAAAATGTCTTGCTTGCTGAGGGAGCCGGTTTTAAGATTGCAATGGGAGCTTTTGATAAAACTAGACCTCCGGTAAGGCTTGCCTATTTTGGAATTTGGAAATGGAGCCAGTTCAACTTTCCTAAATTGTAGTTTTCTTGATGCAACCCTAAATACAGGTAGCTGCTGGTGCTGTTGGATTAGCGCAAAGGGCCCTAGATGAAGCTACAAAATATGCCTTGGAAAGAAAGACATTTGGAAAACTGGTTGCTGAGGTATTTATAACACTGTTGTATTTAATTTCAGCCTCTTCAATCACTGCCTTTCTTTTCTTATATTCTCATTTAATTCTGTGTGCGAAGATCCTTTCCTCTGCCTTCTCACATCAGTCTTCAACTGCACCACCTCTCTTCACTCCTCTTAACTCCACTATACCTCCTATTAATCTTTGTTTAAAAGTTGTAACTTTTCAAACTGTCACTGAGTAATGAAACTGTTGCAGCCACATTCTAGGAAGATCTATAGTTTGAGACTAATCTCTCCCATAGAATGCAATGCAATAACCGTCTGGACATCAGTTGGCACTTTTTAAGGTACAGAAATTAATTGCCCTTCCTTTTAATGGAATATTTACTAGTTAAAGTATACCAGCAAGCACTTTCCACACTAGGAATTCCCATCATATGTCTCAAACATGTACCTATTATTATTGATTCACATATTCATAGTGGAACAAAAATGTTGTGTGGTATGCACTTAACTGGGTTTAGTCAATTTAAAACTGCAACACTTTACCCAAGATTCAAAGCATAATGAAAAATGGCAAAGGTTCTCTTGATGTTCAAGCAACTCAAATTTTTAAATGGTACTGGAAACTTGTGACTGTAGGAGTAACTGCATCTACTTATATCATATCTTGTTTTCAATCAGGATACAACTTTTATAAGTGTGTAAGACATGGGTTACGTGATGCTCACAACTGCATATATTGCAGTATAAAACCTATAAACCCAGTGATATGGTTTCTGTGCACTGTTCCATTCTCATTTTAAAGTGGACTTGTCATTTTGAATTCAAAATTTCATTTTTGAAAAGTCATTCAACGCTGTAGACCTTATTTGTCAAGCTAAATGGATGCATTTCTGGAGCAAACCAACTGCACCGTAGGTTTTAAATGTAAATGCTCATTGATCTTTAAATAGGAATTTTAACCCCTTCAATGCCTGAGTTCTACAGTGTCTTGCTTCGCAATGTTGGCAGCCTCTTGAATGTCAAGTGAACCTCTGCCATTTTTCTGTTTTTGCTTTGAATCATGGGACAGCATGATGAATCGGGTCACTGCATAGAGAAAGGAGATGGGACATTGCAGCTGAGCCTTTAATACCAAGTGATGCCGTGGTAAACG
Organism: Rhinophrynus dorsalis; assembly: GCA_037306005.1. NCBI lineage: Eukaryota > Metazoa > Chordata > Amphibia > Anura > Rhinophrynidae > Rhinophrynus > Rhinophrynus dorsalis. The sequence goes on from CM074722.1 coordinate 255,476,957, forward strand.
GTTTGTTACTCAGTTATTTCTTTATTTCTGTAGCATTACTGAGGGTTGCAGGGACCATAGTGTTAAGCAGCGTGCCTATAGGAAGTAGGGCACTCCTTTTTTTTTTTTTTTTTTATCTCCTCCCACTTCCTAGCTACTAACACCTCCCCCTGCAAATCTACTTTATTTTTTTTTTTTCTTTTTACTGTCCCTCAAGGAGGTCCAGAGTGTCACTTCATCAGAGAAGATATCCTCAAAAGATTTGTTATTTTCATTCCTAGAAGCTTCTGGGGGGCCCCTCACTTTGTGGGAAAAGTCCTCACTGTTTGACTCCAGCACTAATTTGTGGTTGGTTTCATTGGGACAGCAAAATTTGAGACTTACTGTGGAGATCCTAGCTCAGCTGTTGGCTGAGAGGAAAGAAGCTTTATTTAGGGACAAACTACAGGACAAGTTATATGTAGTTGAGTGTTCTCACTCTATCTAGTAGTGCGGTAGAGCCATGAATGGTACCTTCACTCATTGCTCATTCTTGACGGTTTCCTTCACTGCTCCGTTTTATTTTGATTTAGCTGCCATATGCGTACTTGCACGTTGCATGCACACTTCTACCTCACAGAAGTCGCGGCCATCTTTTAACTGTTGGAGCAGACTTCTCTGGATTGCATAAACGAAACAAGTCCCTTATTTCATACGCCCGTAGTGCATAGGCATGTTTAACTCCGTTGTAGCAGGTGTATGTAATGCAGTACCCTTATACATTCTGTAATATTCAGGATTTCAGCTGCTATTTTACAGATGGCATAGTATCGCTTTTTTACTCTGTTACGGAGAACTTGACACACATTTTTAGATTAGTCCTATTGGGATTAAATTCAATTTTTCCTCACACTAACTCGGACACTGTCAGCGGCAAAGGAGGAAAAGAAGACTAAGGGTAATAAAGGCACTTCTGCCATAATACTTCTGCAAAACCTGTAGTGCTAAGGTCTCAAACAATGCAACCTTGTGTACTAAATGTTTGGACTATTAGGGCTTCTACTTCTAAAAAGTTGTCCCCTACTCTTGAACCAGAGTGGGCTAAAGCCTTACTTTTTCTAAAGCACTTGCTATTGAAAATGTATTAAATGGCTTACAGAAACACCCCGTGTACCTGTTAAGACCATTACCTAAGAAATCTTCTAAAGATATGGCAATTTCTCCGCAATATTCATCTGATGATGGGGAATAATCCATTGTTAATAGTGCACCACCCCTGTTTATGACGGGGGTCCATGCATGATAATGACGCTGAATCCATAGATTCCTTCATTAAATCAATTTTTTTTGAGGTTCTCCAAGTATTGAATGAACAAGTCTCTAATTCCTCATCTAAATTTTTTTAAGCTGAAAAATGTATCCCCTATTACCTTTCCTGCTTATGAGGAACTTGACCAGATAATGACAGATGAGTAGCATAGTTCAGATAACTCCTTGGTCTTATCCAAGTGATTTGAACGTACTTATCAGTTTCCCAAAGACAAGGTTGTCCTTTGGCCTAAACCACCAGCAGCTGACCCCACAGTATCCAGACTGTCTAAACATACCACTATAGCTATTCAAACTGCAGCAGCCCTTAAGGACCCAGGTGACAAAACAATTGATAGATTAAATAGACTATTTTCAGGACAGGGTGTGATCATTAGGGCTTCATTTGCATGGGCATGCAGAGAGGCAGAGGCTTGGCAAGACAAATACGCCCATGAAGATATCTAGCCTCTCATGGGTTAATTACAAGAAGCCACTGTGTAAGCCAAAATAGCAGCAAAATGTTCTGCTACTTCTATTACATTGAGGCATACCATGTGGCTAAAGATGTGGAATGGCCTCCAAAAAAGTCTTTGTAGCCTTTACCTTTTTAAAGGTTCATTATTGTTTGGCTCTGTAGTGGACAAAATTGTCAGCCACGCCACTGAAGGAAAGTACCTTTTTACCTCCAAAATAAAGCAAAAAGATTTGATTTCACGAAGAAATCCTTTGCATATCGTGGTAAAAACTCTTCCAGACAAATATCACCTAAAAAGTTAGATTTCTTTCTCTACCTTACATGAAACCAACCTGGGCACAAAAAAATTAATGTAACCAAGGCAGTTTATTCCTGATCCACCACAGCATGAAGTCTGGAGTAGGTGGTCCCTCACAGATTCTCAACTAAGTGGAAGACTTCAACACTTCATTCAACAATGGAAGATGTCAATCTCAGACAAATGGGTACATCAACTTGTACAAGAATGGTACGGAATGTCATTCACAACAATGCCACCACCTTGATTGTGTGTACTCTGGACATGAACAAAAACTACTCTCCAGAAAGCATTCCATCTTACAATGGGGTAGTAATCCCAGTACCAGAAGTTGAAAGGCTTTTATTCCAGTCTTTTAATGGTACCCAAATAGACACAGGATTCTGTCCTATTCTAGGCTTAAAAACATTGAACCAGTTTCTCAGAGTACCAAAGTTCGAGATGGAATCTATAAAATCAGTGATGGCAGCATGGAACCAGAAAAATGTGACCTCTTTAGACCTCAGATTCGTACCTTCTCATTCTAATATGGCCCAAACACTGGCAATTTCCCAAGTTTGCATACAAAACCAACACTTTTTTTTTTTCCCCAATTCGTGGCACTTCCTTTTTGTCTAGCCTCGGCACTGAGCATGTTTACCAAGGTGATAACACCTCTCATGGCGCACCTAATATACAAGGGAGTAAACCTGGCTCCATACCTGGACGATCTGTTACTGAAGTCTCTGACCCAGGAGCTAATGCAACAACTTCATCTGACTTTGCTAATGCTGAACTAGTAATGTCTCAACAGATTGTATTCCTAGGACTGATATTTGATACCAAAACGCAAAAGGTTTTCAAGAGGAAACTTTGGTTCTTCAGAAGCAAATACACATGTTTCTCCCCCAACCAGAAATGTCAGTCAGGCACTGCATGAAGATTGTGGGAAAAATTGTAACCACAAATGAGGTAGTTCCTTTTGCTCCTTTTCACTTGAGACCTCTTTAAAGTGTTAGTAATGTCTATAAAAAAAAAACAAAAAAAAAAAAAAACCTTTTTAGAAGAGCTTGACAAGCTGATCTAAATGCAAAAAACCGTATCTCTCAAACCACTATGGTTTAAGAGATACTGGAGTTTAATGTTTGATTTCTCCTACAGATAGCTGTAAAGCTGTCAGCAGGAGATCCATGTCAGTCGACACGGAGGCGCTTGAGAAGTGCCGAGATCTCGTTACTTACACGGAATCCCTTCATTGGAATGGTCTAAAACGTGTGCAGGACTCAGACTGCCCTTTAAACCCCTCCTCAGGAAGTAGGTAGGAGGAGCAGGCTCAGAGGAAGGAAGTAGGTAGGAGGAGACTACAGGAAGCATGGCATAAAACAGAGGCCTGCTTCACTCTGAAGCCTCGTGCCTGCAGATGACGCATGGAAAGACGCTGAGCGGCGGCGCTGGAAACAAGGTAAGCTATGACAGTACCCCCCCTCAAAGGCCCCCCTTCCGCAGAGCCGGCCAGGATTTGTCAGGAAATCGCACATGAAATCTGCGCGCTAAAACAGGAGAGTGATCATTGCCGGCTGGAACCCAGGAGTTCTCCTCAGGACCGTATCCTTTCCAGTGAATAAAGTACTGTAGGCGCCCTCGAACCAAACGGGAGTCCAGAATATTCTGAACTTCATACTCCTTGTGATCTGCAACTCACAGGAGCAGGACAGATAGGAGCAGAGGTATACCAGTTGCAGAACAAGGGCTTCAGCAGGGAGACATGGAAGACATTATGGATGCGCATATTGGCTGGAAGTTCCAATGCATAAGCCACCGGGTTCATTTTGCTCCACACCCGGAAAGACAGACAAATCGAGGAGCCAATTTGTTAAAGGAACCTGGAGGTGCAAGTTACGGGAAGACGACCACACTCTGTCTCCTACCTGGAAGGTAGGTGCCGGCAGTCTCCTACGGTCAGCCTGCTTTTTTTTGTCGCTGCACGGAATCATGAAGGGCATGCTGTACCCATACTCGCGAGGAACGGAGTGCCCTTAAATGCTCGGCCAGAGCTGTAATTTCTTGTGCTTGGAAGGTCTTGGGGAGAGCCGAGGGTTGGAACCCATAATTGACCAAGAACAGGGAACTCTTTGTGGAAGAGTTAACAGCACTATTCCGGGCAAACTCTGCCCAAGGTAACAGGGTAGCCCAGTTATCGTGATGGTCGGAGATATAGCAGTGGAGAAACTGTTCCAAGGCTTGGTTTGACCTTTCTGCCGCATCGTTGGACTGCGGATGATACGAGGAGGAGAATGCCAATTGGATACCCATTTGAGAACAAACACCTCCAGAATCTGGACACAGATTCCTCTATCGGACACAATTACTTTAGGTATGCCATGGAGATGGAAGACCTCTTTATCAAATACCTTTACGTGGCACAAAGTGAGCCATCTTAGAAAATTTGTCCACAATCATAAGAATGACTGTACAACCCATGGAACTTGGAAGTTCGACCATAAAGTCAATGGATAGATGTGACCAGGGGCGTTCCCCATTGGCCACTGGCTGAAGCAAGCCAACTGGCAGGTGTCTAGGCGACTTGTTTTGAGCACAAGTCGTACATGCAGCCGTGAAAGCAGTACAGTCGGCCTGGAGATTAGGCCACCAAAATACTCGTGACAAGGCCCATGTCAATTGGTCTTAACCAATGTGACCAGCAACTTTTGAGGCATGATATGTCTCCAATGCGCAGCTGCGCTGGAACAAAGCAACAACTGTCAGTTTTCTCCGTTGGAGCAGAGTCTTGGGCAGCTAGAATCTCCTCTCCTACAGGAGAAGTAATGCAGGTACGAATAGTAGCAAGGATACTATCAGCCGGAATGATCGGAGAAGGTGGAACCTAATCACTGGATGGGCTACAAAACTGGCGAGACAACTAGTCTGCCCTCACATTTTTTGAGCCAGGAAGGTAGGAAACCACAAAATTAAAGTGAGACAGAAACAGTGCCCATCTGGCTTGCCTGGAAGACAAGTGTTTGGCTTCAGAAAGGTAAATGAGGTTCTTGCGGTCTGTCAAAATCAAGATAGGAGATTTAGTGCCCTCCAGCAGATGCCTCCATTCTTTCAAGGATAATAGCCAGTAATTCTCTGTCCCCAATTTGGTAAAGCATTTCAGCTTTGGACAGTTTTCTAGAGAAGAACCCACACGGACATAAGGCCTCACCAGGCGCTAAGAGCTGGGAAAACAGAGCGCCCACTCCGATTTCGGATGCATCCACCTCCAGGGTAAAGGGCAGTGAGGGATTGGGATGCGCCAATATTGGAGCTGCAGCGAAAGCTGCCTTGAGACTTTCAAAAGCCATAATAGCAGGTTGTGACCATTCCAAGGTTTTCGCCCCCTTGCAAGTCATGTCAGTCAGCGGTTTTACAATAGTTGAGAAATAATTTAATTTTCGGTAGTAATTCGCGAATCCCAGAAATCTTTGGATCGTTTTGAGTCCTATAGGACACGGCCAATTTACTACTGCGGACAATTTCTGAGGGTCCGTGGCGAACCTGGAAACGGAAATGATATAGCCCAGGAATGTTACTTGAGATCTGTGAAATTCACATTTTTCAAGTTTACAAAACAACTTGTTCTCACGTAATAGGCTCAGGACTTTGGATACATCCGACTGAGTCTCCAATGTAGGAGAGTGAATGAGGTCATCCAAATACAGAACCACGCAAATTTGAAGGAGTTCTTGTAAAAGATAATTTATGAACTCCTGGAAGACAGCTGGAGCGTTACACAATCCGAAGGGCATGACCAAGTATTCATAGTGCCCACTCTGAGTGGAAGATTGCGTTCAATACCCATTCTCTTTAATCCGCACCAAGTTGTACGCAGCTCTCAGATCGAGTTTCATGAATATTTTAGATCCTTTGACATGGTCAAAGAGTTCAGTGATCAGGGGGATAGGATACGCATTCTTAATCAACAGTTTGTTCAAACCACGAAAGTCAATGTATGGACATAGCTCTCCGTCCTTTTCTTGACAAAAAAGAATCCAGCACCAGCGGGGGATGATGCTTCTGGCCAGCGCATCAGACACACAGTCCTCCATGGCCTTATTTTCCTCCACAGACAAGGGGTAGGTACGGCCCCTTGGAGATGTAGTGCCTGGCAACCATTCCAAAGAACAATCATACGGCCTATGAGGGGGTAGGACCTCGACCTGACTTTCTCTGAAAATATCTATAAATTACTTATACTCCTCTGGGAGGAGTGGAGTCGAAGCTTGAGTGACTCTCTCACTGGACAAGATAGACAAGACTTCTTGCATTGTGGGGACCAGGCCAAAATATCACAAGTGTGCCAATCTATCCTGGGGTTATGTTTTTGTACCCAAGGAAACCCCAGGACTATGGCGTGGTGCGGAGGATTAATCGCCTGAAACTTCAGGGTTTCAGTATGCAGGGCTCCCACCATCTACCATCAATGGCTTCTACAGCCAGCGGGGAAGCAAGAGGCAACAATGGAATATTCTTACTGGCTGCAAATTCCGCATCCATAAAGCAGCCAGCAGCCCCCGTGTCCAGTAACGCTGGAACTGAGGCGGATTTGTTTACCCAATAAATGTAGGCCTTCAGCATGGGCTTATCCAAAAAAATTTCTGGAGACCATGAAATGCCCCCTATCATCTGTCTCCAACCGGGTCTTAAATTTGTGTGTGTCTCAGGATGAATCAGACAGGACCGCAACAGATGTCCAGCCTTACCACAGTAAAGACAAAGTCCTTCCCTTCTCCTAAAGGCTCTCTCCTCCCTTGAAAGCCAGGTGACACCCATCAGCCTAGGTTCTCCACCCTCTGAGACAAGGTCAGGAGGCATGGGAGGAGAGGGAGGGTCAGAAACATGAGATGTTTCCCCTAGAGGCCTCCACAGGCTCTCAGCAACCAAGGGTCTCCCCATGACTATGGCATCCACCTGCATAGGTTTGGTATCATCTGAAACAAGCCCTGGAGGCGAGGGAGGATAGGCTGGGCCAGACAAATGAGCAGACACTCTGCTTGAGGACCTCCGCAGGTACTCCTTAAAAGAAGGTTGTTCTCTGATTCTGGTATCCACCAGAATACAAAATTAAATCAGCCTGTCCAAATCGTTAGGAAGATCGCGAGCCGTGATCTCATCTTTCATTGTGTCTCAGAGCCCTTGAAAAAAAACTGCCATCAGGGCCTCTTTATTCCAGTCGACTTCGGCTGCCTGGGTACAAAACTCTATTGCATAGTCTGCCACCGTGCGAGTACCCTGGCAAAGGGGCATAAGGTGCTTGGAGGCAAAGACCACGCAGCCTGGCCTATCAAAGACTTGCTTAAACAATTTTCACAAATTCCATGAAATTGTGAACAGTAGGTGTATTCGTCTCCCATAGAGGATTGGCCCATGCCAGTGCCCTGCCCGTGAGGAGGGATATAAGAAAACAAACTGCTCTCATTGGGAAAAGCATACGGTACCAACTCGAAATATGTCCAGCTGTTTAAGGAAGCCATGGCAACCATCTGGATCCCCACCATACCGCTGTGGGAGCTGAGCGGAACCCGTCAACCTCTTGACCATGCCTGCGTCAGGAGAGGTTGGAATCACTGGTGCCCGGGAGGTCTCGGGGGGGGGGGGGCACCAGTTGGGTACAAATTTGTTCGAGGTTAGCAGTGCACTGTGAAACCGTCTGCATGGCAAAAGACAACTAATAAAGTCGTTCACTCAGTGTCTCCATCCTTTCCAGGATGCTTTGAAAAACTGCATTACTATCACCGTCTGAACTCATGGAATTGCGTACTGTCACAGTTCCCCCAAAGATGTTCAGGAGTCGGTACGGTATAGTTATTCTAATATAAGAAAGGTAGTACACAAGTAATACAACAGGAACAAGCAGAGGGTTACAAGCCAGCAAGCTCTGCTATCAGGAATAGTAGGCTGCCAAGCTTGACCACACTGCTGGAGACTAGGCCTCAGCCACTGGTAGTCTCTGCAGATACCAGGAGCAGGAACACGGGATCTTAATCCAATGTAGCGAGAATACTGAGTCACCCTTGCCATCAGTATGGAGAGCTTTCTGACTCGCGTCTGCAGTCAGTATAGGGAAATGGATACCTGACTTATGCCTGCAGTCAGTATCGGAGCTAGTCTGCCAGAGCCCCAGGTCCGCACTAGACTGGGTGTCTGCTAGGTACAAAGGACAAATGTGAGAATAGTCAGACAGAGCCACAAGTTGGCACCTGAGAGGGTAGTCAGACAAGCCAGGTCATACACCGTTCAGGTAGTCAGCCAGAGCCACAGGTCGGCACCAGGTTGGCTGTCCACTATAGGGATAGACAAAAGAATAGTCAAACAGAGCCACAGG